>ML787129.1:332586-378192 GCA_009831015.1 Picea engelmannii | reverse complement strand
GTATCTGTGTCATACAAGTGTTTGACAAATTATTCATAACCTTTAAGTTCACCAGCAACAATGTAGCGGAGAGAAGATTTTCTCTTGATCCTTCATAAAGTCATTTATTTGCCTTTTCTAATAGAGGTTCATCATAAATACCAGCATTTTCCCCATCTGCATCCGGCTGTGAAAACAAATCTTGGATCATTTGATTTGTCCCATAATCTTCTTCCATGGGATCATTAACTTTATTTGTCCCATCATATTCTTCCATGAGATCCTCATTTGCTTGGTCATGATGATGTTCCTCAGCTTGTACAACATCATTTCTAGTAATACTTGATGCAATATTCTGCAGAAAGTTAGAGGGCAACTCTAACTTTATAATTACAAACAATCATGCAAAATTAGTATATACTATAATAAACATTCAAACAATATATATACATATATATAATTTTATATAAAATTGACAAAATAAAAAAAGATAATGAATATATAGCTAATTACCATGGGATGATATTCATTCGATCTGCCATCAATGTGACCATATTTCCTACAATGTTTTATAGTTGTTTCTATTAAAATTCTTACGAAACGTCTGAGGCAACATTTTTTACAAAGGCAATAACATCTACCATCACCCTTTTCACCCGCTTTACTTTTTTCCCCACCTCTAACAACATTTTGCGACATTTTTCCACATAAAAATACCCTTCGGAACTGTCATTGTTATAGCAAGATTGTTGCAACATCTTTAAATCGTCAAATATTTATAGGCCAATTTTAGGTCACCATCATCGCAATTGCGACGATAGTGACCTAAAAATATATATTTTTTACACCTATTTATTTTAGGTCATTTTCAACGGTAAAGTTTGACTAAATTATTATGGTCAACTTTCATCGCTTATGCGACGAACATTGACCATTATAGTTTAGTCAAACTGTAGACATCGATATTGCGACAAATACAGGGTAGATTTAGAAAAAAATAATTTTTTCTCTTGCATGTTGCGACGAAAGAGTACTTTCATCGCAAGTGGTCATCGCAAATTTTTCAATATGTAGTAGTGACAGAGGGGAAGAAGAAAATGGAAAAATAGGTAATAGAGGGGAAGAAGAAAAGGGAAAATTAGGTAAGTATAGAAGAGGAAAAAGAAAGGGAGCAAAGAACTGTATGCCTCACACAACAACACTTAGTCTGATAATTATCAAGTGATAGAAACACATCAACTATGGGAAAAACATTATCATCCATGAAATATAGTTGGAGCTCAACAAACCCTGGTTCAGGCTAAAAGAGATGTTTATATCTATTTCAAGAAGCAAATAGATAAAAAATATGACTTGGCATTATTACATGTGAGCATATTCTAAAATATGACAAGCTTCAATATATGCACAAATTGGACAATGTATGTAGGTCAAAGTTTTGTAACCATACCTATTACTCTCTGGACCTTGTAATATTATGGAGGTTTCACTTTTACTTGTCGATAGTTCTTGTGAACTAAAAAACATGTGGTGTAAATGACATAAACATATTTACCATGGCATAACCAAATAAATAACTACGAATATTTGTTTCGTAAACATAGCAAGAGTGCAATCTATGAATCCTTACCTTTGGCATTGCCGATGTGTTGATGTTTGGGACGGTTCACTTCCCATGCCCATGTCACCTCTGAAATAGTGGCTATGAACATGTGTATATTGTTCATACTCGAAATGGATGTCCAATAGGCATACACATTGTATTTGTTGTTGCACCACTGTAGTCATACCTTATGGAAGATTGTACTCCAACTTTCTCAGTTGTGGCACATAAGATCCATCTTTGTGTTCAATTAGTCTGTTCTTTTTTCAATGTAGAAATACAAAGAATACAATGGACATGAAGGCAAGTTGATACGTAGGAATACATGAAAAAAGATGGAGTAGAAATCTATTTATTTCAAGGAAGCGACACATAAAATACAATTTACATGAAGATAAGTTAATATACAGGAAAATATGCAGTATCTAAGGAAAAAAAATCGAAGAGATGCAAACCAGTGGAACAAGTATAGATAGAGTAAATGAAAAACAGTTGGATATGGAATATGAGTAGAAGTATGCACCTTTGTATGTATTCTTCTACATTTTTGGTTAAGAGTTCTTTGCCTTGTCCAATTTTCCTGTTTGTTTCAATGAAAGAAAGTAAAAAACAAAATGAATATGAACGTAATTTTATATGTAAGGGAAAAAAAAGGAGTATGTACATACAATAAATAAACTAGAATTAAACAAATAGAGTAACATATAGTGTTAGAAGAATGTACCGTTTTTTTTTTCTTCATCCATGTATGTGTAGATATAAAAAATTGTGTAATTTTTTTTTGTGTCCAAAATCAATTACAAACTAGGAAAAACTAAGAAGTTGGATAACTTGGTTTTGTGAAAGAAGTTAGATAGATATGCTTTGAGACATAGAAATATGATTTTGCAATATGTTTGATGTATATTTCATAATTCAAGTGCAATACCAATTGTATCATGATCAGACCAATATGTGTCTAAGATAAAGACGTTGTATTGAGAAATGGTCACATTCGACCATACATGATCGATAAGTGTGTTTTGTACATGGTTTATCTTATCCAAAAGAAAGAGGAGATTGTATTTTCACAAGTAGTTTTCCAATTCTTTTGTTCTGGCATTATTTTGTAGCATGTCAATATTGAAGTCTCCTACAATGACAATGGTTTCGTTCAAATGAAAATGCTCTAATGCATTGGAAAGAACATTTAGTATGTTGGAGAATGTTGCATGCTGAGAAACATAGATATTTAGTATTGCAATTTCTGATCCATCGAAAATTAATTTTGACAGCACCATCTCAACATTGTTTTCTTCGAAATTCATATCCTCCAAAATTGTTACATGTTTTTTCACTAATATCATCACCCCATGTGTAATGTAACTCAATATGCAATTGTGATTTGGAAATTTCTTGGTGTGCATGCATAATGTCATGTATGTTTCCTGCAAGCACAGAATATCGAATTGCATTGTGTCATAATCATTGAGTATATCATCCATATGTGCATGTAGGTTGCGCGTGTTAAGTGAGAGAATTGATACATATGAGGTTGTTTGAATGGATTGGTAATCATACTGCAGATGCCACTTTGCGGTAGTCCTAAGGCGTTGCATCTCAATATCAACTTTGTGTTTGACTTCGAAGTTATATTTTGTAAGAGCACTTAGTAAATACAAGGAGTCTATACTTCTGACACAGGACATTGTTGTGTATACAAGTCCATGTATTTGAATTCCAACAGGGTCAAATGAAACATTATCAAGTGTTAGTCCTTGCGATCTATGGACTATACGTGCACATGCAAGTTTAATTGGAAATTATTTTTGAATCTTCAGTCGACCTGTCTTTGTCGATGTTGATATTGGTTTTGATATTCGTAAGATAGGTGTCCAATCGTATGAAGTGTTTGAATTATATAGAGAAGCCAACTTGTTTGCTTGTCGATGGCCTATATGGGGATCATGAAACTTAATCCAAAGGACATCAAGTTTTTATGTTTTGGTATAGCCTTTGAGTATTCCATCTGCACCATTTACCAAGCCATCCTGTGAATCATAGTTGCAAGCATATATCTCAACCGACATGTCTAATTTCAGGACAAGTTGCAAAGGAAAAGTGGTTGTATGTTCATGACATGGTACATTTACATGGTTGTCTTCTTTGAGGTCAATTGAATTGATGATGATATCATCACCAGACATGAACGATAGCATGTACCTGTTATGCATTGCAACATCCTTATTTGTGTAGAATAGGTAAAGGAAGGTTGGGTTTGTTGGTGCAAGTCACATGCACCTTGAATTGATATATGTTAAATCATCATGTGTTTAGTTGTTTGTCCGCATTCTATTCAGAATTCCAATAAATGTTTCATTTGTCTGGCACATTGTAGTATGTAATTCAAAGCATTTTATATTGTCTTTCCAAAAGTCATGCATCATGGTTTGCATATTGATCGTAGGTTTTTCAAATATCAAAGAATCTTGGATGGGTTGTGCCTAATAAAGATCCCCACAGAATAGCATGTCAATGTTTCCAAAGTATTTAGTGTGCACATGTTTTATGTTTCTCATTCGGTTGTCAATGGAATACAAGAAGTGAATTCCAATCAAAGATGCCTCATCTATGAAGACAAGTTACAATTTGTCATAAATCTTAGACAAGGTATCTAACATTTCCTTGTTAAGTAGAAGAAACTATGACTTGTTAAAAGGCATAAAAACTGTATAGTGGACTGTTGTTCCACTTGCATTATATGCATCTTTTCCTGTGTATGCAACTATTAGCCCCTTTGGTTTCATAGGATCAAAGGAATTGTTTGAATCATAGATTTGTATAAGCATTTGGAATAGTGCTTTCGTTGTGAATGTCTTTCTTGTTCTTGCCCTGCCTATAAGGAACAAGTGCACAGGAGTGTGCATGTTCAAGCATTTTTTAATTGCAATGTCCTTTAGAATTGTTTGTTTCTCTTGATTCAATAGATGTTTGACTTTGTGGTATTCATTTTTTTCAATAAGGAAAGACTGTTTTGTGACTTGAAAGCCAAGATTGATACATTTTTCAATACCGACTGCTCGAGAATGAGGCAAATCTTCTTGCAATTCATAGGACTCACAGAGAGTTCTAGTTGTTTTACAGTTTGTGAATGTCTCATCGACATTGTTAGGGTTCTCTAGTTCATGAACTGCACTTTCTAGATCACCCCATGTTGGATTAACATTGTATGTAAATCTAAATTCATTGGTTTGTACTGTAGTCTCATAGGCAATATACGCAGCTTCCCATGCAGGGAAGTTATGTTTTAATGTGTTTTAATTTTGATCAAACATAACATATAACAATAGTTTTTCTCTACAATAGTTTTCATAGTCAGTATGTTTGTTGCATTTGACAAAGTGTATTACAAAGGGTTTTTTTCTTTTTTATGTGGGTGCAAATTTTTTTTGTAATGCGATACGAACTCGGCTAAGCAGATATGCTTAATAGGAGATGGACGTTGGAGGTAATAATCAATAATAGAGAGACATAGTATGTCCTCTGAATTGCCAGGCTCTTGTTATAGAAAAGACGGTGGTTTAAGCGCAAATGTGCGTTTCTCAAGTGGAGATGTGTTTATGAAGACACATTTCCTTGAACTAGAGTTGAGGGGCAGGGAAAGTGCAATGTGGACTACTTGTTGGGAAGACATTTGTTGAAGATTAAGTAATGTATTTCCAAGCGTATGTATCATTTTCATAGTATCAATATGACTTATTTCATGTTCTTTGCATATTCTTCTGAATGCACTTGTCATAGATTTGTTAACCTTTTTCATATACGAGGTATAGTATGATGTTGCAGCATATGCATTAAGGACATTCTACACATCTGTATTTTCATTCCACACAACTAGCATGTCCTTGGAGAAACTGTTGTTCCAAATATGGGAAATTTTTCGTTTAAGGAAAATTGTTGGTTGTTTAAGTGTACAGTGTATGGCTTGGATGTACTCATCTTCTGTTAGATTTAGCTCTATCAAGAAGTCATCGAAGCTCATTAACTCATCAAAGTCTCATTGTTCTAGAAATGCGAACAAGGATTTAGATTTCTCAATGACAACATTGTCCTCTAAACTAAGTGGCTCTATGGTTTTTGTTGTTCTCATTGGTGGCACGGGGAAGTTGTATCTGCAATGTGATTTTTTTCATTTTTTACAGCTTCTTGTATGATAATGTCTATGAACTTTGGCAAGTTCTATATCCAAATGATCTATGTTGCATGTTATGTCTTTGTCCACAACCTGATCAATCTGTGATTTGTTGTCATTTCCATAGACCGGTGCACCCTCTATCCACAACAGTGCGTGGTCATGCTCACTCCCCCTATTCTGGAACTCAGTCACAAAAAAATAGTCCGATATTTTTCCAAAAAACGTTTCATCATGGCATATAAATTTCCTCAAAGCATTTATTCTATGTCTATAGTAGTGAGTACATGTCACTGGGTATTTTCTTATGAGGTAGTCAATGTCATCATTTTCCAATGTATCAGTTTGTTTTTTCCTTTTCCCATTCTTATACAATGCAGACACCGTAGCCACCAACGGATCCCAGCGATGCTCTGCACTTGTAAATGTGATGAAAAATGTGGGCGGTCCCAATTGTCGGATCATTGTAGAAATAGTTTTCTTGTTTTGTTGCAAATAGTGAAGAGAGATGTGAATGTTTTTGAAATCTATGTATCCAATATCAGATTTCAGAATTTTTTCTAGGTTTGCTTTGTACTTGACATCTTTGGCCAATAAATTTTTTCCTTGTAGCTCGCCTTTTCTTATTCACACCCACATGCAAGACAACACTTGCTCAATTATTATGTGCATTGTTTTGAAAAACAAATTTGTTATGTGAAAGGAGAAGTCACCGCTTGAATGTAGCAGTTCCCATCGAACTATTTTATGGTAGTTGAATCATTTTGTAATGTCACTAGGTTGTGGATCTCCATAGAACAGTGTTGGGAAGTTCATTTCCTCAGCAAATTTGTCCTTGAATATTCCAAGTGGACGTTGGCCCTCAATAGGTGCAATTTTGACAATCTTGTCTTGCAAGTGACGAATGTGTTGTGAGTCGATGAATCCATGTATCAATGTTTCAACAGGTCTTTCATTTTCCAATTCATCACTTGTATCAAGTTCATTCGCAGTCTCGAGAGTCTGTGCAAAGTTGTCATCCCCTTCTCCAAGAACATTGTTCCAGTTCTCATTTATACAAATGTTATGTGCTTTGTATAGGGCCCTCGAACATAATTCTTTTAATGCTTTCATGACAACATGCACACACACTTTACTTGTCTAGTAGGAATTTTTGTATTGAAAGCATCTTTTGAGAGCTACAACAATTGTCATTATATCACTAATGAATTTTAGCAAGGCTTTTTGCACAACATCTAGTTGGACGGGCACATTAATAATTGATCATGTTAAGCCCATTTGGGGTTGTTTATAGCCCCAGGGTCTAATTTGTGAAACTACAATTCGCAGAGACACAAGTCTCTCTTCAAGTTTTGTAAGTGTACTTACATCTAGTAGTGGTGTATTACATCTTATTTGGTCAGGCGTTGCAAAGTGTGGCAATTTTCCATTTTCAAGTGATCGTTTGCATGGAAAACCAATATTGCCACTGGAAAATGTTCTATCATTTAGTGTCAAGCTAAGGTATTCTACTTCCAAATAAGGTGTGAACGACTTAGTGTTTTTTGCAAAATTCAATTGATCACAAATTGCACATGCAATGGAAAGAGTGTCTTTAATTTGTTTCATATAGATCTATTTTGCATCTTTCTTCCCTAGACAAGTATGCGTAGAAAGTGTTTGATGGTTTTCATTGCTAGCAGTGCATGGTGTTGGATATAGCCCACGAAATGTGATTTTTTCCTCTCGTTCACTACCATGACCATTGTGGGATATGTGGTCGTACTTGTTTCTCTCACACATATGTTTTTTCAAGATGTGGTAGGTTAACTTATGCTTCCCACTGGAAACTAGTTTCACTTGTTGACAAGCCATGTTGGAGGTGGAATTGACATTTCTTATGGGCATTGCATCCTCACCATCGCGATGATGAAAACTGTGTTGTTCTTTGTCTTTGGACATGTGATGTTTATGTTCAACAGAAAATGAGAAAATGTGATTTTGTTGTGCACGAACAATTTTTTTTAGGTTGTGATATGTGAGTTTATGTCTAGAAGGAAGCCTACCAATGTATTTTTTTCTCTCATGTATGACCTTTTTCCAGTTGTGATAAGTTAGTCTATGTTTTTTTTTCAAGGTCTAGATGACCTCATGACAACTGGGATGATTTTCATTCTGATTAAATAGCATGTGATGCCTATTCAGATTCAATGCAGTTTGGGTGGCATGGACACTGAATCCTGAACTGGTAGTATTTCTTATAGTACCAATGTATTTTTTTCTCTCACGTATGACCTTTTTCAAGTTGTGATAAGTTAGTCTACATTTTTTGTTTAAGATCTATATGGCCTCATCACAATTGGGACGAGTTTCATTATCATTAAATAAAATGCGACGCTTATGCAGATTTGATGCAATTTGGGTGGCATGGGCAATGGACCCTGAACTAGTAGTATTTCTCATCAAAGGTTGATAATGAATATGTGACGTATCTATTTCCAATGAGATGATGTCAATTGTTTGATCGTAGTTTGAATCAATACAGTAGGAATGGACAGTACCATCTGACAGGGTCAACCAGACCTGGATATTTACTCTGAATATGATAGATAGCCATTGCAAACAGAATCTACCACCCTCTACATTTCCTTTCTCATATGGCAGTGCCATGTTCACAAGGTATTGTTGCCAACTTCCAATTGTCAGCATACTTTCTAAGAGATATGGTAAAAGGTGTTGATGCAAGAATCTAAAATTCTCTTAGTTGTCGCCTATAATTGCATTGCAAAAGGATTGTACAGTGTAAAGTTGTAGTGACTACACATCGAACTCTATTGCTACCAAATAGAAATTTGCATTGAACATACTATCTCCACAACTAGATGCAATAGTTGTCTCTATGTTCAAGCCATGGGAGTGTATATGATGCATAATTTGTTTCCAATGTGATTCAAGGTATTTTCAAATGAGGGACAAGTAAATATGAGGTCCTCCAAGATTGCATATGAATAATTTTCTATACAGTAATGGTTCATAATCACCACTGACAGGATTGACATCATGGAACAAGATGCAGTTTTGTTGAATAGTAGATATCTTGTTTTTCTTGTCAATGACCATATTGCAATTGATATGTTTAGTAGCTTGGACAACCACCGTATACAAAATATATCTCCCCAAATTCCCCTCTCGTGTGTAGGAAAAATTGTAGATGAAGACAACCACATCTTTGAAAAATACGTAGTGACATCATGTATTCCATGCAACTGGCAAAGAAAATCATATGCCAATTCGTATTGATACAACTCCAATGCTTCAACGCCGCCATTTTCTAAAAAACCCAAGAAATAATCTATCAATCCATTGCATAGGTCGGTCAAGGAATAACAGAAATGCAATAGAACTTGAAATGCATCGAAGAGGCAATCTCCTATAGTATACGAAAATGCATCCAATCTAAAAATCTCATTGCTATGCATTACCTGGTCAATGTTGTCATGTACAATGGAGTATGTATCTATTTCATAGGACTCAACATCTATTACTTTCTTCATCTCTTAAGTTGTGATTTTCAAGATGTTTCTTAGCTATATTTAGATAATATGCAAATAGAGAAAAAAAGAAAAAAGAAAACTACAATTACAGAACTACATACCATTTCTGCTATGCATCCTTCAACCTTCTTCCTTTCAAATTCAATCCCCCTAGTCGCTACAACATTTGACAAACAAACAAATGTATAGTGAACAATAAAGCAAACAGAAGAGACAACGCAAATGAAATAACACTATAAATTTGCTCAGCACAAAGACCAAGTATTCAAGGCATATCATTTTTGAACCTATTCCATGCATGCATCCTATAAGTGTTTCAGTGGCAAAAGATACTTTGCAAGTCATAAAGGATAGCATAAAACCAATAGGTGGACGGGGTTTTTGATTCAAAGAATAAAAGCATGCCCTCTCACAAGGTCCTGGCAGATGCTTGCTCCGCAATGACAACTCTGAATTATTTTCTAAACCCCTTTTCATTTCTATTTTCGAAAGAGCTATGGCACAATATCCAAGATGTGGAAGTTGGCATATGTGATTGGAAGGGAACAACCTAGAAAAAATGCACCAAATGTATGGTTTCCAGGAACAGAAAATATGAGAACATTCGATTTCCTTTTTTATATTTCATTATGGCTGCAATAGATGTGGGTTTTGTGTCCAGCATCGACATTCAAAAGGGAACAAGTCGTTTTGCAAGGGAACAAACTGGGAAAAATGCACCAAACTCATGGTTTTCAGGACCAAAAAAACTAAGGAGAAAAATTCGATTTTCTTTTTTATATCTCACTATGGTTGTGACAGAGGTAGGTTCTCAAGAAGAAGGACAAGAAAACAACAAACGATTGTTTCTCTGGTTGTAACAGTCAGACAAAAAGATGTTCTGCAAGAGGATTTTGACCCAGGGATTCCTAGTATTGAAAATTCTTGCTTGCAAGCTCCAAATAGTAAACAACAAATAAGGAATATCAATGAAACCATGGCACTGACACTTACCTGTGAACGAGGAATGACAGAAGTGCAACTACAAACCACACAAACTGCAAAAACAGTTCCAACTGTGGATGCAGGACCCCAACCTTGCAAAGTTGAAGTAAACAACAACAAGCAACAAATAAAAAACTAGTGAACAAGCACCAAGAGGTCCAAATGCAACTACAGGACCTCAACTTTGCAAATTTGAATCAGACAACAAAAAACAACATCGAACGAACCAACGAGAAAGCATCAACCAGTGAACCAATAATGTCGGTGAAGAGAAATATTGCCCAAATTTACTACAAACAAGACTATATCCAATAATAGAGGAAATTGTATTGTAACATGCATGTTGAGTAAACTTTTAAGGTTGTGATACATGTTAGGTAAGCACTTAAGGTTGCCAGAACCGTCAAAGGGCCTCACGCTGTGAAAAAATTTAAGAAAGAATGCAGTGTGGTAAGCATTTTTATGTACGCAATAATGAAAATACCTCTCTAAGTATGCAACAATAAAGAAAAATAAAAAATAATAATAATACAATAGTTCGAACAATGGAGACTATGCAAAAAAAATTTACTCAGAGGACAAAGTAATATGAAGTCAACTAATAAAAAAATGACTATCCATGCTCAAAACTTTGGATATCTAAACATTTCAATATGAATAGTACAAATTCAAAAAGACTGTAGATGATAAAAACTTTGGATATGCCTAAATATAAAACATTGGGAATAGTGAAGCTGACAATAAGACCTCAAATCTATTATCCAATGAGATCATGACATATAAGGGTTTTTTATTATATAAAAAATAATGCTTTTAGTTCTCTATTTCAAACAATAGAGATTATGCAAAAAATTGTAGTCAAACGACAAACTAATATAAAATCAACGAATTATCGATCGCTATAGTCCCTCTACGCCTTCGACAGGGACTGATAAAGGAGAATTATTTATATAAGCATATCATATTGTTTTGTGCATTGCATGTATTGTAAAAGAATGTTTGTCCCTCAAAGTGGATTATTTATTGGCTATTTTTTGGAGTTTGGTTCATATCATTTGGTTTCAGAGCATATGATCCTAGGGTTTCACTCCTTCAATTGAGACATATTTAAATTTTCGCTATAATTTTTTTGGGGATGATTTAGATAACAAAATTTTGAGGCTACTAAGGAGACATATCGAAGTACATCTAGTAAAAATTTCAAGTACTGGTTCATTATACTTTCTGATTTACATCCCATGGAATTTAGGGTTTGCGACTAGTCCTAAAATAAGTTTCAAACGAGTCATATTGGAATTTCCGCTAGAACTATTTTTTGGTAAGGTTTCAGATTGTGAATTTTTTATTATCCTGAGAAAGCATATAAAAGTACTTTGTGTAAAAAAATTAGGTACTGGTTCATTATTCTTTCTGAGATATAACTTGTGGAAGTTAGGCTTTGTAACTAGTCTTGAAATCGATCTCAAACAAGTCATCTTGAGATTTTCGCTATAAATTTTTTTATGCAAAGTTTTAGACTATGACATTTTTAGAATCCTAAAAAAACATAATAAATTAACAATACCACACTGGCCCCTTAACTATATAATGTATCCCCTTTAATGAATTGAAAACTGGCTCGTCCCCTATTAATAAAATATCAATAAACAGGCTAACCCCTTCTCTATAAAAATCCAGAAGAAATAGGACTTTTCTTCTTTCTTAAGATTCGAATGGGTGTGACCCAAAAAAGCTTGGATGCTTTCGACCAAAGTTTGCTTCACCTGACTATGCCTATCAAACTCTAAGGTCTACTAAGAAGAACTTAAAAAAACATAAAAATGACATAAAAAAATATCTATCACATACTAACCTACCATGAAGTTCCACATCTCAGACATGCTTTCTCTTCATATCATAATCAAACTACATTTCTTTATCAACCCCTTTCCCATGCAAATTCATGATTCTTGTGGGAGGACGATTACTCATCATACAAAAGTGGAAATTTGGTCGATGGATGGAAGCCTCAATCAAAATGGTCTTCGATGTCCTTTCCCCACCTTTTACACGCTTACCCCCCTATCGCCACATGTTTCTCAAAGGGAGAAACTTATCAACACTTCACTAAAAGATTAAAAAATAATTAAATTAAAATGTAATTTTTATTAAGCATTTATTTTTTCATTGTGATTGGAGAAGTTAATAATTTATCTTATTATATTTCAATATTTATCTCATCCAAATGTTACCAATATACTTCTTTAACTATGTTTCTTTAATTAAAAATAGTTTTCCTAAAATCAAATTTTTAATTAAGTAATTAAATACTTATAAATATATACTTTCATCTTTTGCAAATTTAGTTGTGAAGTGAAGAACTGTATTTGTCTAATTTATAGATATATATTTTTATTTCCACCACTCACCCTTGCAATAAGTGAAAAAGTGCATTTATGCACATTTATATAAAGAGTGATGGAAATTATTAATATATGAAAAACTTCTTTATATTTAAATTAAGTTTACAAATAATTTAAAGAATAATGATAATGAAAACTCTTCTCTTTCTTTAGGGAAGGATGCAATATAGATTTCATCATCCTTAGTATACATAAATTTATATTGGTTTTGAATGATAGAGTTAAGGCTTCACATATATGTGAGCCTGCACATTTATATAAAGAGTGATGGAAATTATTAATATATGAAAAACTTCTTTATATTTAAATTAAGTTTACAAATAAGTTAAAGAATAATGATAATGAAAACTCTTCTCTTTCTTTAGGGAAGGATGCAATATAGATTTCATGATCCTTAGTATACATAAATTTATATTGGTTTTGAATGATAGAGTTAAGGCTTCACATATATGTGAGTCGGCTCACATATATGTGAGTATATGTGAGTCGGCTCACATATATGTGAGTATATGTGAGCCGGCTCACATATATGTGAGCCTGCTCACACCTGCTCACATATATGTGAGCCATATTGTAATCCTTAGGGATGTTGTAGAATAATTGTGCAGTCTTTTCATATTAACTACAATTTGGATGGGTTGTATGATCACGACTATATGTGAGCAGGCTCACATATATGTGAGCCTGCTCACATATTGTAATCAGATGATAGATTTGAGAGACACCTTCCCTATTTAGTACCTTGGGATGGAGCTTTCCTTGAATGAATTAGATAAACTAGCATGTTCAAAATCAAAGAATTTAATATTACGAGGAGGGTTATTACCTCATAATACACCTTTGGGACAAATTTATGAGGAACCTTCAACGCCATCTCCACTCTCCATACTAGTATCAACACCAAAATGGAAAATGATTTTTCAGATAAGGTCATATTGCCTCCCCTTATGACAAAAAAGTCGTGATCATACAACCCATCCAAATTGTAGTTAATATGAAAAGACTGCACAATTATTCTACAACATCTCTAAGGATTACAATATGTGAGCAGGCTCACATATATGTGAGCCTGCTCACATATAGTCGTGATCATACAACCCATCCAAATTGTAGTTAATATGAAAAGACTACACAATTATTCTACAACATCCCTAAGGATTACAATATGGCTCACATATATGTGAGCAGGTGTGATCAGGCTCACATATATGTGAGTAGTGAGCAGGTGTGATCAGGCTCACATATATGTGAGTAGTGAGCAGGTGTGATCAGGCTCACATATATGTGAGCCATATTGTAATCCTTAGGGATGTTGTAGAATAATTGTGCAGTCTTTTCATATTAACTACAATTTGGATGGGTTGTATGATCACGAATTTTTTGTCATAAGGGGAGGCAATATGACCTTATCTGAAAAATCCTTTTCCATTTTGGTGTTGATACTAGTATGGAGAGTGGAGATGGCGTTGAAGGTTCCTCATAAATTTGTCCCAAAGGTGTATTATGAGGTAATAACCCTCCTCGTAATATTAAATTCTTTGATTTTGAACATGCTAGTTTATCTAATTCATTCAAGGAAAGCTCCATCCCAAGTTACTAAATAGGGAAGGTGTCTCTCAAATCTATCATCTGGAACTAAATTTTAGAGGTGTGGGAGCCACAGGATTGGCATTACACCCAAACATGTAGTCTAAGTTTTCTTCATGTTTCAATTCAGTGGCTTGAAATATGTGCATGATATATTGCTTTGTGGCCCTTGGATTTGTAAAAATACCTTAGCAGTGTTTTCCCACTAGATCCATGATTTCTCGACAAAAAAAGTTATGTGATTAGGTTTCCCAGATGGGTGGATTTTCTCATCTTGAGAATTTAATTTTGGCGAGATTTGGAGTGAATTGTAGCCCCTATTAGGGAGTTATCTAACCTCATAATCAACACAAAGTTTACATTAGGGTTAATTTTTCCAAAAGCCTCAAAGAGTTTGTGCTTATCAAGATTGGTAACTGATTCCATCACAATTTTTCACAACACTTGCTTTCACTATCAAATACTAGATCATTACATCCACGAATGCCAACTTATGACCTAGGTTTACCTAGAGGTGGATCTGCCCACACAAATTCCTCGTACCCTAAAGCTCCCCATACCACGAATGAAAGTGAAGGTGTTTGGATTGAAGTTGTTATTAAAAGTGAAGGACACCAATTCGGACCCAAGAGATTGGAAATGATATTCCTCACAGAGAAAAATGAGAAATTCTCATATTTTCATCCATGAAATGATGTAACCAAAGCCCTTGCCATGAAGACCCAAACTACATATTTGATCCCTAAGGTCACAATTGTGACCATAACTAGTTATATGTTGGATAAGGTGGTCATTATAACACTTATTGGTTCCATGACATAGGGAGGTGGTGGGTGAAGAGTGTGTTCTCCTCCACCATTTATTCATTGACAAGAAAGTGAAGTAGCTTTTGATATCGAGGGCTGGGATGAATAAAATCATCTCTTGCAACTAACTCCTTCCATTCTCTCTAGGAATTTGCATATTATGTGGTGGAGATGAAAGATGCCACATGTTTTTATTGAAAGTTTCCTCTTGGAATTCCTGAGTCTTAAATGGCTCTATAAGAAAATACATTGTTTTCCAAGTGTTGACGTCTTTGGATGTGACATATATTCTTTGTTTGGAAAAACTCAAAATTGTAGGGTTCCTTCATCATACCTCCCTATCAGTAATTTGTCTAAGGGATAAGCAATTTTTTTCTTTGGTTTCTCCATAGTTTTCCAATGTTGTTGTTAATTGGGGTTCTAACCCATCCCATACACTTGTCTAGATCTTAATTTATATGACTAGATTATTGGCATGTCCAATATCTATGCCTCTAATGACTTAGGGGAGGATGATTCATTTTGGTGGTGGATGGATATGCTTCAAAACCCTCATTGATGTGTTATATCATTGTTCAGATCATCAAAGGCACGAATGAATGTTCAACTTTGGTTATTGTGGGGATGATGGTTGTTGGTTATAGAGATTTGGTGTTTGAATTCTACTAAATCCTCCTCTATAATAAATTATGCATGTTTGTGGTAACCAAGCAATGATATTCTTCTCGTCATACCCTTTATTGAATATTAGATCATGTTTCCAGATCTGTTATAGATCCATACAGTCATGACCTCTCTTCAAATTGCACCAATAATACTTATCCAAATGGTTGAGTCCAAGGTAATTTGAAATATTCTCTTTTTGCAAGTCACATTGAATGTCGGTGTAAACAACCATGTGGAGAGGAGAACACCTAAGTTGATACAATGACATGACCAATAGCTAGTGGCAACCTACTTATATGGGCAGATGTCAAAGCATCTAGTTTTCCTAAACAAGCACATGTTCTTAACCACACTGTTAAACCAAATTTTGGTTCTCTCTAGCTTGAAACTTGATTAACAACATGAACCTTCTTTGGACATTTAGCACATGTTCTTAACCACATTGATAAACTAAATTCTGGCTATTGTTTTCAAGTTTACGTGAAGAGGAATTTCAAAGATATCTTATTGTCCACAGTTAGAATCATTGTAATTGAAGTTTCAAATTTTAAATTGGATTCATCGTCATAATCAATCATTAAAAATAGGAGTTGCAAATCTTCATAATAAATATATGATGCTGAATAAAATAAAACCAAGTTATGGAATCTCACATAAAACCTAAGAGAAAACCTAAAAACCTTAAAAAAAACTTAAAACTAAGTTATTTAATTTACAAATAACCATAATATATAAAAATTGATAAACTATATTACTATTAGGTAATAAACCCTAATAATCTAATTAATTAATAAGTATGTTAATTTATTTAATGTAATTTTTATGTTATTATAAGTATAATATTAATAGGTAATAAACCCTAATAATCTAATTGATTAATAAGTATGTTAATTTATTTAATGTAATTGTTATGTTATTATAAGTATAATATTAATAGTGTAATGTAAATGAAATTGATAAACTTTATTACTATTAGGTAATAAACCCCATTGATCTAATTAATTATTAAGTATGTTAATCTATTTAATGTAATTGTTATGCCATCGTAGATATAATATTATATTAATAATGTAATGTAAATGAAAAAATAATTTAATTAATTAGTAAGTTAACCTATTTATTGTAACTATAATTTACTATAGTATCTTATGTCATAATAGGTCTAATAATAATAATGTAAATGAGATATATAGTATAATAGAATATTAATTATTAATAAATGGTGATGTAAATGTATTAATTGTTAAAAACAAGAGAAGAACATGTATTATGTATTATATATATATATATATAATTGTGTATGGTAAAAAGTGATCATTAGAATAATTGTACTACGATAATGTATATACATAATCTAAGTATTTATAAAATTAGAGTTTTTAACTAGGGTTTTTTAAGTCCAAAGTTTAGGAAACCTACAATTTTAAGAACTATAGAGAAGGCATCAAACCTGATCTCAAGGGGAGCCAAGTTTGATTACCCGTATTAATAGGTCTAATAATAATAATAATGTAAATGAGATATATAGTATAATAGAATATTAAATATTAATAAATGGTGATGTAAGTATATTAATTGTTAAAAACAAGAGAAGAATGTGTATTAAATTATTAGTTTATAATATATATAATAGGGTAATGTAGTTACTAAAAATTATGTACTCTAAAAAGTGATCATTAGAGTAATATACTATAATGTATATAGATAATCTAAGTATTTATTAAATTAGGGTTTTTAACTAGGGTTTTTTAAGTCTAGAGTTTAGGAAACTTACAATTTTAAGAACTATAAAGAAGACATCAAACCTTATCTTCTAGGGTTGGAAAGTTATTGTAGTGCTTATTCTTTATGTGCTACATGTATAAAGATCTCGCCAACATTGTCAGTTGTCTTCACTATGAGATTTTGCAAGGGCTTTGACATGGCAAGCTATATGTCTACATATGGTTTTTATCTCTAGGATGAAAATCCCTTGACATTTGTGGTTACTAGTCTTTTTTAGATTGTGTTCAACAACTTGTTTAGACTCTAGGCTTCTTTGTAACACTATCTTGAGGAGTGATTTTTCCCATTTCATTATGCATTTTCACAAGCATAATTTGGTATTGGTGATTCTGGGAGTTCATATGCCTTTTTTTGGTATGTTCTCATAGATTCAATGTCCCCAAGCTAGGTTTTTGTTAGAGTATCTTTTGGAGACTTGAAATCACTCCATTCTACTTCAACAACTTCGTCATTTGGATCACACCACTTTCTATGGTGTTATATCCTTTTTAGCATCTTGTATAATGAGATACTTTTAGTTGGATTTGAGCATTCTTCTAATCCTATTTGGATTTGGGTTCAATCATATTGATCCACATCACCGAGACAAAGTTTATTCATTCCACAATTATTGTTGCATGGTTTTGGGAAATGTCAACATTTGCATCATGCTTGCTACAAAAACACTTCCCCTTTATCCTGAAATCATTGGAGGTCGATGCTTTTGTTGTTGGGAGGAATGATAGGGATTCCAATCCTTAGCCTTAGCATAAGTGTTTTTTCCTTAGTCTTAATATATGTATTTCTCATTATTATTTGGGCAGGATATTATTATTGTGGTTTGAGAGTGGAAAAGCCTTTTGGTTTCCTATTTTTATGGACTAGTTGAGATCATTTCTCCAACTATCTCTGTTATTGTAATTTGTTGCTAGTCCTTAGGATCTAATGAGCATTTATCTAATAAATTTGTTGATTTAGTTTTATTTATGTAAATCTATATAAGCTAGTGTTTGGCTTAATAAAATTCATTCAAAGTTTTTATTTTGCACTTTAGTGTATATCTATGCTCATGAGTGGGATTTCCCATAACACAAATACATTTCCTTTGAGAAATTTGGGTTCCTTCCAAGGCGACAAAGACATGAGGTTGTAGGAGTAGCCTAAGAAAGTCTGCACTTTATCAAAGAAAAACTTTTTTTTCTATGGTATTGAAAGTAGATCCCTTTGAGGCTTATGATAGAGAAAATTAACTCTATATAAGAATAATCCTTATTCACGTGGGGTTCACCATTCAACTAGTGAATTGGATCATGAGTTTTTTCTCTTTAGTCTTGTTTTTTATCCTTCTCAATGGCTTTACATCCTTTTTCTCCATGCTAACTAGAGGACTCAAGTGGGGTTGCCCCATAGCATCATGACTCTTCCTAATTATAGTTGAAAATATCAATAGAGCTATAATTGAGACAAAAAGGATTGGTAACTTGAAAGGTATAAAAATTGGAAGATCTCTTTTCTTAACCCATCTACTTTTTGTTGATGATGTTTTTCTTTTCTATGATGGATCATTGAGAGATGGTACTAAACAAAAATAAATTCTAGGTCTATATTGTACATCAATAAGAGTGAAAATAAATATGCAAAAATATTCAATTTGTTTTAATGGCTTGGAGGAGAATCGAATTAAAAGCATTATGTATCCATTTCCTTAATATGTGTTTGAAATCCAAGAAGGTTTTAGATACCTAGAGTTTTATAGAACAAAATGATTTGGCATAAAAGATTGGATATGGTTCATATCTAAGTTTGAGAAGAGAATAAATCTGTAGCATAACAAATTGTTGTCTAGAGGTGGAAGTCTAGTACTTATTAAATCTATGCTGGAAGCCATCCTCATCTATTGGAAATATCTAGCCTATATCCTAAAATGAATTCTAGAGAAAATTAGAAAATTGAATTTAAAATTTATGTGGTCAAGGAATACGGATAAAGACATAATCCCATTAGTAAAATGGCAATCAATAACCAAGCCTAAATATATGGAAGGATGGGGACTAAAAAATATCTTCCTTTTTGGGAAATCCTTAGCAGCTAAATGTGTGTGGAGACTTATATAAAAAGAAGGATTGTAGAATCAAATTCTTATTCAAAAATATATTGAGCCCAATTTATTAGAAGATTACATTAGCAACCCTATTAATTACGTTAATAATGTATCCATCATATGAAAAGAAATTATAATAGAAATCCCTTTGATAGGGAATCAATTGACATAAAAGGTTGGTAATGGGATTAGGGAGAGGATTGGAATTGACCCATGCATAGGTAGTGGAGCAGAGTATAAACTGCTAGAATTAGTGATAAATTCATCACACAGGGAAGGTATCTTCAAGCTATCTCAACAAGTAGCCCAAGAATCCTCCCCCATTTGGTAGTAGGATTGGAAGAAGACAAAACATATAAGGTCGGAAGGTCAGGACAAGATCCAATGGGAAGCTTATATAAAAAAATTAAAAACATCTCATGTTCACATTAAAGAATTTGCTAATGGACTTGTATGATCAAAAAATCCAACAATGGGGATATATACTCCAAATATTGGATATAAAGAAATGTACACACTAGACATGCCAAAAAAGTCTCCTTGTTGGTGGAAGAAAATTTGGAAAATCAAAGCACCCTTAAAGACAAAAACCTTCATGTTCTTGGAAATCAGTAATAAAGCCCATACTTGGGAAGTTCTCTAGAGAAGGAGTAGATAACGACCTAACAAATGTGAATTATGTAAAGGGGAGGAAGAAATCATAGGTCACTTACTGATATCATGTCCCTACATGAACAAAGGATTATTGGGAAGGAGACTTAGTTGAAAAGTGCCTTGAAAAGTGGCATCAAAACAAGGGACTCAAAGGTTTCAAAGGCCTCCCTCTAATAACATCATGGGGAATCTGGCTAGATAGAAATATTGGAATATTCAAAGACAAGTATATACCTCCATTTTAATGTGCATTTCAAGATAGGTCAATTTTCTTATATTTCAAATTTGGCCCAACAAGCTCATCCCCGAGATAACTAATTCATGCTCTTATTGACAAAATGGGTGCATGGTGATACTTTGATGGTACCAGTCAAGATACTCCTCCAAAAAGTGGATTTGGTGGCCTTATCTACCTAATTGACACCCACTATATCAAATTCAAAGTAAGTTAGGAGAAGGATCTAATAAATTCACAAAGTTCCTTGCCCCAAAATTACTCACAAGATTGGAAGCTGGGAAAAACATCTAAAAAATACAATTTTTTCGTGATTCTTTGTTAAAAATCAATGTATTTTAAACATGTCTACAAGGACTTTAATGTTAAGTAGACGTATTGTCAAAGGAAGGCTTATAACTAGATGATGGGACATGGTTATGAGAGAAATCAAGGATGGACATTTGCTATAGGAACTCCATTTATCCGTATTTAAAGGAGGACACACATGACAACCAATCTGAAGATGATCTATCAACCTCAAGTGAAGACATATTCCTATAAACAAGACATAGGACATGTAATACCCATGTTTACCCCAACTTGTAATTTATCATTAATTATGATTACCATGCTATGGCATGTGAACAATGTAAATGCATTATTGTTTATATTGCCAATAACCAACTATGGGGGTGACGCCTTGAAGTACTAGCCATGATATCACTAGAGGAAAGAGTGAGGAAACTCTAGAGAGGTTTCATTATGTCAAAATGACCCAAATTCTCTTTGCTGAAACAATAAGCCTCATCCTAATCCCAAGTAAAAAATAGTAAATGAGAAAATGACTGGTGGTTGAAAAATCAACTACCCCAGTGAATGGAAGCATGGAGAGTTTGGTTGAGGAGACAGAAAATTGTCAGCCAGAAGTACCACAGAGTGTAGTTTTCCTGCAGGCCCAGATTGACCCGAGTTCCTTCTAATAGAAGGAACATGCCAGGTCTAGAACCTCCCTGGGGAAAATGGAGAGGGCATGTAAGAGAAGAAATATTCATATAAATAAGGGGAACCATACCATTCAGAAGGATGAAGAGTGCGTGAGGCTCTCCAATTTAGAAGAAGAACTAGAAGATTAAGTTGTTCTAGTTACTAGAGAGAACCAGAGGAGGAATTCGATCTTTGAGGAAGAGAAATGATAAAAGGAATGCACTAGAGCATGCAATAGAAATATTGGAGAACTCATGGAAGAGTTCTGAATTGGAGCATAGAAGACCCAAAGCCCGGACTGGAGCAAAAGAGAGTTGTGGGCTTGGTGATGGCTGGAAAGAAATCAATGTTGGAAGAAGAGGGCGTTGAGGGATAGTGTAGTTGTGAAGGGACTCTCTTGCATAGAGGAAATCCAACTGGGAAGGTATCTGATAAACCCCATGGAGTCTCTAAGCTCAATGGGGAAGAAGGTGTTGAAATATTGTAATTGCAAAGAGTATTCTACTCATTATTATTATTATTTAAATCATTTATTTATAGATCAAATCCCCTTTTGTGGATTGATCATGTCAAGCATTGTAATTGACCAAATCCCCTCTTGTGGATTGGTCAAACCCTAAATATAATATGAAAATTAAGAAGTCGGCCCCCATGCTAATTAAAGTGGTTTTAACCACTAAGAAGACAAGTTGTCCCTGCCCAGTGAAGAGACACCTTTCCAACTCATGCCAGTTTCTATAAATAAAGGAAGCTAATGCCTCATTTGGTCACTCACTCAACTCACTCATCTAGTGCGCAAGTTTGAAGGAAGCTATAGTTGCCAGTTTCTGGAAGAAGGAAGAGAGAGGGGCACATTGCTCAGTAGAGGATATTCTCTAGTTTTTGGTTTATTGTCTTGGCATTGTATTGGCTATCTATATTAAGGAAGTTTTTTTGGGGTTTTCTCCCCCATGAGGGTTTCCCAGGATAAATGTTGTGTATCTTGTGATTTTGTTTCTCTCAGTGATCCTATCTATGTTATGCTTATTTAGTAAACTGAAAGGAAAACTAATAATAGCTTAAACCTTAACTTGGTATCAGAGCTAAGTTGAAGAGAGCATCTTTCACTGGATAAAGAAAAATGTCATTGTTGTTATGCAAGAAAATTAGGGATTTTTATTGAAGAGGAATTTCAGCCTAAAAATCATCTAGAAAAGTGCACCCTATCCTAGGGAACTCTTTGGCACCTTCAATGCACATTTTCAGTGGATATAACTCCTGGAAAGTGAAACCCTAGTTTTCACTGGTAACAGAAAACCAGAAGTACGAGAAAACTAGGAAACCAGAAGTACCAGTCCAGAATTCCGCTAGTTAAGTTTGAAGGGGTAAAATTTAGATTTTTAGAAATCTGACTACACCAACTTACTTGCCTCAGCTCAATGCATCTAGCCCCTGGATCAAAATTTCCAAATTTGAATTTTGAAAAAATAGGTTTTCCTCATAAAACCCTAAGTTGCAATTGCAGTTGCATTACCAGTTGAAGTATCAATTGCAATACTAGTTGTAGTCACCCTTGAAGTTTTAAAAGGGGTTGGTAATTATTACCGTTGCTACCAGATGGTGCCACTACCTGCAAATTCTATCAAAGGCATGTACTCACATATGTTTAAATTGTTAATCTTTAAAGGGTATTTGCAAGAGAAGGTATCTCTTGCCATAGATCCAGAAGGATTTCAGATCCAACACATTCAGAGGAATAATGCAACCTAGGTTTGATTATTCTGATATGCATCTATTTGTTATGACATTATTTTGATCTAGGTTGCATGTTGAAGCTATGACCATCATACTAACCTTTGGTCAAAATTAAAGTCAAGGTATTAGATTGATTAAAGTTGAGATCATAGAGTTTATTCTCTAACCTTGCCTTCTGTCAAGGTAGCATATTGTCTTAGTACAATAGACAGGTTGAAGAAAGCACTTGTCATATTGAGTGAAGGAGACTTGGAAGAAAAGAAACACACTCATTCTTGAGAACAAGACTCCATGTTCCAAGTTTTATTCATTAAGACGATAAGATTCAAAGTTGCACGTGACAAGTTGATAACTACCCCATTACAAGTAAACACTATAGTTGAGGTAGAAGTCTTTGAAAAGTATTATACTTGGTAGCATATGAGCATATTGAGATAAATGCTTAATGTAATCATTTACCAAATAAAACTAACATATCCTTTATGAGAAAATTCTTGTGTTGGTTCCAGCTTACCATGGAGGAATGTTTGATCACAACACTAGAAGAGTGTTGACCTCACTTCGTATTGTATTTCTTACTTTTGATCCTTGTTTCAAACAGGTCACGGGTGATAGCTCTAAATGAGCTACTGTGATGATTGTTCGTGCTATTGTTTTATTACTATTATCAAAAGAGTATTATTCTTGTTTGTTGTTTTGTTGACCTTGGTTCAAGTCACAGGTGATAACCCTGAGGAAGATATAGTGAAGGTTGCAGAAGGAAACATATTAGATGAGACATGAAGCAGACTATGTACATGACCATATACATTCATGTGCCAAAGAAGATGAAGAAGAAGCTATCTTTTGAGATCCAAAGTATCTCATAAGGAGATTGATTGTAAGGAGCAGAAGGCTCCAGAGATGACCGAACATTAGAACAAGAACTCACAATAGACTTGTTCAAAGGATAATGAAGCCACCTTGATAGGAAACAGAATTCACTTGAAGTCTGACTCAGTTTTTCATATTTAGACTTGGTATTAAACACCAAGTATACCCCATAAGAGATGATGAAGTCCTTGTAGAATCAGAAGAAATTAAGGATAAGCCTGATCTAAAAAAGGATCAAATGAACAGACAATCTTCAGGATTGGGAGACAGATGACGCGAGAAGATTAGATCGTAGCTTCAGAAACTTCTAGGAGATATGAAATATCTTGGGAAGATTCCCTTGCTTCAGTAACAGAGAAGGAAGCTAGTCGGAAAGACTAGGATATGGATTCTTCTGTGAGACTAGAAGATAAGTCAGTATTGACTTCCAAGATTTATCTATACAGTTCAAGCATATTGCAGATGTACAAAGCCTGATGTGTGTCTAGAGGATTCTCCTAGAAAGAGGGAGAAGACTATGACGAGACACTTACTACAATAATTGAAAAAATAGTTCCAATATTTATAAAGACAACCAGAACAACCATGATTCATATATAGTATGAGATGCATGGGGGAGAAATCCCCATATTTAAAATTGAGTGGAAGTTGGTGCATTACATTAGTTGGGTCATGGAGACATGACTACAATGAAATATAGAGTTACCTCCATGAAAGAAGAAGAGCTACCTTCAGTATTAGTTATTGATCCACTCTCACTTTCAGATGAAGTTGTTGTCGTGATAGAATAAGAGGAGTTACTCACAGATTTCAGCAGCCACAGTGAGGATGAAGAAATCATTCTCGTCCTCAAAGAAATTGCAGGTGCAGATTCCCAGTTCCAGAAGGAATAGTTGCATAAATAGGAGAGGACATACTCTTAGGCAGTGAGACATATATTTCTTTACGGAGAACACATAGAGCTAGCACATGATTGTGCAGATTGAGTTGCAACTGAGCAAGTGTACCAGATTGGTACAATGTAATGAGAAAATTTGATTTGAATATTGAATATAGAAAGGATCATGTCTGTCAGGTGAAGGAAGCTATGTACGTGTTGAAGCAAGCTCCTAGAGCTTGGTATGGAAAAATTGATAGTTTCCTGGTGAGCTTGGGATTTACCAAGAGTAAATTTGATTCTAACCTTTATCTCAAGGTTATGAATGATAAACCAGTGATGTTACTACTATATGTAAATGTATTCTTGAAAACATGAAGGAAATCACATCACAAATTGAAAAATAATCTCACTACAGAGTTTCATGAAAGACCTAATGCTTTATCTCTTAGGTCTTGAAGTTTGGCAGAGCCCAGAGAAGATCTTCCTTAACCAAGGGAAGCATACAATTGAAATATTGAAGAGATTTGATATGTTGGAGTGGAAATCCATGAGTACACCCATGGAAACAAAGTTGAAGTTGTTGGTTGACACTTCATCACAATTGGTTGATGCAATGTCGATTCGATCTGACAAACACCAGGCAAGATATATGTTTTGATGTGAACACCTTGAGTCAGTATCTGGTAGAACCTAGACGTGTTCACCTTGATTATGAAAAACATGTGATGAGATACCTTAAGGGTACATTGGATTTTGGTCTTTGTTATACTAGAGATCATGACTTCAGACTGAGTGGTTACATGGATTCAGATTGAGATGGAAGTGTTTCTAATAGAAAGAGCACTTCATGATGTTTTTTCAGTCTAAGTTCAACCATGACTTCATGGCAGAGTAGGAAGCAATCAAGTATTGCTCTCATCACGGCATAAGCAGAACACATTGATGCATGTTCTTCCATTTGTGAAGCCTAATGGTTTTGGATGTTGTTGAAAGATCTAATTGATCTGGAGATGGAAGCCACAGTGATTCTATGTGATAACCAAGTTGTATAAATACGATGGAGAACCATGTGTTCCATGATGAGTCAAAGCACATAGAGATTCGACATCACTTCACTCATGATATGATGCAGAGAGTAGCTATAAAACTCCAATGTGTTGGCACAGATGAACAGGTTGCATATGTGTTGACCAAGCCCATGTCTCGTGTAAAGTTTGAGCACTTTTGAGACAAGCTTGGTATAGTCTGAAAGGACCCCCCTCAAAAGGGGGAGTGGTGCAAATGATACTATGGTATCTTGATCAGTAGTGGTATCTCCGTTAGGATTTTATATCCTAGGGAATATTTTTAATTCCTGGGAAGATCCTTTGGATCTGTTAGAGTACCACAAAATGTTTTTTATGCTAGCCTCGTGCTAAAGATTTATAGCTTCGTGTTGATGTTTTTGATGCCAGCATCGTGCTGAATATTTCCAGCTTTGTGTTGATGTTGTTGATGTCAGCCTCATGCTAAATATTTCCAGCTTTGTGTTGATGTTGTTGATGCCAACCTTGTGTTGAATATTTCCATCTTTGTGTTGATGTTGTTGTGATGCCATCCTAGTGATGAATATTTCCAGCTTCGTGTTGATGTTGTTGTGATGCCAACCTCGTGTTGAATATTTCCATCCTCATGCTAATGTTTTTGTGATGCTAGCCTCATGATGAATATTTCTAGCCTCGTGTTGATGTTGATGAGATGTCAGCTTCGTGCTGAAGATTTCCAACCTAGTGATGATGTTGATGATGCGCCAACCTTCATGTTGTGATACTGTTGTTGTTGATGTTGTATAAACCTTGTGCTATTATTGATGATGATGTATTAGTGTTATACTAATCCATGTTGATGCAGATGATGATGATGCCATTTCAGCTTCTTGCTGAAAATGATGATGATGATGATGATGATGCCACTTCAGCTTCTTGCTGAAAATGATGATGATGATGCCACTTCATCTTCTTGTTGTTGATGATGATGATGATGTTATTTCATATTTAATGTTGAAGATGATGATGTTACTTTAGCCTCATGCTAAAGATTTTGATGATATTACTTTAGCCTCATGCTAAAGAAGATGATGGTGTTACTTTAGCCTCATGCTAAAGATGTTGATGATATTACTTTAGCCCCATGCTGATGAGGATGATGATGCTACTCCAAATCCCTGTTGTGAATGATGATGATGAGAAAAAATTCTGATGATTTATAGATATGTTAGTCAGTGTTCCAGATGTTGTTGATGTTGTTGCCCTCTCTCTCTCCTGATGATGTTGTAGAATACCCTTCTTGTTAAGGGGGAGTGTTGAAATATTGTAACTGGAAAGAGTATTCTACTCATTGTTATTATTATTTGAGTCATTTATTTATAGATCAAATCCCCTTTTTTGGATTGATCATGTTGTGCATTGTAATTGACCAAATCCCCTTTTGTGGATTGGTCAAACCCTAAATATAATATGCAAATTGAGAAGTCGGCCCCCAGGCTAATTAAAGTGGTTTTAACCACTAAGAAGACAAGTCAACCCTACCCAGTGAAGAGACATCTTTCCAAATCCTGCTAGTTTGTATAAATAAAGGAATCCAATGCCTCATTTAATCACTCACTCAACTCACTCATCTAGTGCGCAAGTTTCAAGGAAGTTGCAGTTGCCAGTTGTCGGAAGAACGAAGAGAGAGAGGCGCATTGCTCAGTAGAGGATATTCTCTAGTGTTTGGTTTATTGTCTTGGCATTGTATTGGCTATCTATATTAAGGAAAAAAAATTGGTTTTCTCCCCCATGAGGGTTTCCCAAGATAAATGTTGTGTATCTTGTGATTGTGTTTCTCTCAGTGATCCTATCTATGTTATGGTTATCTAGTAAATTGAAAAGAAACCTAATAATAGCTTAAACCTTAATAGAAGGGATACTTATACTGCTTCTAGAGAGGTGGAGGAGAGTAACCTCCCCGATACATTTCTTGAGTTTGGAAAGAGAACCCAGAAAACCTAACTTGAGAAGAAGGCCGTGAGCTTGATGTTGAGAGAGAAACTAATATACCTCATAGAGGTTGTGGAAGAGAGAGGATCTATGAGAAATTTGTACAAGTTTCCATAGTGATATCATGGCTTGGCACGAGAGTGGCCAGAGTGCTAAGAGTGAATGCCTCTGAGCCTATGGTTGGGTAGAGAGGTAGAAACCCATAGTCAATTGGTTGGATGCAACTTGTAATAGATAAGTATTTCATATACCATGTGCACTTGAATTGAAATGCATGATTTGAATGCTTGTATTTGTGCTATATATGTACCTCCTGGATATTGTGTCAAAATGTGCCTCGTGTGAAATTGATGGTAATAATGCTTAATGTTCTTCTGTAAACTGTTGCATTTGAATGGTTGTAAGATGATAAGTTTGGCCTCTATGCTGGTTGGAAAATCTTCAAGGTGTTTTCCTAAGGATCAAATTCACAGTTCTAGAGTTGGGATACACTCTACGGGATGACTACAGTCCTGTTGATCCCTCGAAAATACCTTTCCCCATTATAAAACTTGAGTTCTATGAATGGAAGGTGCTTCCTTCAAACCAATTGTCCAAGAGACCACGGGCTCATGCCCATTTCCTTCACCAAATTTTGGCTAAGAGTTAATAGTGTAGCCTCTGGACTTGACAAAGTTCCATAGGACTAGGACCATGGAACCCTTTGCTACACTAAAAAAGGAGCTAAGTTATTCCAGACTCCAGGAGTCTGGAGCTCTGGGGTGAATGAACATTACAACATCCTATATGTGCCGAAGGTGACCTGCCGGACCGGTAACTTGACGGTTGACTGACAGTTGGAGGTCATTTACCCATTATCATGGGATTCATCCCCTTGTTAGACCCTGATCTTCTTATCATTTGAGAAGTAACATGAGTCGTTGATCTGAGGATATTCAGGATCTCCCCTAACCGTTGGATCTACGTCATGGTCAGTCTAGTGTTGAACACTCTGGGATAAAAAGGGTGTTAAATGACCAGAATCCTCGAGCATCGAATTCGCGAAGTGATGTGGGTCATAGATCTAAGGATCCTTTAGTATCCTTCTTGATCATTAGATCAAGTGTTAGTGGAATGATAGATTAAGGGAAGGGATGACCAACAACAAGCATCCATTATGCCTTATGATCCTCCCAATCGGTTACACCCGGGACTAAAGACTTAGGATTGTGTGGATGGTGAGAGTGTGGAGCCATGAATCTCCATCACCCGTTGGACCAAACCAGGGAAGATTATGTGTCATCTGATCATTATTCATCTCTATGGCTAAACCCCACTTTAGGTGATTTAGGATGCAAGGTGTGGAGTTTGTCGAAGATTGAATGCCAGAGTCACATCAAAAGATGATGTGGCCAAAGTACATGGTGGATTCCTACCATATGACATAGCCACTACATGTCAACACGTGGCTAATCCACGTGTCTTGCTAACTCATCGTATAAGGTATAGGGTCAGAGAGATGGGTATCGCATGTCAAGGTGGCGTCATTCCCATGTATATGTCAGGTGGCATATGGTAGTAGGGACACTCGTGAAAAATTCCACGTACACAAGAGGGAACCACTCCCGGATTTTGGGACTTTAGAACTTTGGGTGTTTGGAGTGATAAGACGCAAGCTAGGGTCAAAGGCTGGCGTCTCATGGTAGGAATTCGAAGGATTTGCAAATAGAGAAAAGTGGTTGAAGCATCGAATTTTCCCCTATAGTAGTGTGAAGCTTTGATAGGACAGGCCCACGTGTGTCATGGTGATGTGGCATGTTTGGATATCTCTATTTGGCATCATGGGATTGGAAACGAATTAGGTGTTGGACCCCACCCCTCTAGTCAAGTCCAAGCGATGTGTTAAGTGTAGGTAAATCTTAATCTTTAGATCCAAAGGTGGACATAACTCCACCATAGATTTTGGAGTATAGAGAGGCTCTGAGACTTTGGGTCTCTAAGAATATTTAGTGTTGTACAAAATAGCATGGAAAGTCTAAAGTTTGAAGGACTAGGTTCCATTGCCACTCGCATGGTAAGGTAAAATGGAAAACAAAAAGCACCGAGGTTCTAGAAGTGAATAAGCCCATGATGAATCGACAAATAATTTCCCCCTGTAAACCCTCCTTCCATGACCACAATGATGAAGATCGAGGCCATGACAGTTCCATGTTGGATGGTATGAGGAAAGTGAATCCACGTGGCGAAGGGGGTGGCTATTGCCAATGACACCCCAAAAACTTCAGAAGGTCACAACTCTCGAACCAGAACTCAGTTTTGGATGAGTTTATAGTCGTTGGAAATATCTCGGAGGGAAGAAGGAAATGGTTCCCTTATCTAAGGGATTCAGGAAGCTACGAAACTGAGGAAAATTTTATACCCCATCCCTAAAAAGGGTACTTAGGGGTTAGGTGTGTGATGGAGTGGTATCAGAGAGAGCAACAATACTTGGTCTACTTGGGATCACAAAAGAGTCAAGTTTCTTAGAAAATTTGAAGGGAGAGGGAACCCTACCCTACCCTATCTAGAGGATCATGATTCAAACACACGACTGGATGGGCTAGAGAACAGTCATAAGACTAGTTTACCAATGCTAAGATGAGCTTGTTGAGAGCATTATTGGCGTATGGAAATTATCTACATAAGTTCCTTGAGGAGAAGGATGCATATTAAAATTCAATTGGGATTTTACCCAACAAGATTGAATCATGCTAGAATGTGGTAGAAGAAGCCTATCATTTCTTTTGGGAAATGATATCCAGTCCTACAAAAGTGGGATTATGTCGAGGGGAATTAATAATAAAACTTGGATGCAAATGGCATAAACTTGTTTTAAGCAATACTTGAGTCTAGAGGAAAATGGATTGAATAAGTGGCAATAATTGCCTAAAAAGTGGGTTTATGAAGCCTCTGTTAATTAAAAGTGTTGATTAAATTAAGGATTTGGCATTGGGAGTTCAAACCTCCATGTCTAGAGGCCTTATGTAAGTAGGTGAGATCAAGCTATTTGACATGTCATAACTGAAAATATTCCTACTAGGGTAATCCCTCATAAAATAAAAGAAGTCATGTGGGGTGAGAATGAACCTCATGGAAGAAGCGGAGTGACATGAATGTTGAGGAAAATATATGAATTATCTTACTCAAGCATTTTCAAATCTTTCTTGGCTAAGGAAAGATATCCGAGAATATCACCCTATGTTTATAGCCTAAAAAATTGTTTCCCAACCCACAAGTATTAGTTACAAGGGCATAGGTTGATTTTTTTAAATAAAATATTGCTGTAGAATTCAACACTTTTGTATAATTTTTTGAATATAATAGATGCAAAAGTAAATGTGGAGACAAAAGAAAAAATACCAAGTCACATATTAACACAGATGAGATAGAATATCAATCGCTTATTTCATTCCAAGAAATCAAAAGAATCATTCTCTTTACAAAAATCCCTGAGGGAGTTTGGACCAAAGTCAAACTTAGATATTCTCAATGAAAACCATACAAAAGGACTCTGACAGGAAGTAAAAACTGAACTTTAAAATCTAGATCAGCTTGCCATAGATTGTTGGTCACTTGACTCTGCACAATATCCTTTATCAGTCATGAAATCTAATTCATAAATAGACAAGTCTACAAAGACTATCAAAGATAGATCAACACCTCTGAAATAAGCATATGAATGATATGGTTCAGCCTTGAACCTTGTTGTCTACAATAGGACCCTGTTTTCATAAAAGATAATTAGGATTTTAATGAATTGAAAAATGAATGAAAATTGAACTATCTCAATAAAACTCAAGAGAAAATCTTAGTATGCTTTCTCCTTCTATTCTCCCCTTGTTCTTCCTTCTCAATTGACTTTTGTGCATTCCAAATTAGTTGAAGTAGTTCAACTACTTCATTTAGTTAAGTTAACTAAAACTTAACTAACTTTTAGTTTAGGGGAATAATTAATAATAATAATAAGGGTCTTTTAATAAATAATAACTAGTAGGTGGGACCCCTTGTGTCTCCCTTTAATTCCTTAACAAAAATAAACACAACTAGAAAATAAATCAGACACATCCCTCCCTGTGGCTCCCATTATCATTTCCATAATTTGAAAATTAAATATCAATGATATTTTAAATCATATCCAAACATATAATATCCAAAAATATCTAAAAATAATATGTTGTCCAAAACCTTCAGCAATCCATTGTTCTCAATAAAACAATAATAAAGTATAATAAAAAACCATATTTTCCACTTTAAGAGGAAATTTTCCCTTTGTTGTTGCTATCCCCTTTTGAATTTCCTGAATTAGCCTTAGGCTGTGTAGATATTTGAGGCTTGATCTCACCGATGAAATGAGAACAATCATATTTCAAGTGCATGCATGATGAAACGGATTTGGATGAATCACTTGGGGGAGAGGAGGGGGCAACAACAACTTTTCCTTTGTCATGCATATGGTGGGCTTCGGTTTTGAGTCTTTTTCTTGCTTGGGAGGACTGTAAATGTGAGTGTGCATGGGAAATATGGAAATTTGGGTTAATAGGTGGAGGAGGAGCATGTAGAGACAAATTTGGCTAGCCACGATGTTGGGAGACTGCTGGGTGAACAATCTCCTGCCATCTATCATTTTCGGTAACTTCAAGTTGCAACGAAACATGAGGGGGCACAGGGATACCAAGGATATGTTGGGGTTGGAAGGGAGGCCTCTCTGGTATAGGTTGGGCTACCCCTTGTCCAATCAAATTTAAAAATCCAACTTGAAAGAGTCGGTTTAACTCTTGAGGATCTGCATCAAAATGTATTGATAATCTAGGCCTTCTAGGCCCTCTGTTCCAATTTCCTTTGCCCCTATTATTTCGGCCATGACTTCCTCTACTGAAGAGGCTCATCCTATATGCAATGATTATTAGCAACTAGCTTATTAAACAAACCATACATGACAATCTCTTAATATGAAACAAAATTTGGCTCAACAATCACATCATACCCATGCAATCCAATCCATAAAATTCATTTAACAATTGTCAATGAGAAGGGGGTGAATTAGGGTTTTTGGATATTTGAGGGAATTATATTGAGCAAAAAAATGAGAAAATGAAAGGGAGTAAGAACACGATTACTTCTTAACAATTCATTAAACAATCGACTGTGCAACAATGACCAAAACATATCAGTTGTGATCCATCTTTGTGTTATTTCTTAATCACTGTAATACAGAGCTTTAATTTAATTTTAAGAACAGGGCGTGCAAAATGAATCTAGGATCGTGAGGGGATTTGTAATGAGAGAAAAAGTGAGAAAATGAAAGGGAATCAGATGGATATTGTTCTTAAAATAAATTAAATAAATCAACTATCATAACCCTGTTCAAGTTTTAATCCAAAAAGCATCCAATTCAAGACCAAAACATTCATTGTTTCTCAATTTCATCAAACTGCTTGTTGTCTCCATAATAATTAAATTTCCCAAAAATCCTCAATTTATAACAGTTTGTGTATTATAACTTATATAAACATTTACATTCAACAGTATTGTATATTATAACGTTGATCTCTTCCTTTTAAAATAAAAAAAACACACACAACAATATGCTCAACATTTATCCCTGTTAATCAATAATGCACCACGATAAACAATCAACAGTCATTGTTCATCAATTTACAATTGGGCCCGATTTAAATGTACACAAGCATATTTTCAAAAAAATAGGCAGACTTAAAAGTATGCTTGATCATACACGGGTCTTCAATCATATCAATCGACAAAATCTTGAGTTTATAACAATAGTCAACCCAAACATAAACCCCAATCTTGATATATGTGTGTATCAGCATATACAACTTTTTTTTTTAAATAATTTATAGTATGCACGATGATTCCAATATAACTATATCATATATGAGGTGAACATAACTAAACTGCCACACATGCACCTTTTTTAACTTGCCAAAACCCTGATCGGGCTTGGTAAAACTCACACAGGTGTCTCTTTAAGCAATCAAAATCATGTTGGAATAAACACAGTGATCGATACCATAAACACATAGAAAGACAACTCTTGGTTGTAAGCAATTGCTCATTTTCTTTCTTATTTGTCCAAACAAAATCATCGCAGAAAGACCAGATAGAGACTTGACCAAGAGGATGGATTTATAATGAGATAGCATGTGTCTTTAAAGTTCTACAGTCATTAAACTGATAACCCAATACTTGACAAACCCTAGAATGTGCCCAAGGAGAGCAGAGACAAGTCGGATTCCAGATCGGGCTCTGTCAAAAATAAAATGCAGGGAGGTATTTTATTTGTCCTTTTAAACAAAAACACAGAGAGCTTACGGTCTTCCAATAATTATATCCATTTCACCATCGATTAACAACCACAGGCCAAAAAACTATTTTTAAAACGAAATAGCAGTGAGCCACACAGTCCTTCTACTTATTACTCCAAGCCCTTAACGAAACCATAAGTTAACACCTGAGAAAAGACAAAGGAAATTCGAGTAAAATAACCCAGTGCACATAGGTACCTCTAACACTTGCAGAGAAGAGACAAGGTTTAACTTAACAGTGGTGGGTATTCAAACACAACGAGATAATGTCTCTTTCCAATCACCTGGGAGGTTAATAAATTTTGACAGCAACAACAATGAGGACACACACATTCTTTGTGAAAGAACGCCAAGATATAACTCGTATCAATTCAATACCCAAAAAGGCCCATATTAACATTCAGGGCCAAGCAAGATTGGATCTTGGGACGCTTTCAGTGCAAATACAGTAAGAACGGGCTATCAACCACAGCTCTAGGTTTGTAGAAAATAATACACCAACTATTGGGAGTTGCTCTGCAACTGGATAAGGATTACCACAACAGCCAAGAGGGAAACTAGTTGACAGACACCGATACACAGAACGGTGGATAAAAAACCCTCAACCATCAAACTCAGAGCCTTATTGCACCATTGTTACTATTATTCCACAGAGACCCATCATAAAAACCACACTAACTGAGAAAACAACCAACACGCAAACTTAATAATACCCATTTATCTTCTTGCAATTGCCAACATTTTACAGTCATCATAGAGAGCCATAACACCAAATTTACACACAGTCGAAAATCTCAAGAACACACAGAATACAAGCATCACTACGCCACCATTTGGTTCTTACAATAGAGAATCCATCATGGATGGAGAGAAAAGAACCATACCTGTGAGAAAAACTCTTAAATGATGAGTTGGCTGAGCTTTCCCTTCCAAAAATCTAAAAACGCGGAGCTCCACAACCAACAAAGCAAAAAAGCATCAATGCAACAATGCTAGGGTGACAGGCGATAAGGAAGGTTTGGAGTGACATATAGTAAATGCATGTTGCTTCCTCACCTTGCCCCATTCAATTCTGAGTATGAGACAACCCATAAGCATAACATCCACAAATAAATCAAACCATATAACCAATGCATAATCAATTCCAATCCATCGTAAGATCTGATATCATATCTATTGCATAGTGCGCCACCCGAGATATTTCATATGTTAACCTTTGCCATAACTCCACACAATAATCCATATCAACATTGTTATATGTGCCTCCATTTGAATTTAATGAAATTTGCATAGTCCAGTAACCAAACCATAGTATAATAGTTAGGACTAACACTTGTATCCATTAATTATTTCATTCGAAGTTTGCATGTAATATTTTTACATAGTTTCTTTCCTTTTGCTATAACTTTAGAACCATTTTATAGTTTTTTTCTTTGTTTTGATCAAGCCCCCACTAAGTATCCCTTTCATATATGTGGCTAAGTAATCAACATATGAATTAGTAACAAGGTTATACCATAGAACCTGTAAACAACATGATCCACATACCCATAGAAATTGTTATGTGTCGCAAGTGATTACCAAAAGCATTCCACAATAATGCATTATCCACTTATTATCATGCCAAGTGAAACCAAGACTGCATCATAAAAAATGTAGGAATGTGTAGGAAACATAATAATAGCAACAAAACATGTGTAATATGTCTATCCTTATGCCTCTAGCCTACAAGGGGGTCCCACCTACTAGTATTATATTATTATCATAATTAAATAATAGTGCCTTTAGCAATACTTTGCAGGCGGAATTCATCGTTACGATTTTAATCGTCAACAATGAGCAAGTGCAAAATCTTGAAGAAAGAGGTAAGTAAGTGGAACCTGTCTACACTGCATACATGGGTATAATGATTGGTGCACGAAGATATGTTGAAATGCATATAACAAAGATAGATAATGGATATGACATGCATATATACTTATTATAGTTTGTCATTGAATGTAAAATATGGTGATGTCATAGATCATATGGTTAGTGATGATATGACTATGGAAGCATAAGTAAAAGGTGGATGATGTTGATTACATAGTTCCTTATGAGGATAATGTAGAAGGATTAATGAAATGTTGATCCTGAATGTGGTAAAGGAAGTGTCAGGGCACTTCTAGATGACAAATGGGTTAGATTAACATCAAGAGGTGGATGGTGTCCATATAAGGTATGGCTTGGTATGCTCAAGTAGTGGTGAGAGGGAATATAGAAAAGGATTACCTTAATAAAAGGTCTGTTAACCGAAATTGGTTTGAGGCATGAAAAGGAAGCTTGATAAGTTGCCTAGTTTCCTTGGGCACAGTTGGAATTTCCCAGATGGTATTTTTGGGTTGTTGAATAACTTTATAGTAGTTGAGGCAAACATTCCTCCTTGATGGTTGTTTTTTTATGGAAAGGGGGAAATAGTTATGTTTATGTTTGTTAAACTTGCCATGTGGATATCATGTGAATGACTGCAAGCTCTCAACAGAGAGGGTAGCTCAGTGTTGAGTATCTCTATGAGACTTGTCATAAGAATGGAAGAAATATCCTTGGGAGAATGATCTAGAAGTTTGATATGTCCATGAATGACATGGAAAAGGTGCAAGCAATGAGCTTGCATGATGAATGTTTGGCTATGTTTGTATATGCTTGAGTGCATGGATTTAATGCATTGTGAGGTTGCTTGATATGAAGACTAATATTAAGACCAAATATATATGAATGATATTAAATGTGAAAGTGATGCACATGTATGATGTAAGAGTATATGTATACTAAAGGCATGAAGTGACTACCTAAATGAGTGAAATGTAAGGCAAGAATTTCACTTGCCAAGATTGAATGAATACGATGGATGCATGGATGACTCTTTTCTGAAGAGTCGTGAAAGTTTCATTTTGAATGATAGCTTGAGGGGAATGTGTTCCATTCCCTTGGGAAAAGTTAGTATAAATAGATGAAAGACTAAATGAGCAAGCACGCTTTGTTGTCATGATAAAAGACAACATGAATACGACTTTGAGGACCACATGTAAATGATTGTGAACAATCATGAACTAAATAATTTTCAATTGATATGTAAATGAAACTTTAAATGGTACCTATGGTGGGAACACACACAATATGCTGAAGCATGTGATTAAGTGCATGGAAGTAAAATCCAAAAGCAGGTTGAAAACATAAAGGACATGCTTTTAATGTGTATTTGAAATACATCATAGGAATACACGTTTATATTCCTTATGGAATATTTGGTAAACAATTGAATCTAACTCAAGGTTGAGGCCATCAAATATAATTATGGATATGAAATAAGGAAGTTGCGTGCCAAAGGAGTTCTCTATGAGGGAACTGTGTAAAGACTCTCTTGGGAGAAGAAAATCACAACCTTAATGACTGCTGAGAATTAAGCAGTGAGCTACAAGCCTATTTATATAATAATCATGGATTACATTCTAAAACAAAATGTATGATTGGAAGACTAACAAATGAATGTTGACCATTCTGATAATTGAATGGTAATGTGCAAAATGCACAGGTTCATGATTCATTATGAACATTTTTTTTCTATTGGAGCATGTTGTTGTATCCAATAGGTTAGGGTGAGACTAACCAAGGCTACTCAAGGAAAAGAGTATGGATATCCCAATAGGGAGTAAATTGCATAAGAAAAGAAGAAGAAAAAAGGATGAATGCTTCTCTCACCTTAAAACTTTGAATTGCTTAATAGAGTTGTAAGCCTTAAAAGAGAAGTTGTGGAGACAAGTACAACTGGTAAAAAGGAAAATGAACAAACATGTATAAATTTGGTTAAAGCAATGAATGGGTAAGGGTAATGAGGCCTTGGAGTAACTCAGTTGGACTAAAAAATCTCAGGCTATGTAGAAGGAGTTGGAAAAAAAATAAAAAATAAAAAGGGAAGAGCCCTTAACTCCTTTCTTGTTGTAAATTATGTTTTCTCTGGGATGAGAAAATGGTGTGATGATGAAAATAAATGTTTTGACACCATAATAATGATGATTGTATGATTATAAAAACAATTGAGAATTTTTTGTGTTGCACTCATGAAAACATTAAGGATAATGTGATAAAGTGCATAAAGATATGCTAGGACATATCTGAAACTGTTTTATTGATTGGAATGCTATGATACATGCATTTTTATTTTATGTGACGACTAATGTAATTGTGATGTATGTCATGTGTAGAAAGAAATTGAAATTGTTGGAAAAGACAATTACCAATGGTAGAAAACCTCAAAGTAGAGGATGAATGCGAGAAGGTTGTTGTTGAAATATTGTTGAGGGGACTTTGGGAGCCCCATGAAGCACTACCGATGAGGTAAAAATCAGAAAAAAGGGTGCTAGCAGCCAGAATAGGTATAAAATGTTCATGCATGTATGGCATAAGGTATGAAGGGATTTGGTAAGAATCCCTTCTAAAAAGATTTCATTATCTTACTGATATGTGAATAATTTTGAGTGGCTATTGTATGCGATTGCTACCTAAGCAGGGTAAGATTTAGGAAAGAAGAATCTGAATAATAGAGGGAGGAATTCTATGTCAGTCAAGGATGAGTTATAATCCTTGCAAGAAAATGCATGAGTAAGGATTACCATGGGTACAATGAACAATCTAGGGAGATTGGGAATAAAGGTGCTCATAGTTAGCACATTGCATGGAATGCATTAAGGAAATGTATGTTGCATAAGAGGGAAGACATTGGATTTCCCATTAAGAAAGGAGGAACTTCCAATACTCTACTTGAATTGTAGAGATGTTAAAGAAAAGAGAATTTTGGGTGTCCATGAGTGTTGGAACCCTAGTTGATCCAGGTGGATATTGGTGGCCACCCACCTATTCCACTAGCTCGAAAAACAATTTTCCACCTTGGTAGTTTTTCAATAGTTTTTCGAGTTCCAAAATTCTAAGGCCGTTTTGAGAACCTAAACGATGTTTTTTGGGGATTTGGGGCCCAAGTGATTGCCAGAGGCATTGACTTGGACCAGTCGAAAATTGTTCTTCTTGGTTATACCTTTCGAACGGGCTATCATGCACCTAAAACGAAGACCGTACGCAAAAGTTACGACCCCGGGAAGTTGATGTACTAACTTTATACCCAAACGAGGCCCACATGACTTTTGGCACTTCATCTCCTAGGGTTAGGTTTTTGGATGTATATTGTTTTTGACATTCTTGTTTATTGTAAAAGGAATTCAGAGCCTCATTGTAACCATCTTCTTGCGAATGAGCGGAATCGTCACATCTCTTCTCAGAGATAAGCCGTCACCAGTCCATCAAGCTTGTTTTTCGCTGCATTTTACAGTTTCAGCTTATTTCCTTATTGAATAAAAAAAAAGTTTTACTATATCTCTGTTATTTTGTGTTAAACATATTTTAATAATCTGTATTCATTTTGTTCTACTCATAAAATCTGGATCAGTGGTATCAGAGAGGTCTTCTCCTTGTCGTCTTAATGCATGTCCCCAACGAGGTCAGGGTACAAATAATTGGATCTAGAGCTTGTTTCTCTTGAGGACAAAAGTTATCACACACCCAAGCGACCTCTAATGGAAGGAGAAAATAAAGATGATGGGACATGAGATCATTTCAAAATGTTTCTTGAGGAATCCCTCACACAACAGAGGAATGAGATGATGGATAGTTTCATGCAAATCCTTCGGTGGCTACCAGTAGGCGACACATCTTCCTTGAGCAGAGGCACCACCCCCTTCAAGGTACAAACCAACTTCGATATTCCTATATTTGAAGGTAAGATAGACACAGATGTTGTAGACAAGTGGTTGAATCTACTAGAAGGGCATTTTTCTATCCATAACTTTTTGAATAGATAAAATATTACTTTTGTGCTCCTCAAAGTCGTTCCCCATGTCAAATACTGGTGGGAAAATTTCTGTGAACAAAAGGAAATAGAGGAACCCTCATTATTTATAGTCACGACCACCTAGGAATCCTATAGGGATACTATTAAAAAATGATACTACCCTGTCAGAAGTTATGACGACTTTTATACCAAATGGACCACACTGCGGCATGAAAGAGACCAAGCAGTGCAAGAGTTCACAAATATCTTTCATACCTTGCGCACCAAGCTAGGTATCAAAGATTTAGAGTGACATCTAGTGCTCAAGTATAGCGGTGCTCTACATAGATACATCCAAACCAAAATGGAATTTATGGAAATCTCATCCTTGGGTGCGACCTACCAATATGTTGTCAAAATCGAGCAGAAGCTCAAACAAAATATGCAACAATTTGGGCCTGGGAACCCTTCATAGAAAAAGACAAGAAAGGGTGGCCCCAACCCACAGAACAAAGGACATAGCAAAGATGGACAGTATCAGGACAACCATTCCAAGCCGCAAGCAAATAAGGACACTAGAAAGACAAAGAAAGATACTAGGAAGTGGTGCGACTTCCATAAGAGCCCTTGGCATAACATTGTTGACTACCGCTCAAAGTAGTCGTTGGTGGCCGAAGTGAAAGCCTCTGAATTATATGTGGGTTATGACTATGAGTCAGAACTAGAAGAAGGAGAGTGCCTCTTCCATTCATAGATGTGGGTAAAAGGCACCATGCTGGACGTCATCATTGATAGCAGTAGACAAAATAACCTCATCTTAGCAGAGGTCGTCAAGCGGCTAGCCCTGCCAACAACATCGCACCCACAACCCTACACCATTGGATGGCTTCGCCAAGGAAGTGATCTCCACATCATCCAATAGTGTTGATTGGTGTATGACATCAAGCCCTTCAAAGATGAGGTATTTTGTGATGTTGCTCCTCTCGAAGTTTGTAATGTTATTTTGGGCCAACCTTATTTATGGAAATGTCATGTTGTATATGAGTCTAGGTCTCATAGTGTTATTATTAATTTGAACATGAAATTGTACATGATACCCGAGGCAGTACCTCCTAGTGTTATTTCCTTGATCTCTACTAAGAAATGCAGAAAGGTCATCTCTCAGACCGGGAAATTTGTCTTCTTCGTGATTCGCTCTCAGAGTGAGCGAAACATCGTAGCCACATCCATGGCCTCCGCAACCGATATCTCCACACAAAAGAATCAAGTGGATAAGGTCGTGGAATAATACTCGGATATCTTCTCCTCTCCTATTGGGGTACCTTTGCACTGCTAGGTCAAGCATCCCATTGATCTGACCTCAGGTGCACCGCTACCCAATGGGCTAGTGTACCACCTCTTTCTGTTAGAAAACAAGGAGATCAAGAGGTAGATCCAAGAACTGCTCCATAAGGGGCACATCCATCCCATCTCATTGCAATGTGGGAGCCCAATCATGCCAGTGCAGAAGAAAGAAGGGACCTGGAAATTATGCATTGATTATCAAGCCCTGAATAAAATCACAGTGGAAATCGGTACCCGATTCCCCGAATCGACGACCTCCTTGATCGGCTCACGGGGGCCAAATACTTCAGTAAAATTGATCTGAAGTCTGGCTACCACCAGGTCCCAATAGAACATACAATTGTATGGAAGACTACCTTCAAGTCAAAAGAAGGTATTTTTGAATGGTTGGTCATGCCCTTTGGTTTGAAAAATGCTCCAACAACTTTTATGAGGATGATGGACGATATCCTACGACCTTTCACCAATAATTTTTTAGTGGTGTATCTGGATGACATCCTCATCTACAAAAAGACTTGGGTGGAACACTTGTAGCATATTCAGCAGGTTCTGCACACCCTGTGACAACACAAACTATATGGAAACTTGGAAAAATGATCCTTCAGCATGGTCCATTACTTAGGCTACATCGTTGATCAGCATGGTGTTCATGTGGATCTAGCCAAGATCTAGGCCATCCATTATTGGCCAGCCCTAACCACACTCACTGAACTTAGGAGCTTCTTGGGACTCACCAATTTCTATCCCAGGTTCGCACTGGGATTCTCTCATATCGCATGGGCCCTCAGCCAAGTAACCGAGGGTGGAAGTAAGGAGAAATTTGTGTGGGGCATGTCCCAACAACAAGCCTTCGATGAATTGAAGAAGGGATTGTGCTCATCCCCGAAACTTTCATTACCAGACCTGCAACATCCCTTTGAGATCAAGACAGATGCTTCAAACTATGTTGTGGGTGTCGTTCTCACTTAACACAACCACCCCATGTAATATCATAGTGAGCCACTATCATATGTTGTCTCTAAGTACCCTACTTATGACAAAGAAATGTACTCCATTGTGCAAGCCTGCCACCAGTGGAGACATTACATTCTTGGGAAGGAGACAGTCATCCACACTGATCACAAGCCACTACAGATCATGCAGACCCAAGGCAAATTGTAGAATGACTCCCATCAGAAGTAGCCAACATACTTACAGCAGTTCCACCTCAACATCAAGTATAAAACATGAAGTACAAACCGAGTTGTTGATTGTCTCAGCCGACCTCTAGTCGCGAAACTCACCATGGTGCTAGACTCTTGCAGCCACAAGACCTCCGGATGGCGCCACCTCTATGAGATAGACCCTGAATTATTCACCACCTACCAAATGTTGGGCGCCAAATCAGTGGTCGCTAATTTCCATCTCCAGGATGGGTTGTTGTGTCGTTTGGGCCATCTTTGTGTTCCATCAAGTGAGCACACGAAGCTTATTTGGGAAGCTAACTACAATTGGGTGGCATGACACTTTGGCTCAAAAAGATAGTAGAATTTCTGTAAAAACATTTCTACTGACCGAAACTTCGACAGGATGTCGACAAGTATATAAGGTCCTACACCACCTGTGTTATTTCCAAACTGACCAATAAGAAATAGGGCATGTACACCCCTCTGCCTAGTCCTAACAGGTTGTGGGAATCCATCTCAATGGACTACATGTCAAGCCTCCCATCCACCAAGAGGGGAAATGACTATGTTTTTTGTTAGAAAAACAGGACCGCGGAGCAATGAAATAAAACAAATGCAGAAACAAAACACAGAAGATACACAATACAATAGAGACACAGATTTATGTGGTTCACCCAGTGTGGGATATGTCCACCAGAGAAATTTATAGTTCCTTCCTTTATTATTATCCAACAATTGAAGGGATACAACCTACAGCAAAACCCGTTGTAACTTCCTCTTCTTTATCTCACAATATCCTCTCTCAGAATACAATAATCACCATAATCCGTAGCCGCAATACATTTCCCTCATAACAGAGGGTTTCCTTCTAGGGAAAAAAACCCTAACATAATTTCTACCGTTAGATCTGCGACCTTATAATGAACGGTCCAGATTTACAATGAAATTACAATATACATTTACAAGGAAATTTTTCCTTCATGGGCTTCACCCCCGAACCCCCCAGCTGAGGGGATAGGCCCCTCGGAGCCCGCAAAGGGGGTACCCCCCCTCTACACCCCCCCGCATGGAAGAGTGTACATACTTATAGGGTGTAAAGTCTTCATGGAGTATAAACATGGCTGAAAGCAAGGACCTTTGAATCATGAACATAATCAAGCTCCACAACCAACAATCTCCCACTTGGAGACTGATCTCAACAACTCCACCATTGTTGTATATGATAGACTCTGAACCTTCTTGGACCTGGAAAATTTCTCATCTTCATCTTCATTCTTGAAGACCAACTGAAACTGAGCAGGAACTCAGTTTCTCTTTGGTTACTCCCTTCGTTAACATGTCTGCAGGATTCTGGCTAGTGTGTATCTTTTCCAACTTCAAATGTCCATCTTCCAAGGTGGATTGTATGAAGTGGTACCTCAAATGTATATTCTTAGTCTTTGAATGGAAGGTTGAGTTCTTTGCAAGATGAATTGCACTCTCACTGTCACAGTACAACCTGCTATTCTCCTGCTTCTTTCCCAATTCCTCCATAAACCTTTGTAACCAAATCATCTCTTTACTAGCCTATGTAGCAACAACATACTCTGTCTCTGTTGTTGAAAGTGAAACAACCTTTTGCAGTTTCGAAATCCAACTTAATTTTGTTCCACCTATTGTAAAAACATACCCCATGGTGCTCCTCCTGCTGTCTTTATCACCTGCCATATCTGAATCAACATATCCCTATAGAAAAGTGTCTGAACCTCCAAAAAATAATCCATGAGTAGCAGTACCTCTCAAATACCTAAGAATCCACTTTACTGCCTCCCAATGTTTTTTACCTGGATTGTTCATATACCTGCTCACAACTCCCACTACATGTGCAATATCTAGTCTTGTGCAAACCATTGCATACATCAAGCTGCCAATTGTTGATGAATAAGGGACCCTGGACATGTATTCTATATCCTCCTATGAATTGGGACACATTTTCTTAGTTAATTTAAAATGGATGGCCAAGGGTGTACTAACTGGTTTTTCATTCTGCATTCTAAACCTCTCCAACACCTTCTCTGTGTACTCACCCTGAGACAATGTCAATTTGCAATTTTATCTGTCTCTTGTTATTCTAATGCCAAGGATTTTCTTTGCAGCACCAAAATCCTTCATCGTAAATGAATTGGCTAATTTCTTCTTGAGCATATTTATATCCTGCATATTAGACCCTGCAACAAGCCTTTCATCTACATACAATAGCAAGATAATATAGCTTCCATTTTCTATCCTTTTAAAATAAACACAGTGATCAGAATGACATCTGTTATAACCATGTTCTATCATAAACCTATAAAACTTCAAATACCACTACCTTGGAGATTTCTTTAGGCCATACAATATCTTCTTCAACCTGCATACCAAATTCTCCTTCCCTTTGACCTCATACCCCTATGGCTGCTGCATATAAATCTCTTCCACCAAATCCCCATGGAGAAAAGTTGTTTTTACATCTAATTGTTCAAGATGAAAATCTTCTACTTCCACAAGACTTAAAATATTCCTAATTGAAGTCATTTTAACAACAGGAGAAAATATTTCATCAAAATCTATACCTTTCTTTTGTGCAAACCCCTTTACAACAAGTCTAGCCTTGTACCGCTTTTCTCCTCCATCTTCTTCCTTCAACTTGTAAACCCATTTATTCTACAATGTTCTTTTTCCCATAGGCAATTGAACCAAGTCCCAAGTCTGGTCAATTTCCAAGGAATCCATTTCCTCTTTCATGCCTTGCTCCCACTTCTTTTTGGTGTCTACCTGTATTGCCTCTTCATAACATTATGGTTCACCAGAATCAGTCAACAATAAATAATACAATGAAGGAGAGTATCGTTCAGGGGGTATACTTAACCTGGTAGATCTTCTAACAACACTTGAAGGTGTTTGAGGTACCTGTTTCTCTTG
>ML787129.1:320991-332464 GCA_009831015.1 Picea engelmannii | reverse complement strand
CTCCTAATGATTTTGTTATTTTCATAATCTCATAATCGATAACCAAAATCATTAACACTGTATCCAATAAAGGTACACTTCTTGGATTTAGACTCAAGCTTTGTTCTATTTTCTTTATCAATATGGACAAATGCTTCACAACCAAAAGTTTTCAAAAAGAATAGTTTACCTTTTTTCCTGTCCATTCCTCCTCTGGAATTATACCATCCAAAGAGCTTGAATGTCCTCTGTTTATTAAGTAAACAACATTATCTACAGCATCTGCCCAGAACTGTAAGGGAAAACTGGCATGCAATCTCATACTCCTTGCACGCTCCATGATTGTCCTGTTCATCCTTTCTGACACACCATTTTCTTGTGGTGTTCTTGGAACTGTCTTCTCTCTACGAATCCCATAGTATGAACAATAATCATCAAAATCCTTGTTGCAATATTCACCTCCATCATCTAATCTAAGACACTTCAAAAAAATTCCTATCTCATTCTCAACTAAAGCTTTCCATTTCTTAAAAGTATCAAAAACATCATATTTTTGTCGAATGCAAGAAACCCAAGTTTTTCTAGTTGCATCCTCAATAAAAGTAGAATAATAATGAGAGTCGCCAAGAGATGATACCTGAGCTAGTCCCCATACATATGTATGCACAAGCTCTAACCTTTCATTCTTCTTTTCTTTTCCAACTCTAAGAAATATGACTCTCTTTTGTTTTCCATAAACACAATGCTCACAGAAGTCCAAATCAATTTGTTTAAGATCTGGCAGTAAATTTATTTTGTGAAGTTGTTAACAACAATTTTTTTCTTGGGCACAAGACTACCCAGGTCTGCAGGTTGCACGAGGAGCTCCCAAGAACAGCATGGAAAAATCTCATTTCAGGCTACGCGTCAAGCGAGCGGGCCAAGTTTTGTTGTCGACGGTCGAGATCCATCTATAGGGCAGAATCGACGGTCATCGAGATTTCGGGGCTACCAAGTTGCCCGAGATTTAGCGCAAGAGATAGCACCCATATTTCAAGATAAATCTGGGTTGTCCGATCCATTTGGGACAGGTGGCAACCAGTCGACATTTCAGGGATAAGCGTTTCAGGAGACAAGGGACCTCCCATTCACTGTAGCTGAAATTTTCGATCCACGAACTGTCTAAGGCACCTTTAGAGATGAGCCCATGGTCCTAGTGCCAGGTCACGTCAAGCGAGACTGGGAATGAAGGCAGCCCCCTTTTAAATAACAAATGTTATCTTGGTCGTTCATCTGAAGGACACGCGGCGCACATATGTGCTTTCGTAGTTTAGTCGATCGGGATTTCAAGGAAGAAGCGCATCGTGAACTCCCGATGCAAATAATCAAGAAAGGATCAAGACCATTGATCAAGAGGACATGCGACGCATGATCTGAGCCACGGGTGGGGCCCTTCGAGATTTTCATAGTGTCAGCACCAAAGACGTAATATTAGTTGTCCATCCAAAAGGACGTGTGGTGCGTGATCATGTCATGTCGACATTCGGGAGTTCGAGGGGTAAGCGCTCCTCATCGTTTCACATCTCGAAACCCCGAACCCCGAAGCACCGAAAGCGCCTTTGAGGATAAGCGTAGGGTCACGGCCCGTGGTCACTTGAGGGAGTAGAAAAGGTTGTACAAAGGGGGCCAAAAGTGTCGAGTTGAGTTTTAGAAGGGGGCACCATGTTCTCCAGATGCCAGTTCGACTTGATCTCAATACTGATCCCTGATTTGAATGAATGAAGAAGAGAGCGGGTGGTTGAAACCTCGCCTCACTCATTAATTGCAAGGTATGGAGGTCCCGGCAGGAAGTCTGCCTGAGGTAGTCCTCTGTACTGGTTTTTTTTTTTTTTTTCCACAGACGCCATGCCAAGTCCTCGACTCCCCAGGGAAGTCTATGCACACTAATTCAACATTTAAGGGCTCATATACCCCCTGGCATGAGCCATGCAGAATTAAGGTGGCGTATGACAGAGGAGTGCAGGCCAGATTTGATTGAAGAGATGCCTCATCTCAAAATTCTAGGAGGCCTCTGTAGGGAAAATGTTTAGGAGTACATACACTTAGTTTTGATATTTTTCAAAGGATCGATGGTTGATCAAGGCTCCCGATTGTAAAATCTTTAACGAATCACTGGTTATTCTGGTTATGTATTAACATCTGAGACTTCTTGCCTTATGAATGTCAGCTTCTTTCCACGTCTTTGTTCATACTATATTAGAACAACTCGGAATTGGAGGATCCAGTTGAGTTGTAGTTGTTATAGGATGATGTAGGTTGGATCACTGTAACAGCTGCATCGTCTCTAATCGGTCTTGTGATTTTCTCAATGTTGAATGACTTGGAATTGGAGGATCCAGTCAAGTCACCCCTTCAGTTACCCAAAACTCTGAACCAAGAGGATCTTTCATTTAGAGTTTTTCTTTTGCAAACTGTTGAAAGGCCTATTTCCCGAGGTAGTTTTGCTCAATCCTCTCACCAAGTCTTCCACCTGCCCATTTTACAATCAACCCACTGACTGAAGTTAGAGCAAGACCTCCTTTGTTCTTTACATACCAAACCTAGTCCCTGAGCTAGAGTGATTCCGTCCTGGATCTCTAACCATTTGATCATCCATTAAACTTATCATGACATAAAAATGATGGGCATTGGGATCTGTTCCTGTCGCAATCCAGGAGTGACTTCTGACGCTAACATTTCTGGCATCGTTGTCGAGGATGAAGTTGAAAATTTTTCCCTGGGATTGAATGACATTGAGTCTCTGATTCTGAAGGTGCATCAGGTATCAGAGCCTTTGAAGATTGCTACTGTGCACCTCGAGACTCCATTTTGATGACTCCACTGTGGCGAACCTGTCGTGTTAATTGTGGCTTTCAGAGGTAGACACACGCGGTCCCATCCACAGATGCCTCTAGCTACACCTGAAACTGATATGGAGGTGGTTCTCAGAAAAGGAAAGGCCTCTAAAGGAGAAGCTTTCACTGTCGAACCAGGTAATCCACCATCTCCTTCTGTAGGAACTTCATTTTCTCCTCCTCAGTTTCTTAACAGACCTTTTTCTAAGGTTTCCCGTTTCTTGAATTCCAGCAGTGTTCCTGCTGAGTTTTCCCCTCCTAGTCTGGGATTGGAGGGAGAAATCCTTGTCACTCCCCTCTCCCTTGAAGTTGTACTTTGGCGTAGACCCAGGACCACAGAATATTTCCCCACTCCTATCTTTACCACTCCTCCTCTTGTTACTGTTTCCACTTCTGCACAAAAAGAATCATATGTTGACTTAAGCCCGTTAGCCTTCTCCCTAAATTCCCTATTGTTTCTCATCCCACTTAGAGACTCATTCCCAGTAGCCCCTTTTCGAACTCTTTCTCCTCCAAGTTCTCCTCCACCTAATATTACTATGGCTGGTGTTAATCCCCCTCTAAATAGAATGGATTCCATAGTCACTGCTAGATATGCTCCCTTAATCCTACCCCATCCTATGAATCCTCTCCCTGTTGGAGATTACCTAAAGTATATGCCCAAGTTCACTGGCGAAGGGGACATAACTACGGAAGAGCACCTGGCTACTTTCTATAGTTATGCAAACAACCTGAACATTGAAAATGAAGATGTCTGGATGAGAGTCTTCGTCCAGAGCCTAGATGGTGAGGTGAGGAAATGGTTTAGGGGATTGGCCCCCAGATCTATTGCTAGAATTGAAGCTCTAGATGGTGCTTTCTTGAGGCAGTGGGGAGATAAGAAGGATTTCATGTATTACATGACAGAGTTTGGCTCTTTGAAGAATATGGAAGGAGATTTTGTCTCTGACTTCTCCAAAAGATTCAATAAGATGTATAATAAGATTCCTGCTGAGATAAAACCCTTAGAAGACTCTGCCAAAATTTCTTATGCTAGTGCATTCGACCCTGACTTTTGTCTTCTATTGAGAGAAAGAAGAGCTACCTCCCTAGCTAAGATGCAAGATGCGGTCGTAGAGGTGGAATCTAACGTATTAGTAGCTGATAGGCTGAGAAGCAAGACTGATGCAGATAGGAGAAAGGGAAGATCTGAAGCCTCAACTTCTGGCCCCTCGGTGCCTCACCCTCAGGTGGATGAATTGACCAACATGGTGAAGTCTTTGTCTGCAGAGATGGAGAGAATGAAGGTGGAGGGGAGGCAAGCATACAAAGGTCCTCAAAATTATGAAAGCAAAGGAGGATTTAGGAGGCCAAACAATATTGCTCCCCCGACTATGCAAAGAGACCAGAGGGGAAGAGATAGAAAAGACCAAAAAATTCAGGCCCCTTTTCAAAACAATTTTGTGGCCGGTGAGGAAGAAGGAGAAACAGATGGGATTGATCCTGAAATCCACTTCTTCGGAGATGCTCCTCCTTTTCCTCATCTCACTCAATCAAAATATGAGGAATCTCTCGTGGACAGTCAGCTAAATGAACTTAGCAAGGGAGACAAGGCTAGTAGCAGCCAAGGCAGGTATAACCTGAGGTCTAAGAAAAATATAGCAGCACCTGATGTTCCTGAATAGTTCCCTAGAACAGAGAAGCCTGCTAGTGAATAAGGTGACACCAACAAAGGTAGGAAGGCCCAACTCCTCCCTCCAATGGTCCAGAGTCATGTTCCTGAAGTGAGGGAAATCCCAAAGCTTACATCTTCTTTCAACTTTGAGCATGAAATTCAAAAAATTATAATCCATGTGCCCCTCACCGAATTGATTAAACAGGAAGAGTTCAAAAAATGCTTCTCTGAGCTATTATAGTCTAAAGCCTCATGCTTTCCCACATACTCCATCAACTTGCAATATGAAAAGCCTGTAGTTATTCTAGGTCCTATGGCAGAAGACACGAATGATTCATCCCCTCCCTTCTACACATCCTTGAATATACATGACAAGGTGTTGCACAACTATTTGATGGATTCAGGGGCTTCCCGCAACCTCATGCCCAAAATTGTCATGGAATAATTAGGAATAGAAGTCACCAGACCCTATCATGACCTCTATTCCTTTGACTCTAGGAAATTCCAATGTCTAGGAGTCATCAAAGACGTGATCGTGACCTTGTTTCAATTGCCCATGAAAAGTGTGGTCATGGATGTTGTGGTCGCTAATGTCCCCCCCAAGTTTGGTATGTTGTTATCAATATCTTGGATAAAAAGGTTGGGGGGAACTCTGTAGATGAACCTAACCTATGCTACTATTCCAGTATTTGGAGGGGAACATAGGAGATTATACAGAGAAGCCCAGCTGACCTATATAATAAGTGATGAAGCCAATCCTACCAACCATCCCATTTTTGCCTTGGATATTGATTTAGGTTCCAGTTTACTACAGCTCACTAATGCTCTCGAGCCTCCTCTAAAACTCATAAAGTAGCCCACCACTTCTCATGAATTTCCTCCCTCCATCACCCCCGTCTGGAAAATGTTTTTCGATGGAGCCTTTTCCAGGGAAGGCGCTGGTACTGGGGTATTTTTTGTGTCACCCACTTAGGAAACCATATCTCTATCATACAAGCTAGAATTTGAAGCTACCAACAATGTGGAAGAATATGAAGCTCTTATTCTAGGATTAAGAGCTACAAAGGAAATGAGAATTTAGGAGGTAGTAGTGTTTGGAGATGCAAAATTGGCAGTCCAGCAGATAAAAAATGCTTATCAGGCTAAGCATCCTTGACTCAGGAGTTACAAAAACGAGGTATGGGACCTAATTGATAGTTTCTTCTCAGCATTTAACATTTCTTTCATCCCAAGAGAGAAGAATACAGTGGCATATTCCTTGGCTACGTCAGCAAGCAATTTCAAAGTGCCCTTGCCACCCAAATTTACATATGATGTGGAAGTAAGATACAGGCCCTCCATACCTGACAATGTCAAACATTGGAAGGTGTTCGAGGATGATCTTGAGATTAGAATATTCTTAGAGACTGTCGAAGAATTTTCAGAGATGCATATTGAACAAGACTTTGTCTCTGAAGAAAATCTTGATGGGGGTAACTTTCTTAACAAGATTGCAGAGCGTAACATTGTGCAGCTGTCTAGAAATCATATTCCAAGGGGACTGGTTCCTTTGGAAAGGATTTTTGATAGAAATGATGTGGCATTACAAGGGTAAATCTCAGAGGATGACACTAATACAACTCAGTGAAACATTGGCACTGAGAATGAACCCAAGTTTGTCAAATTGTCCAGAAGTCTGACAAAGGAGAAGAGGGCCGAATACGCTGAACTATTGAGGGAATTTGCTGATGTTTTTGCCTGGACCTATGAAGATCTCAAAACATATGACACTTATGTAATTGAGCATAAAATACCTTTGAAAAGGGAGGCAAATCCATTTAGGTAGAAGTTAAGACAGATCAATCCTATGCTCCTTCCTATCATGGAGAGGGAAGTGAAGAAGTTGCTACAGGCCCAGATCATCGTGCCACTGAGATATTCAGATTGGGTGGCTAACTTGGTCCTAGTAAGGAAGAAGAATGGATAAATTAGACTCTGTGTAGATTTTAGAAACCTGAACAAGAGTTCACAAAAGGACAATTACCCCTTACCAAAAATGGAACATATATTGCAGAGGGTAACAGGAGCGTCTAGGATTTCCATGATCGATGGCTTCTCTGGCTACAATCAAATCTTTGTTCTGCCTGAGGACATTGAAAACACGACATTTACCACTCCATGGGGCACCTTCATGTATGCTAAAATGCCTTTTGGATTGATGAAAGCAGGGGTAACGTTTCAATGTGCCATGGACATAGCTTTCATTGGGGAAAGGGACAAGTTTGTGGTCATCTATCTGGATGACATAACCGTCTTTTCAAAATACGATAAATAACATTGTTGTCACCTCAGGAAGGTTTTCCTGAAATGCATGAGTTTTGGCATTTCATTGAATCCCAAGAAATCTTTGTTCACCATGAAGGAGGGAAAATTACTGGGCCACATAGTATCAGCAGAAGGAGTCAAGATCGATCCTAGAAGAGTTGAAGCAATACAGGCCTTATCAATCCCAAGATCCAGGAAGGAGGTCCAATCTTTCCTTGGTAAGAATAATTTTCTAAGGAGATTTGTTTCTAACTTTGCTGAAGGGGTGAGACTTATAACAGCCATGTTGAGGAAAGGAAATGAGGTGATGTGGACTTCTAAATCATGAAGTTCCTTTGAGAAGCTAAAGAAGGCCTTGACAGAAGCTCCTGTGCTTATCAGTCCCGATTACTCAAAGGATTTCCTTATTTTCTCCTTTGCCTCCCCTGACACAGTGGTTGTTGTTTTATTACAGACAAACAAGGTTAGGCTAGAGTATCCTATTGCCTATTTTAGCAGAGCTCTAAGGGATGTTGAAGTCAGGTATGACATTATGGAGAAGTAGGCCTATGCCCTGGTAAAGGCTCTCAAAGATTTTAGAACCTATGTCCTGCAGTAAAAAATCATTGCCAATGTCCCCTCGGCCGCTGTTAAAGACATTCTTATTCAGCCTGACATAGATGGAAGGAGGAGTAAGTGGATGGCCAAGATCCTTGAGTTTGACTTAGAAATAAGGCCTACCAAATTAATCAAAGGTCAAGGTTTAGCTAAGTTGTTGGCTGAAGAAAATTGCAAAGCTTTGGGGGTAGATTTCATCAATGAATGCTCAGAAAATCAGCAGGATCAGTTGTCTGATATAAACCCTCAAGCAGAACCTCCATTGGCTCAATGTCCCTGGTATAAGGATGTCATATATTTTATGTAGGAGTTGCGGCCTCCAGATGACCTACAAAGAAATGAGGCAAGAGCTTTGAAGCTCAAAGCAATCATATATTGCCTTGTCAATCAATTTTTATTTTGGAAAGATCCCCTGGGGGTGATTTTGAAATGTATGAATCCATAAGAGGCTGATAGGATCATGGTTGAATTTCATGATAGCCAATGTGGATGGAATCATTTCTGGAAAGCCACATCCTACAAAATCCTCAGGGTTGGATACTACTGGCCCACCATATTCACTGACGTTTGCAGGAAGGTCAGAGCCTGTATCAAATGTCAAAGATTTGCAGGAAAACAATAGCTCAAGTATTTGCCTTTAAAGCCTGTGGTTGTTTCAGGACCTTTCCAGCAATGGGGCCTAGATTTTATTGGAGAAATCCACCCTGCTTCCAGTGGGCATCACAGATGGATCCTGAATGCTACAGATTTCTTTACTAAGTGGATTGAAGCTATCCCCACCAGGAGTGTTTCCCACAAGGTAATCATTGGATTCCTGGAAGACCTCATCACAAGATTCGGCTACCCAAGAAAGATTGTTACTGATAACGCAACCTCTTTTAGGGCTGAGCCATTAGCCAAGTTATGTGAGCAATTCAGGATCAAACTCATTCACTCCACCTCATACTATCCCCGGGGCAATGGTCTAGCAGAGTCCTCCAACAAAAGCCTGATAAGGATCATCAAAAAACTATTGGAGGACAACAAAAAGGCCTGGCATTCAAAGTTGAAATTTTCTCTATGGACCAATCGAGTGACCATGAAGAGATCTATAGGCATCTCCCCATTCCAATTAGTCTATGGAGTAAAGGTTGTTTTCCCTTCTCAGTTAGCCATTCCTGTAGCAAAATTCCTTTAGGATCATCAAGAAGATCCTAATGATATGATCAAGAGAATTCATCAACTGGTGGAGGTCCAGCAGGCCAAAGAGCAGGTAATGAGCAGAATTCAAGACCATCAGTAGAGGATCAAGCAGGTTTTTGATAAGAAGGCCAAGAAAGAGGATTTCCAGATCGGAGACCCGGTACTGAAATGGGATGCTCCTAAGCAGGATAAGGGCAAGCACGAAAAATTTTAGGCTCTGTGGATCAGGCCTTTCAGGATCTTCGAAGTATTTTCAAATAATACCTACAGGTTGCGAGATTTGAAAGATCAAGAAGTTTTCAATGGCCCTGTGAATGGGCATTTCCTGAAAATATTTTTCTCTTGAGCCACACATGGCTCTTCTATGATTGTAAATATTGATTTTCTTTTTTGTCTTTAATCTTCAAATAATGACTCCATAGCCCAACAACAAGGCACTGAAGCTGCAAAATGAGTCCTTAGAGAATCACAGGGACGAATCTATCCCCCATGGATCCTAATGTTAACAAAAAAAATTTTCTTGGGTACAAGACTACCCAGGTCTGCAGTTTGCACGAGGAGCACCCAAGCACAACACGAAAAAATATCATTTCAGGCTACGGGTCAAGCGAGCGGGCCAAGTTTTGTTGTCGGCGGCCGAGATCCATTTATAGGGTAGAATCGACAGTCATTGGGATTTCGAGGCTACCAAGTTGCCCAAGATTTAGCACAAGAGATAGCACCCATATTTCAAGACAAATCTGGGTCGTCCAATCCAGTTGGGACAGGTGGCATCCAGTCGGCATTTTGGGGATCGATGTTTCGGGAGACAAGGGACCTCCCATTCACTGCAGCTGAAATTGTCGATCGGTGAAATGACGAAGGCACCTTTGGAGCTGAACCCACGGTCCTAGCACCAGGTCACGTCAAGCGATCCTGGGAATGAAGGAAGCCCCCTTTTAAATAACAAATGTTATCTCGGTCGTTCATTTGAAGGACACACGACACACATCCGTTCTTTTGCAGTTTAGTTGATTGGAATTTTGAGGAAGAAGCGCATCGTGAACTCCCGGTGCAAGAAATATTGAAAGGATCAGGACCATTGATCAGGAGGACATGTGGTGCATGATCTAATCCATGGGTGGGGCCCTTCAAGATTTTCATAGTGTCAGCACCGAAGACATAATCTTAGCCTTCCATCCAAAAGGACGGGTGGTGCGGGATCATGTCATGTCAGCATTCGGGAGTTCAAGGGGTAAGCACTCCTTGTCATTTCACATCGCAAAACCCTGAACCCCGAAGCATCGAAAGTGCCTTTGAGGATAAGCGTAGGGTCACAACCCGTGGTCACTTGAGGGAGTAGAAAAGGTTGTACAAAGGGGGCCAAAAGTGCCAAGTTGAGTTTCAGAAGGGGGGCACCATGTTCTCTAGATGCCGGTTCGACTTGATCTCAATCCCGATACCTACTTGGAATGAATGAAGAAGAGAGGGAGTGGTTGAAACTTCACCTCACTCATTAATTGCAAGGTATGGAGGTCCCGGCGGGAAGTCTACCCGAGGTGGTCCTTTGTACTGTTTTTTTTTTTTTTTTTTNTACCCCCTGGCATGAGCCATGCATAATTAAGGTGGCGTATGATAGAGGAGTGCAGGACAGATTTGATTGAAGAGATGCCTCATCCCAAAAGTCTAGGAGGCCTCTATTGGGAAAATGTTTAGGAGTACATATACTTAGTTTTGATATTTTTCAAAGGATCGATGGCTGAGCAAGGCTCCTGATTGTAAAAGCTTTAATGAAGCACTGGTTATTCTAGTTATGTATTAACATCTGAGACTTCTTTCCTTATGAATGTCAGCTTCTTTCCATGTCTTTGTTCATACTGTATTAGAACAGCTTGAAATTGGAGGATCCAGTTGAGTTGTAGTTGTTATAGGATGATGTAGGTTGGGTCACTGTAACTGATGCATTGTCTCTAATTGGTCTTGTAATTTTATCAACGTTGAATGACTTGGAATTGGAGGATCCAGTCAAGTCACCCCTTCAGTTACCTGAAACTCTGAACCAAGAGGATCTTTCATTTAGAGTTTTTCTTCTGCAAACTATTGAAAGGCCTGTTGCCCGAGGTAGTTTTGCTCACTCCTCTCACCAAGTCTTCCACCTGCCCATTTTACAATCAAACCACTGACTAAAGTTAGATCAAGACCTCCTTTGTTCTTTACATACCAGACATGGTCCCTGAGCTAGAGTGATTCTGTCCTGGGTCTCTAACCATTTGATCATCCATTAAACTTATCGTGACATAAAACTGATGGGCATTGGGCTCTGCTCCTGTCGTAATCCAGGAGTGACTTCTGACGCTAACAGAAGTATATGCATACCCTTCTCACTCATGTGTCCTAGCCTATGATGCCACAGTTCTATATCCACTCCTGTAGAAGCTAAAGAGATAGAAGAGTCAGTATTAACAGTACATAAATACAATGTACCTACCTTCTTTCATTTTGCTATCACCAATTATCCTTTGATGACCTTCCATTTCTTATCTGTAAATATGGATACACAACCTTCACTTGCCAACTGCCCTATTGAAATTAGATTTATCCTTAAATCTGGAACATGTCTTACCTCTTTCAAAAACCATTGGTTTCCATTGCATTGCTTTATTTTTATCTTTCCCATTCCAAAAAAATTTCATGGTGCATCATCACCCAAATGAACTTGTCCAAAATCACCTTGAACATAATCTAGAAAATGTTTCCTATGGTGTAACACACCCACTATCATAATTTAAAATTTTCGTGGTTAATCTCCCACAAATGAGAAATCTCCAGAGACCTGCATTAGCGAAATGCCCATCCTTGGTTCAATATCGGAATTCGGGGTTTCTAGTGTCAAAATTGATTCACC
>ML787129.1:267768-313514 GCA_009831015.1 Picea engelmannii | reverse complement strand
TTCATGCTGCATTTGTCGTTGTAGGTCGGATAAGCTCTGTAGTAGAACTGCATTAATCTCAGTTTTCTTTTCTTGTTCTTTCATCATCCTTTCATTATCGGCCTTGCAGCTTTGCAATTCGACCATGAGACTCCTCACAGTCTTAGCTAAGTCTGTAGGGGTTCCTACTTCTCTTCTCTTGTCAGACTCTTCATCTCTGTTGTCGGAGCCTTCTCCCACCTCTTGGTGAGTCACCATACTCTGCATTTGTAGACTCCCGCGGTTGATTGTCCGCTTGAATGTGAAGACAAACACTGGATATTAGTCAAGAATTAAATATATATTCCATAATTTGTGCATAATTCCATAATTATTTCACATGCATGCACAGTCGGGTGTTCATATTCCAAGTTTTTAATCCTGGATAAGATAGTTAAGTCAGGGGTTACTCCTCATAGGAGTGTTTTGTACGAGGTTTATGCGCAACTGGTGCGACTGGTGCATGAGCCCAGTCAGGCCGAGTGTTGTAACCATGCTTTGATACCACTTTGTAACACACCCACTATCATAATTTAAAAATTTCGGGGTTAATCTCCCACAAATGAGAAATCTCCAGAGACCTGCATTAGCGAAATGCCCATCCTTGGTTCAATATCGGAATTCGGAGTTTCTAGTGTCAAAATTCATTCACCCCCAAGACTCGTGATCCTCCGAACTCCGACGCGCTCCCTACGCATTAGCTCTCTTGGTTCAGTTCCCGGTCCATAGGACCTGCTACCATATGTCCGCAGCTCTATAGCTACCCTTCGGGGTTTCAGGGTTTATGATGTCGCGATGCACAGGCCTTCGCAAATTCCGATCCTCCAATCCCCGATGCCACTTGGCGTTGACTCACGGCCAAGCTTGGTCTTCCGAAACCTGTCCCTTGCTCTGGCGCCTATGGTCCCCACTCCCTATGATGGCATGGAGTGACACCCGTCCTCCACTGGAGTGCTATGACTGTGGGACCGTCGCGTTTCAGGATTTTGCGACTCCTCCTGTCGTGAGTTTCTTGTCACCGAGAATTCTGAAATGCCGAACCCCGATCTCTTCAGGATCCTTGAACACGCATCCCTCAGGTTAGCGGTCATGATCACGTCGGGAAATCGCGGATCGCGATTCCTTTATGCAAGAGTTTCTTGCCTTTGGAAAACCTGATGCTCTAAATGCTGACTCGCCCAGATCTCCTGCCACGCGTCCTACCAAGATCAACGGTTGAGATCCTTTCCTCGAGATTTCGCGACTTATCCTGTCACGTGTCTCTTGTCCTCGAAAATTCTGATTTCCCGATGTGCCAAATGCCGATGGCGCTCGATCTCTAACACCTGTCCCGCCGATGGACGGTCCAGATCTTATCGTTGTTTCGGGACTTGAGTGGCCCTGATACCTGGTACCCCGGATCTCCGAGACGGACGATCTAGTGACCCGTGTCCCTTTCCAATCGGACGGCTTAGATTTTCTCTCGGGATTTTTGGGACTTTCGAAGTCTTGTTTCTCTTGTTCTCAGGATCTCCGATTTCCTGATTCCCGACTCTTTGGGATCTCTTGTCACGTGTCCCTTGGATCAACGGCCTATGATGGTGTCGGAAACTCGCGTATCGCGGTTTCGTATTTCAAGGGACATGTCCTTGAAATCCCCGACATGTCGAACTCCGATTCTCTGGGATCCTCTGCCACGTGTCCCTACTGTTTGGACGGCTCAGATCTTGTCGGGGTTTTCACTTGGATTTCCCCGAGCACTTGTCCACGGGAATGCCGATTTCCCGATCTGTGACTTTCGTCCGATCTCTGACACCTGTCCCGTGTGAACGGACGGCTCGGATCTTATTGGTAAATCGCGGATCGCGATTCCGGGTGACAAGAGTTCTATGTATTCGAGAACCCCGATATGCCGATTCCCGATATGCCGAACTCCGACTCCCCGGGATCCTCTGCCCTGTGTCCCTGCTGCTGGGTGGCTCAGATCCTTTCGGGAAATCGCGTATCGCGATTTCCATATGTAACGGTTCTATACTCCCCAAATCTCCGATGGTAAAAATCTCGACTCCTCCCAAACGCTGACACATGTCCTGCCGAGATCAACGGCTAGGACTTTTCCTCTGCACACTAGAGTTTAACTCTGGCGCATCTTCTCGAGATCTGACAGCTGTCGGGACTATGATCTAAGATCCGACAGTTCGGATCATTTCTCCTGCACGCTCCCCTTCCAGAAGTTATACTTCATGAAACTCCTCCCGATCCAACAATTTACGGGATTTCTACTCCAGATCTGATGGCTCAGATCACTTCCTCGCATGCCTACCCCTACGCTTAACCCCTGCGCAGCTTTTCCAGATTCAACGACCGGCGGTTAATTGGACCGAGATCTAACGGTCTAGGTTCGTTCTTTTGGGTCTTGTAGTTTACGATCCTGATTTCTTCGTTGTGCACGATGATAAAGGGCAAAGGGGAAAGGTATGTAACGCTCTCGTTACTTCCATCAATCGAATGGTCGTGAATGACCATGGGTACTCCGATGAGATCTCATCTGTCGACTTATTTCATCTCACATCACTACTATCTCGGAACCTTAATAGGATCGTTCCTCCTCGTACAGGGTTAATAAGACATGTGCGTTTGAATCCTTATTCAGGGTTCTGGGTGAGCCTTTCTGAGGAGGGAATCTCTGCGAAGAGATCCTTACCGGGTCATTCCCGGGAACAGATACAGGAAGACAACTTCCCAAGGATGGTTGGTCATGGTTAACTTCATTTTATCGATGTAATTCATGCATGGTATCCTTTGTGATAAGCATATATCAACCTATTCGTATCAAACATTACGCGGGCACTCGCATGCCAAAATTACGTCACAATTTCACAAGTTCTACGAGCTAACCTCTACTCCATATTCACAATTTCTACAGAGACCTTCTTACACAGGAAAACATTCACAATTTCACAAGTTCTATGCACATATATGACAACATATTAATTTCAAATGCAATGTAAGCAAAATACTTATCATAAATAACTTCAGTAATGGAAGCAACTGCTGAGAGGGGTGCTCGTTTCCACCCAACTGTAGGCGTAGTGACTCCTAATGGATTTACCACTAGCCACCCCCGATATGAGACCACGATGCCCTGAGACCTGTGTCTCTCTATCTGCCAGTGCCCAGGAGCGAAGGTTGCAATCCTCCCTCTCTGTGATCACTCACTCTGCGTAAAAATTGCCAGAGTTCCCCTCGCGTCTGCCCTTCCAATCGCTTATGCCATATGCCTTATCCTCTGGCGAGGTTGCGTGTGGCATGATTACCCTCACGTTGTCAGTCATGATGGCTCTACGGATAGACGGTTCACCTCCCCATCCCTCATCAAGCCATCAACCTACCAGCCTGCAAGGAATTTATTTCAGGGCTAGCTAGCCGCTTTTGGTTCTCTGGGCCAGTGGAGTCCAAATACGGTATTCAATTCTTGGTGGAAGTTAACGCCCCTTTTTCAAGGTGCCCTCCACCACCATCGTGGTCTCTTTTCCGCACATCCCCTCTCATCAGTTCTGCCATAAATTCAAAAATATTAAATCTATCATTTACATTCATTGACCTCTTCCTGTAGGTCCATTTACATCACATATTCATACTTATGAGTTTTTTCATAGTCCTTGGCCAGTTCAGTTATATTTACAATCTGGGGGGAACTGGGTGTTACATATGGGGTGTGGCATGAAATGAATCCCCTAAATCTACTACCCAAGAATGAGAAATATTATCTACAGAAAGAATCAAATCATCTTGTAACACATCACCTGTTACATTTGCTTCTTGATTTCTCTCTTGTTGTCCATATCTTTGTTTCTTTGGAGCTCTGAAACATTTCTTCAGATGTCCTTTCTTCCCACAATTCCATCACTCTATCTTTCCAAGTCTGGATTTGGATCTACCCTTCCTAGAATTCACGCAGTTCCCTGAGCCCTTTCCTCTATCCTTTTGTCTTCCCCTGTTCTCCATGTTCAACGCATTACCTGATGTCTCACCTGTGCTTTTCCATTGCATTTCCTCACTAAGGATAACACCAACAACATCATCAAATTTTAAAGTATTTGAACCAGAGACAGAGTTACTTACAACCATGACCAAGCCATTCCAACTTTTTGGCAATGAGCACAATATTAGAAGAGACCTAACCTCATCATCAAAGTCCACTTTTACAGAACTTAGTTGATTAGTAACCGTATTAAATTCATTTAAATGATCTGCAACAGACCCACCTTTTGACATATTCATATTAAATAATCTCTTCATTCAAAATACCTTATTAGACACCGAGGGTTGTTCATACAGTTTAGCCAATGCATCCATCAGATCCTTCATTGTCTTTTCTTTCGAAATATTGAAATCTACTGACGCTACCAAGCTCATCCATATCGTTCCTAGAGCCTTTCTATCAAGAATATCCCATTCTTTTCCCTTCATGGTCGTCATCTTCTTTGCTACTCCACCCAATGGTAGGAATAGATCCTTTTGATATAAATAATCTTCCATCTGCATCTTCCATAACTGGTAGTTTTGGCCATTAAATTTATCGACCCTAAATTTTCCATCTTCTGACATTGCTCCCACTCGAACCAGGAACCCTCTTTTCCTACGAGTTACCTTTCGCTTTGACACTAGTTGTTAGAAAAATAGGACCACAGAGAAATAAAATAAAACGAATGTGGAAACAAAACACAAAAGATACATAATACAATAGAGACACAGATTTACATGGTTCACCCAGTGTGGGCTACGTCCACCATAGAAATTTCCAGGTCCTTCCTTTATTATTATCTAGCAATTGAAGGGATACAACCTACATCAAAACCCGATGTAACTTCCTCTTCTTTCTCTCACAGTATCCTCTCTCAGAATACAATACTTGCCATAATGCATAGCCGCAATACATTTCCCTCATAACAAAGGGTTGCCTTCTAGGGAAAAAAACCCTAACATAATTTGTACTGTTAGATCTGCGACCTTATAATGAACGGTCCAAATTTGCAATGAAATTACAATATACATTTACAAGGTAATTTTTACTTCAAGAGCTTCGCCCCCGAACCCCCCCTCTGCACTCCCCCGCGTGGAAGAGTGTACATACTTCTGGGGTGTAAAGTATTCATGGGGTATAAACATGGCTGAAAGCAAGGACCTCTGAATTAGGAACATAATCAAGCTCCACAACCAACATTTTTGTGGTTGTTGATCGCTTTTCCAAGATCGCAATTCTAGTCGCCTGCAAGAAGAACATCACAACAGAAGACACTACCAAGCTCTTCTTTGAACGAGTATGTGTACATTTTGGGATCCCACAAACCATTATCTCAAACCGTGATAGTCGGTTCCTCAACTCATTCTGGTCGAGCCTCTGGTCAATACTGGATACCAAGCTCACCAAATTTATTACCTTCCACACCCAGACAAATGGCCAAACTGGGGTCGTTAATCGTATGGTCGTACATATCCTGCACATGTACAATTCAAAACAGCCCCACACATGGGATGAGATTCTTCCCTATGTACAACATAGCTACAATCGAGGCTTGCATAGCTCAACTGGCCACAACCCCTTTCAAGTTGGGTTGGGATTCCAACCATTGGTCCCCATGGATGTTGCACTACCCCTACAGACCACCTCGTCCGACTCGTCCCCTACTCCACCAGAAGCTGAAAAAGACACTGGGTTCATTGAGTGGATCTAGCACATCTGCCAATAGGTTTAGGATATTCTACAGAAGTCTAATGCCAAGTACAAGCAGTTCCATGATCAACATCGGGTGCCACATAAGTTTCAGGTGGGAGACAAAGTTTGGTTGCATTTGTAGAAATAACGCCTTACAGGGCCCCATCAGAAGATTTACCCACTCCGTTATGGGTCATACATCATCACCAAGTTTGTGGGTGACAATTATTTTGAGCTCAACATTCCCCCCTTCCTTTTTTTGCATCCAGTCTTCAACGTGGCTCTCCTTCGGCCATAATTCCCACCATTATTGGACACCTCAGAGATAGAAAATAAGTTGAAACCAACATAGCCCAACCCTGACTGCATGCAATGAGAATCCAGTGATCAAATTGTGGACATAGAGATCAAGGTCACTCGACAACAAAGGATCCAAATTAATCGAGTCGTCAAAGCAGGTCAACTTCTGCATCAAGGCAAGTGGCTCACCCGGGGCCAAATTTAGCAGAAATTTCCTCATCTAATGGGGGAACTCAACGCAATGGAGACCATGTCTTCCTAAGGAGGGAGGATTTATATAGGTGGATATCAATGACCAACCACCTATTCCACTAGCTCGAAAAACAATTTTCCACCTTGGCAGTTTTTCGACAGTTTTTCAGGTTCCAAACTTCTAGGGCCCTTTTGAGGCCCTAAACGACTTTTTTTGGGGATTTGGGGCCCAAGTGATTACTAAAGGTCTTGACCTGGGCCAGTCAAAAAACATTCTTCCAGTTTAGACCTTTCCAACAGGCTATCATGCACCTAAAACGAAGATCGTATGCAAACGTTATGACCCCGGGAAGTTGATGTACTAACTTACCCAAACGGGGCCCACACGACTTTTGGCGCTTCATCTCCTAGGGTTAGGTTTTTGGATGTCTAGGGTTCTTGACATTCTTGTTTATTTTAAAAGGCCTTCATAGCCTCAGTGTAACCATCTTCTTGCGAATGAGTGCATTCATCACATCTCTTCTCAGATATAAGTCGCCACCATTCCAGCAATCTTGTTTTCTGCTGCATTTTACAGTTTCAACTTATTTCCTTATTCAATAGAAAAATAGTTTTATTGTATCTTTGTTATTTTTTGTTAAAAATATTTTAATAATATGTATTCATTTTGTTTTGATTATGAAATCTGGATCACTGGTTACTAATGAAGGAAGAATGCTTGGGTGCATTCAAGAGAAACTTTTAGTTTCATATGTGTTGATTTGGGATCGTGATCAACCTATATCGAGAAGCATAGTCTTGTTGTAAGAGTGAATGAGAATGATTAAAACTATGGTGAAGAGGTTGGTTGATCTCCAACACACCATGGAAAAGTGCTTGTCATAAGTATGGAAAACTTGAACCCAATGTAAGGGTACATTGGGTATGAATGTGGCCATGAATATTGGCACATTGATTAAAGTCAACTAATATTTGAGTTGCATTTGGAAATTTGGTATGTTGAAAGGATGCATATGTAAATAATGATATTTCATTTTTCTTTGTACCCTTGAATAGATGAAAATGACTTGGACTGTTAGTATGCATGATTTTTGAAAATATAATGTGCATGAAAACTGACAATTTGTTTGGTTGAGGAATGTTGAAATGGAAGGAAGAAAAGGATCTTGCATATGGCAGTGTTGTAAGCCCATAAGGAAGACTAATTGTCTGTTGAGCCAAAATGCAAGAATGATATTTCATTTTTATTTAAATGAATTTGATTGTTAGTATGCACAGTTCTGAAATTGTTTGTGAGCCATTGCAAGTGTGCGATGAAAATATAATGTGCATGAAAACTAACAATTTGTTTGGTTGAATAATGTTGAAATTGTAGGAAGAAAAGGGCCTTGGATATGGAAATGTTGTAATCCCATAAGGAAGACCAATTTCCTACTTATCCAAACTGATATGGGAAGGAAATTCCCATACATGTGAATCTGGTTCTTATGCGGAACAAATTTGAAAATAAATGTAGAATTTGGAAATCTGTGTGACAGATTTGCAAGAAAAAACTGAATTTGAAATTGATGATAATATCTCATAATTTTTGTATACATGTGATACAGGTGAGATGAAAAATATCTTTCTAGGGAGGACAGATGAAGGTTGTCATGTTGGAAAGCATGAAAGAGGCTACTTTTGAGACATGAGAAACCTGTGGTAAGCCATGATTTCCCTAGAATATGTTGTTTTGTGGTAACACAAGCCGGAGGGATGCATCAAAAGATCAAGTCTGAGGGATGCCTCGAATGTAAGGCTCAATGAAGTCTTTAGAACTCTTCTTGTCTGAGAAAGCATTGGCAAGACAAGATGGATCGCCCAAGGGACTGTATAGCAGAGAAGGGAATGTTTGAGCCTGGGCCTGGAGGGTGAGTGACCGCAGGGAAAAGGAGACTTTGATCATTCTTATAAACTATTGATTTGGATCATGCACACAATGGGTATGTCAAGGAAAAATAGTGAGCTAACATAACAAGACAACCATATGGATGAAAATCCACGAACTGCATAGATAACTATTGTGCTAGATTATGAAATCTTTCCTCTTGAATTTTGCACAACAGTAAGATGTTTTCGCGTGAAATTGTGATTAATATGCTTGTTGTCTAAAATTATTGAAGGCATGTGACAAATGCAAAGGGTATGGAAAGGACCTAACCAAGAAAGAGGATCAAGATTTCTGAATATGTTGAATGAAAAAGGCATGACAGGTGTTATTGAGAAAGAACACTGAGGACGATGTTCCTTTTAAGGGGGGCAAGATTGTAATACCCATGTTTCCCCTAGCTTGTAATTAATCATTAATTATGATTACCATGCTATGGCATGTGAACAATGTAAATGTATTACTTTTTATATTGCCAATAACTAAGTGTGGGGGTGAATCCTTGAAGTACTGGCCATGATATCACTAGAGGAAAGAGTGAGGAAACTGTAGAGAGGGTTCATTATGTCAAAATGACCCAAATTCTCTTTGCTAAAACAATACGCCTCATCCCAATCCCAAGGAAAAATCAGTTAATGAGAAAAGGACTATTGGTTGAACAATCAACTACCCCAATGAATGGAATCATGGATAGTCTAGTTGAGGAGACAAAAAACTATAAGTCCGAAGTACCACAGAGTGCAGCTTTCGTGCAGGTCGATATTGACCCGAGTTCCTTCTGACAGAAGGACCATGACAAGTCCAGAACCTCCATGGGGAAAAAGCAGAGGGCGTGCAAGAGAAGAAATATTCAGAGAAAGAAGGGTAACCATACCATTCATAAGGAAGAATAGAACGTGAGGATCTCCAACTCAGAAGAAGAACTGGAATATTAATCTATTCTGGTTACTGGAGAGAACCAGAGGATGAATTCAATCTCTGATGAAGAGAATTGTTGAAAGGAATGCACTAGTGCATTCAATAGAAATATTAGAGAACTCATGGAAGATTTATGAAGTAGAGAATAGAAGACACGAAGCCCAGACTAGAGCAAAAGAGGGTTGTGGTCTTGGTGATGGATGGAAAGAAACTGGTGCTGGAAGGAGAGGGCGTTGAGGGATAGTGTAGTTGTGAAGGGACTCTCTTGCACAAAGGAAGTCTAGATGGGAAGGAATATGATAAACCCTGTGGAGGCCTTGAGCTCAGTGGGGAAGAAGGGAGACTTCTATCACTGCTAGAGAGGTGGATAAGAGTAACCTCCCCGATACCTTTCTTGAGTTTGGAAAGAGAACCCAAAAAACCTGACCTGAGAAGAAGGTCACGAGCTTGATGCTGAGAGAGCACCTGATAAGCCTCGTAGAGGCTGTGACAGAGAGAGGATCTCTGATAAATTTGCATAAGTTTTCCCAGTGATATCATGTCTTGGAACGGGGGTGCCCAGAGTGCTAAGAGTGAATGCCTCTGAGCCTATGGTTGTTTGGAGAGGCGGACACCCACAGTCAGTTGGTTGGTTGCAACTTGTAATAGATAAGTATTTCATATACCCTTTGCACTTCAATTGAAATGCATGATTTGAATGCTTGTATTTGTGCTATATATGTACCTCCTGGATATAGGAGGGTGATGGCATGATATTGTGTCAAAATGTGCCTCTTGTGAAATTGATGGTAATAATTCTTACTGTTATTTTGTAAACTGTTGCATTTGAATGTTTGTAAGATGACAATTTTGTCCTCTATGTTGGTTGGAAAATATTCAAGGTGTTTTCCCAAGGATCAACTTCATAGTTCTATAGTTGGGACAGAATCTATGGGATGGTTACAGTCTTGTTGATCCCTCAAAAATACCTTTCCCCATTATAGAACTTGAGTTCTATGAATGGAAGGATCTTCCTTCAAACCAATCGTCCAAGAGACCACGGGTTCATTCCCATGGCCTTAACCAAATTTTGGCTAAGAGTTAGGAGTGTAGCCTCTGGAGATTGACAAAGTTCCATAGGACTAGGACCATGGAACCCTTCACTACACTAAAAAAGGAGCTAAGTTATTTAGGAATCCAGTAGTCCAGAGCTCCGGTGTGAATGAACATTACAACGTACTATATGCACCGAAGGTGACCTGTCGGACCAGTAACTTGATGGTTGACTGAAATTTGGAGGTCATTTACCTATTATCGTGGGATTCATCCCCTTGTTAAACCCTAATCCACTTCTTGGTCATGAAGTAATGTGAAACGTAGATCTGAGGATATTTAGGATCTCCCCTAACCATTGGGTCTACGTCGTGGTCAGTTCAGTGTTGACCACTCTGAGAGAAAAAGGGTGTTAAATGGCTAGAATCCCCGAACGTCGAACTCGCGAAGTGACGTGGGTCATAGATATAAGGATCCTTCAAGATCCTTCTTGACCGTTAGATCGAGTGTTAGTGGAAGGATAGAGTAAGGGAAGGGATGACCGACAGCAAGTGATCATTCTTCCTTATGATCCTCCCAGACAATTACCCTCGGGACTAAAGACTCACGATTGCGTGGATCACGAGAGCACGGAGCCATGAATCTTCGTCACTCATTGGATCAAACCAGAGAAGATTATGGGTCATCCAATCATTATTCAACTCTCTGGATAAACCCCACTTTGGGTGATTTAGGATGCAAGGTGTGTGGAGTTTCCCTAAAGGCCGGAGTGATGTCAATAGAAGACATGGTGAAAGTACATGGTGGAGTCTGACCATATGACAGAGCCACTGCATGTCAACACGTGGCTAATCCACGTGTCTTGCTGACTCATCGTATAAGGTATAGGGTCAGAGAGATGGGTACCGCATGTCAAGGTGGCATCATCTCCACATATTTTCCAGATGGTAGGTGGTAGTAGGGACACTTGTGCAGAATGAGACATAGGCAAGAGGGACCCTCTCTAGGAGTTCGAGACTTCGTAACTCCGGGTGTTTGGAGTGATAAGACACAAGCTCCAAAAGGGTCAAAGTTTGAAGCCACGTGGAAAGACTATGGGTGTTTGGAGTGCTAAGACGCAAGCTCCAAAAGGGACGAAGGCTGGAGCCACGTGGCAGGACTCTGGGGTTCGGGACTCTGAAGGATTTGAAAATAGAGAAAAATGGTTGAAGCACCAAAATGCCTTTTGTTGTACTATCAAGATCCGATAGGATGGGCCCGCATGTGTCATGGTGATGTGGTGTGTTTGGATAGATCCATGTGGCATCATGGGATTGGACATGAATTAGGTATGGGATCCCACCCCTCTAGCCAAGTCCAATCGATGTGTTAAGTGTAGGTATATCTTAACCCTTAGATCCAAAGGTGGACAAAACTCCACCAAATATTCTGGAGTAGAGAGAGGTTCCAGGACTTTGGGTCTCCGAGAAGCTTTAGTGTTGTACAAAATAGCATGGAAAGGATGAATTTTCGAGGGCTAGGTTCCAATGTCGATCGCATGGTAAGGTAAAAGGGAAAACAAGAAGCACTGGGGTTCTGGAAGTGAATAAGCCCGCAACGAATCGACATAGACTTTCCCCCTGTAAACCCTCCTTCCACGGCCATGCCATTTCTAAAGGATTACGATTGGGGCCATGAAAGTGCCAAGTTGGATGGTACGAGGAAATTTAGGCAAGGGGGTGGTCATTAGCCAATGCACCCTGAAAGCTTCGGAAGAACATAACTCTTGAACCAGAACTCAGTTTTGGACGAGTTTATAGTCATTGGAAAGCTCTTGGAGGGTAGAAGGCATTGGTGCCCTTATCGGATGGATTTTGAAAGCTATGAAATAGAGGAAAAAATTATACCTCATCCCTAAAAAGGGTACTTAGGGATCGGGTGTGTGACATGACATTATTTTCCAAAATATATTTTACTTCAACAATTTTTTTTATGAAAATTTTGGATATTTTTAAGATACTTTATAAAAAAATTATTAATATAAATAACCATGAGGATCTAACAAATTGTAAAATCTAAAAGTGACTATTGTTAGAAAAATAGGATCGCGGAGCAATAAAATAAAACAAATGTGGAAATAAAATACAGAAGATACACAATACAATAGAATCATAGATATACGTGGTTCACCCAGTGTGGGCTACGTCCACCAAAGAAATTGGCAAGTCCTTACTTTGTTATTATCCAACAATCGAAGGGATATAACCTACAGCAAACTCATTGTAACTTCCTCTTCTTTCTCTCATAGTATCCTATCTTAGAATACAACATTCGTTATATACCCTAGCCACAATGCATTTCCCTCATAAGAGAGGGTTGCCTTCAAGGGAAAAAAACCCTAACATAACTTCTACCGTTAGATCTGCGACCTTATAATGAATGATATATATTTACAATGAAATTACAATATACTTTTACAAGGCAATTTTTCCTTCGGGGGACGCTTCCCCCGAACACCCTCCAGGGTCCCACTTGCCCCTGTACCCCCCAGCCGAGGGGATGATCCCCCCGGACCCCGCAAAGAGGGTAACCCCCCTATGCACTCCCCCGCAAGGAAGAGTGTACATTATTCTGGGCTGTAAAGTCTTCATGGGGTATAAACACGACTGAAAGCAAGGACCTATGAATCAGGAATATGATCAGGCTCCACAACCAACAATCTCCCACTTGGAGACTGATCTCAACAACTCCATCGTTGTTGTAAATTTTGGACTATGAACCTTCTTGGACCTGGAAAATTTCTCATCTTCATATTCATTCTTGAAGACCAATTGAAACTGAGCAGGAACTCAGTTTCTCCCTAGTTACTCCCTTTGTTAACATGTTTGCAGGATTCTGGCTAGTGTGTATCTTTTCCAACTTCAAATGTCCATATTCCAAGATGGATTGTATGAAATGGTACCTCAGTTGTATATGATTAGTATTCAAATGGAAGGATGAGTTCTTTGTAAGATGAATGACACTCTCACTGTCACATTACAAACTGTTATTCTCCTTCTTATTTCCCAATTCCTCCATAAACCTCTGTAACCAAATCATTTCTTTACTAGCCTCTATAGCAGCAACATACTCTGTCTCTATTGTTGAAAGTGCAATAACCTTTTGTAGTTTTGAAATCCAACTTACGGTTGTTCCAACTATAGTGAAAACATACCATGTGGTACTCCTCCTGCTATCTTTATCACCTACCATATATGAATCAACATATCCCTGTAGAACAGTGTCTGAACCTCCAAAACATAATGCATGATTAGCAGTACCTCTCAAATATCTAAGAATCCACTTTACTACCTCCCATTTTTCTTTACCTGGATTATTCATATACCTTCTCACAACTCCCACTGCATGTGAAATATCTGGTCTTGTGCAAACCATCGCATACATCAAGCTGCCAATTGTTGATGAATAAGGGACCCTGAAAATGTATTTTATCTCCTCCTGTGTCTTGGGACACATTTCTTTAATTAATTTGAAATGGCTGGCCAAAGGTGTACTAACTGGTTTTTCATTCTACATTCTGAACCTCTCCAACACCTTCTTTATGTACTCACCCTGAGACAATGTCTATTTGTGACTTTTCCTGTCTCTTGTTATTCTCATACCAAGGATTTTTTTTGCATCACCCAAATCCTTCATCGAAAATGAATTAGCTAATTTCTTCTTGACCACTTTTATATCCTGCATATTAGACCCTGCAACAAGCATGTCATCTACATACAATAGCAAGATAACATAGCTTCCATTTTCTATCCTTTTAAAATAAACACAGTGATGAGAATGACATCTACTATAACCCTATTCTATCATAAACCTATCAAACTTCAAATACCATTGCCTTGGATCTTTCTGTAATATACCAGATATAAAATGAATGCAGAATAGAAATAAAATGCTAGTAATGGCATAATAACAGCAATATAACCAGAACATTCACCACAATAACACTGAAATAATATAAGAATAACACCAGAAATAACACTTTGAATCTGAAAGCAATGTTCACGGGCCTCTTCGAGGGGGCAACCTCCAGTTGAGCAGAGCTCTATTACAATAATATCCAATCTAGGGTTCTCATACCCTCTACTCCTATTTATACTAAAAAGAAGCATATAGAGGAAGATCCTTCTAGAAGCGGAAGCTTCTATTAGGTCTTTTTACATCCGCCTTATTCTATTTTATTGAAGGGCCTTATTAATATTGACCTTTATTACATCTAAATCTATTGTTCTACCTATGTGTGGGTTAGGACCCTAACATGTCCACCCCCTTAAAAACAGCCTTGTCCTCAAGGCTTGAGATGAGGAAATTGTTGCAGAATGGTAGTTGGCTCCCAAGTGGCATCTGCTGGAGTTGTATCTTTCCACTAAACTAGCACTTCCTTGATGGTTCTCTGACATATGCGATGCTCACACTGAGACAAAACTGCTTCTGGTTGTAGCCAAATGGATCCTTCTTCAGCTAACTCTAGAAGGTTGGTTTGAATTTAGCACTTAGCTCCAAACACCTTCTTTAAGCATGAACCATGAAAAACAGGATGTAGCTTTGAATGGCTGGGAAAAGCTAATTGATAGGTGAATTGTCCCACATGCTTGAGCATGGTATAAGGACCATAAAATTTGGGTGCTAGCTTCTGACAATGCTCGGCCTTGAGGGAAGTTTGCTTGTAAGGTTACAGTCAAATAAACACATGATCCCCTTCTACAAATTGACATTCAAAGCGACCTTGATCTGCTTTTTGCTTAATGTGATTTCATGCCATGACCAAATTCTCTTTGAGGGTACGTAGAATAACCTCACGAGATCTAAGTGTTAGGTCATCCACCTGGACCTTCGAGGCACCCGGTAAGTATGAGAGAACTGAAGGTGGCTTATGTCCATATACCGCTTCAAAAGGAGTCATGCGTGTAGTTGTATGGTATGAAGTGTTGTACCACCATTCAGCTAGGGGTAACCATTGAGCCCACTGATTTTGATTTTTCAAGGAAAAACACCTCAAATATGTTTCCAAACACTTGTTGACAACTTCCATTTGGCCATCAGTCTGGGGATGATAAGTTGTGCTGAGATGCAATTTTGTGCCTTGTATCTTGAAGAGTTCTTGCCAAAAATTGCTTGTGAAAGTTGGGTCGCGATAAAAAAAATAGAGTGTGGCATGCCATGAAGCTTGAAGACCTAATCCATGAAGATTTGAGCCACCATGGATGATGTAAATAGGTGTTGAAGGGTGCAGAAATGAGCATACTTGGAAAGGCGATCAACAACCACCATGATGACGGATTTATTTCCTTATTTGGGTAAGCCGGTAATAAAATCCATAGATATATCCTTCCAAATAGCAGGTGGAATCGGGAGCAGTTGTAGTGTGCCTGGTGATTTGACTGTTTCTTCCTTGTTGCGTTGACACACGTCACATTTAGCTACAAAATTACAAATTTCTTGTTTCATGCCATCCCAGAAAAAGGAACGTTTGACCCTGTCATAGGTTTTGGTGAACCCGGAGTGCCTTGTTGTGGGTGTAGCATGAAGCTCAAAAAGTACCGTGGATTTAAGATTTGATTGTTTACTTAAATACAAACGGCATTTGTATCGAATTTCCTCATGGAGCCAAGAGTTCCCTGGGGAAGCTAGAGCATTGGACTGCAATTGCTGGATCAACTGTGAACTTTTGGGATCTTGTAGCCATTCACGGCGAACGGCTTGGAGCCAATCTGGTACAATGAATTAAAGAGAAAAAAGGGATCCTTCATCTTCATATTTTCAGGAAAGTGCATCCACAACCACATTGTCTTTTCCTTTCTTATAAATGATATCATAATCATATCCAAAGAGTTTAGTCACCCATTTTTGTTGTTCTGGGGAGGAAATGTGTTGTTCCAGAAAATACTTGAGGCTTTGATGGTTTGTCTTAATTTGGAACTGTTGCCCCAAAATATAAGGACACCACAGATCCACAGCATGTAGAATAGCCAACATTTCCTTTTCATAGATGGATTTGGCTAGATTTCTTTCAGATAGTTTCTTGCTGGTAAAGGCCAGAGGTCGACCCTCTTTCATAAGGACAGCACCAATTCTTTTCCCAGAGGCATCACATTCCAACACAAAGGTCTTTGTGAAATCGGGAAGGGAAAGGACTGGAGTGGTGCACATGGCCATCTTCAAGGTTTGAAAATCTTGAACAGCGGCTGGAGTACAAGTGAAAGAGTTCTTTTTTAGGAGAGTCTTGAGAGGTGTTGCAATCTTCCCATAATTCTTAACAAACTTGTGATAATACCTTGTTAAGCCTAGAAATCCACACAAGATCTTAAGAGTCTTTGGGTGAGGCCAGTCTTGCATAGCTTCAATCTTTTTAGGATCCACCCTGTCGCCATATTTGCCAACCAGATGACCCAAGTATTCTACTTTTGAGGCGCCAAAAGCACATTTAGACTGTTTCAAGAAAAGTTGGTGCTGAGAGAGTAGATGGAGAACTCGATCCACATGAGCAAGATGGTATGTCCAGGTTTTTCTATAGATGAGGATATCATCAAAGAAAACTAAGACAAAATGGTGAAGAAAAGGACCGAAGACATGATTCATGAGGCTTTGGAAGGTAGAGGGGGCATTACACAAGCCAAAGGGCATGACCAAAAAATCATAGTGGACCTCATGAGTTCTAAAGGCAGTCTTGGGGATATCTGCCTCTTTCATATGTATCTGGTGGTAGCCCGAATGAAGATCCAGTTTAGTGAAGAATTGGGCGCCACTCAATTCATCCAGGAGGTCATCTATGACAGGAATGGGGAATTTGTCTTTGATGGTAAGTTTGTTGAGGGCACGGAAGTCAGGACACATTTTCCAAGAACCTTCTTTCTTTAGGACCATGACCATGGGATATGAATAGGGGCTTGTACTAGGGCGGATAATGCCTGCATTAAGGATTTCCTGGACCATTTTCTCAATTTCATTTTTTTGGGAAAAGGGGTGATGATACAGATGGATATTGGGAGGAAGGCTTCCTGGTATAAGGGGAATGGAATGATCATGAACACCATGGCAAGGAGGGAGGCCTTGGGGAGTGGAAAATACCAATTGATGTTTAGAAACGATGGCTTGGAGGTCTTGCAGTACCGAGGGTGTCTCTATTGCTTGTATGGCATGGAGTTGGGCAATAACACCAGAATGACTCTTTTTTAGCAAATTTTTCATGCGATGGGAACTAATGATCTCAAGTGAACCGGCAGTGATGCCTTGGAACTTATATTGGTGGCCCTCCTTGTCGAATTGCATGGTTAAGTCTTTAAAATCCATGAGAATGGGACCCAAAGTCTTTAGCCAGTCTCCACCCAGCACAATGTCACAACCTCCCATGTAGATAGCAAACATATGGGATTTCAGGTGTTAGTCACCAATTTGGAGACGCACATTTTCACAACGCCCTCCACATTTCATGGAACCACCATTGGCAATCATGATTTGAAAATTATTGACGGCATGGATGTAGCAATGAGTTTCTTGGGCAATGCAGTGATGAATAAAATTATGGGTGCTACCACAATCAACTAGAATGATGACCTTTCGATGCTTGATGTAACCGATTAGCTTGAGGGTTTGGGGAGCGGAAAATCCAGTGAGAGAATTGAGGGAAATGAGTGGTTCTACTTCGGGAGGGTCTGAGGGAGGGCTTAAGTCAGTGGATTCAGGTGATTCAGACATAGAGGGAGTTTCTTCATCTTCTTCTGAAATCTTCTCGTCGATGGCCATAAAAAGATTTTGTTCTTTACACTTGTGGCCCAGGAAATATTTTTCATCACAGTTATAACAAAGGCCTTTGAGTTGGCATTCAACCATTTCAGTCCAGGTCAATTTTTGGATCTTTAGTGGAGCAGTGGGATTTACTGGTTTAGGGTGAGGGATGAAGGAGGGTTTGCGGTTTTGAGAAGATACAACCTATTGTTCTTCTTTATCTCTTTTGGTAGCCTCCACCCAACTATCAGGTCGAGCCATGAGGACATGGGCCCGAATTTCATCCTTGAGGCCGCTAATAAAACACTCTTGGAAAAAGGCATCATACATGCCCTCTGTTCTAAAATCTAGGCACTCAAAGGAAACTATAAAGTCTTCCACTGTGCCTAATTGTTTCAGCTTTGTCAAACGGCCCAAATGGTTGGTGTTAGTGTCAAAGCATTCATAAATCTTTTCCACAAATTCTGTCCAAGCAATATACCCTTGACGCAAATTTTTTCTCCATTGCCACCATTGCCAACGTTCTTGATCTAGATGGAGAATACCAGAGTTTGGGCAAGTCATCTGTAATGTTGTACAAAGAGAAGTAATGTTCCATTTGGGTTACCCAAACAGTGGGGTCTGAGCCATCAAATTTGGTCACATCCACCCCTGGAAGGCGTAGGTCACGTTGAAAGTGATGGTTCTACAAGGTATGGGAATGAGAGGAATGGTCACCTTCAGTATGTGGGGGTGAGGAAAGGAAGGGTCATCTGTAGGGATATACAGTTTAGTGTAGTGTGCTGAAAAGACTGATTCAAGCTGGGTGGTGAGGTCTTGTTTTATTTCACCCATTGAGGACTACATGGTTGTATTGATGGTGGAAACATTGGCACTGAGTTGTTTCAATTTTTGTTGGGTCTCAATGAGACCAGATTGCAAGGTGTTGAAGCAATATTCCAATTTGGCTACGAGTATGGGCCATGAGGATGGGGGAACTGAAAAGGGGCGGGCGGAGTAAAAAAAAATTGATGAAAAAATGATATGGATGAATGTGATAAGGACGAAGAGATGAATCCAATGGAATAGGTCTGAAATAATGGTGTTCTTTTTTTTCTTTTTCTTTTTTTTTCTTGAGTTATACTCTGGTCTGAAGAATACTGTAGAGAGGAAATGCCCAAATGATTAACCAGAAATAAATTTGTATTTACTTGGCAACCCAAACACAGTTGTGCGGCAATAGATCTTGTTTGTTTTAATTTGTTTATGTTTTTTTCCCCCAAGGGTTAAGTATTCAAGGGTTCTACAGACAAGGGTTTTCCCTATGCTATAGCTCTCCGATATACATGCGGGGTCCAACAGTAGTACTCATCCCAATATATTAGGGCACTAACTAAGGAGGATAAACCGTACCCTTAGCCATACTACCCAACTACCCAGGTACTAGAGAGTATCTTCTCGAGTGTTGTTCTCGGTGACACTATAGCAGTCAGGTGGCCAATCAGTTTATCTAAAGAGGGCTTCAGGTAATCTAGGTTGATCCATACGCAGGTGTTGTCTGATGCGCTACCGCTCGAAGGGGTACCAACAAGGGTTACAAGGGTGGCCAATAGATGTGCGCTTAAGTACCACTTGTATTTCCTGTGTGTATGAATCCCTCAACCACGGGTTTATGCACGTAACGACAAATCTATGTGGCTTAAAGATGCTGGAATACGTCTCTACCCTGGAAAAAAAAATTAACCCACACTTTCTGCGGAGGAAAGTGCTCTGATACCACTTGTAATATACCAGATATAAAATGTATGCAGAACAGAAATAAAATGCTAGTAATGGCAGAATAACAACAATATAACCAGAACATTCACCACAATAACACTGAAATGATATAATAATAACAACAGAAATAGCACTGTGAATTTGAAAGCAATGTTCACAGGCCTCTTCGAGGGGGCAACCTCCAGTTGAGCAGAGCTCTATTAAAATAATATCCAAGCTAGGGTTCTCATACCCTCGACTCCTATTTATACTAAAAAGAAGCATCTAGAGGAAGATCCTTCTAGAAGTGGAAGCTTCTATTAGGTCTTCTTACATCCGCCTTATTCTATTTTATTGAAGGGCCTTATTAAAATTGACCTTTATTACATCTTAATATATTGTTCTACCTATGTGTGGGTTAGGACCCTAACACTTTCTTTCAACCATACAAGCTCTTCTTCAACCTGCATACCAAATTCTCCTTCCCTTTGACCTTATACCCCTGTGGTTGTTGCATATAAATCTCTTCCTAAAAATCCCCATGGAGAAAAGTTGTTTTCACATCTAATTGTTCACGATGCAAATCTTCTACTACCATGAGACTCAAAATAGTCCTAATTGAAGTCATTTTAACAACAAGAGAAAATATTTCATCAAAATCTATACCTTTCTTTTGTGCAAACCCCTTTACAACAAGTCTAGCCTTGTATCTCTTTTCTCCTCCATCTTCTTCCTTCAACTTGTTGTAACATCCCCAGCCACCAACAAGTCAGGAAATTCCACTACTCAGATGTTTTACTTAGCTTTGATACCATATTGTAACATCCCTAGCCACCAATAGAGACCAAGTAATGCTACCACTGCTGAAAATTCACATATAAATATATAACATGCATTTTAATCGAAATAAAACACATAACACAGAGTTATTTCTACCATACAGATTCAAATGTATTAGACAATAATTCATATACGCAACAGAATACATGATAACATTCTAGCATCACAGGCATGTATAACATAAAATTAAACATGTAAATGATACTTATCTTTCAGATGGAATAACACCAGCAACAACGTATAGACCTTCCACAAACCTCCCAGGCATATACCACGTTGCTCATCACGCTCAGCAATGGGTCACCCCCGAGCTGGGACTAAGATTCACCCATGGCAAGGGAATCCTAGACTAGGCTAAGGTTACAGGAAAACTACACATTGCAACCAAAAGGATTCTCTCTAGGAGCCTTCTTACACCCACTACTCATAGACTCTCATTCCCCACATGCATGTTCCACCTGGGAGTATACACCTTCATTTTCACATAGTCCATCAGCTTCTTCACCTCCCTCTCAGGGTCTTGGCAACAGGTCGGATCAGGAATTCTCAGAGCTCCATAGCTGGTGTTGGACTCTCTCTGGGAGAAAACCACTTCCCAGCAAAATCTCTCACCTGGAGAGAGCTGCTCACAGGCTTGACAAATTGCCTCTTCTACCACGAGCTTGACAACCCTCTTCTTCAACCACTTTCGACCTAGTTCCAGCTGAGTGAAAGAAACAGCAACATGGAAAATGGTCGTGAACACCCAAAATGGTAACATTCATACACTGGATATAGCAAGGCTCAGTAAGAAATATCTGATGGTAGCAAGCCACATTCAGTCAAGGAACTGCGTGGCCGCAATATCCAACCATTATAACACAACACGGCTCAAACATTTACAGGGTGCTCAGACTTCACAGGAGACACAGCTCAGTCCACGGTTTGCCACTAGTTTTAGTGTGCGTGACAAGGAATCGACGCAGAGTTAGATCCTCGAGCTAAACATAATTCACGAAATTCACGGAGGATGGGGAAGAATGACCAGCGACCAATCTTCCCATGAGGTTTTCCCTCCACTATGCAAAATGGTTCAGACACCCCAGATCTCCGTGATCTCAGGCAGAGGATGATAGAATGAGAGATCCAACCCAACACGATTTGAATCTTAGGCTTTAACTACATGAGCCCAGGTCGACACATGTCTCCCTGGAGATGCATGCGCTCCATTTAGCATACGTTCATTTCCCAGGAACTTGGGACAACACTCAACATGTCCACCTCAGCCTTCAGGAAATAATAATAAATTATTATCCCCTTTAGAGGTAAGCCCCCTAGCTTAGCCCCTAGGCCCAACACTTAGCCTCCTCCCTTACCCAACTTTGTGGAATCTTAGTCCCCCATCACTCTTTCTTCGTGGTCGGTCTGCACGCAGCAATGTTTATATTTTATAAATGATCTGCATAATTACATATACAAAATCAGGCTCTTGGCCTTTAACACTTAGGCTCTCCGACCTAATAAACACATAATCCCATCGTCTTATCAGCACTCGGCTCACCAGCCTAAAAAACATGTTTACAATTCATAAATACAATAGGGGCTCATCCTTGGGGATATCACAATCCCCTCCCCTTATTTTTTCACTGTCCTCAGTGCAACTTACTTACACATATATAATTCAAAAATTCTTCAAAAGCTCCAAGCTTTAGCTATTGGAAGCCCATTATCCATCTTTACTTTCAAGCACCAATACTGGTATCCATACTACAGTTGAAACTAAATTTCTCTATTCCATAGAGTTACTTCAGGAAATCATTCAACTTATTGTTCCTTGTTACATGCTTGAATTAAACCTCATTGAAAGCACTGAATGGTTGTAGATTCACTATGTTCCATCCATTGATAAAATCTCAATAGTGCTATGACTCCACAGACGTAAACACTCTGCTCGTACACCTATTCATTTGGAAGCAACATTAGAACATGCATGCAATATATATACAAGAAATTCTAATAACATTATAACCTGTGTACGAATTACGAGATACATAGCATACAATGAATAGAGAATTGATACTTATCTTTTGATTGAGAAGACTTCCATATCAATATGGTCTAGACCAAGGTACCAAAACTCAGTAGCACTCCAACCAACAGTCTCTCTTCCCCACATGCCTATCCCACCCCAGGAGTGTGCACCTTCATTGTCACGCAGTCCATCGGCTATTACACCTCCCTTTCCTTGGGCTTCAACAACAGGTCGGACCAAAAGTATTAGAGCATCGTGGCTCAAGGAGTTCCAACTGCCCTCAGATATTTCCAATCAAAATATTCCCTAAGCTACTCTTTGTAGTCAAAATTCTAACTTTAATCAACCTCATCTCATCTGCATCACCCAGATGCAGTTATCATGAGAAAACATAAAAGAATTTATTTAGAAACTCAAATTAGTCCAAAGGGAATTCATCTTTTCCCCAAAACATGAAATTATATTTCATAATTCATCTTGGATGTTTCTATATTATGAATGTATCCATCCTTGTGGTTTTCCATAGGCACCAAACTGCATACCATTTTCCTGCAAGGCTTCATCTTGCATACTGCCAACAATTGTCAGTATTTCTTGTACATCATAATTCAATTGCAATATGTACAAAATATTATGCAGTGATCTTAGAATTTCCTGCATTTAGCAATTCAATCACAATTACCCAACAATTAATAAACTAGAATGACTTGTCATTCTATGCATATGCATGTTCACAACAATATCTGTAAGTTCATTACTTCTTTTTCTGAACAAGAAAATTTTATGTAGTCAATGCTCATGTGAGTACTTGACTTGCAACTTTCTTGTTGTAATGTCTAACACCTCCCTGAAATGTCCTCAACTTCATGAGTTAATAACATTTCAGTGGTTAGTAACAATTATTTCCATGCAATAATATATATGCATGTACTTACATAACACATTCCATCAATGCATTTAGTATACAATTATATTACTTATTATGCATGAGTGCAACTCTCAATGCATAATTAATCAACGCACCTTGTATTGAATTACATAATGATCTTTATCTCAGTCATGTATTTCACCATCCATAAGTTGGAATTATGGCCAATGTGTTGACACATTCTCCACAAACTTCCTATTGTCTTCCCAACGAATTGGATGCCTTCCTTTTCAACCCGAACACTACACCAAGAATATAATTATGTAATGTTCATTAGTGTTAGCAAAAACGTTGCAGCCCAAGTTTTATTTAAAGGTAGGAATATTTTAGTACCTGTGTGGCTCATAACATTTCCATATACATACCTTGCCATATCCAACCAGGTCCTAGTCTCATACATGACTAGCATTCCTACCTAGTACTGGCATTCATTCCTATAACAAGTTCTTATCTTTTAATTCTTTGGTTATTACCCCACAACCAAATTAACATGACATTCTCATATGTCAGTGTGTGCATTCAAAAGATAAAAAGCTTTGAATTAATACAGGCCTCCATCCTTTACCACATCCAGTGATATGCATTCAATAATATAATCATGTGATTTTATAAAATAACTCTGGCCAAGGAAATTCTTACCTAAATTTCCTTTCAGCAATTATGCAAAAAGAGTAATGAAAACTCATACCTTCATGACTGCCATTAATGAATTTTATACTACCTGAAAGTCTGATGGCAATAGAAGCTTTTATGCTTCTTTTATCAAACTTATAACCAACACTTCAGCTCTTTGTTTCTTCCCTCCTTATGCAACAACATCACCAACAACACTTGAAAACATGCAAGCATTCTTTCCTCTGGTTGACCCAACGATCCATAACATACTTGCTGCCACAAAAATTGCAGCAACTTCTTTCTCCCTATAAAAAAATTTCTTGCTGATCCCAGAAGTATTCAATTCTTCTCGAATTCCTAAATATTCTTGTGCTTTCATTGTAGTCACTGTACATGAATATTTCTTCCCTGAGCACTTTTGATGTAGTTCCCCTACCTCAGTGGGGTATGCTGACCTCTCGGTCAAAGGATCGTTCCAAAATATGAGTCGGATTGACTCTTCAGGCTTGTGATCGAACCCAAAACAATTATACACAGGCCTCCTTTTCTCCTATAGGCGCAGGTCCTGTTAGACCCGCGGGCTATTCTTGTGTGCTTCCAAAACTCCAAGTTGCAAGTGCTAGCCCCTTTTTCATTAGCCCTTTCCTTGATAAGACCTTGGGCTATGACCTCATGGAAAACTATGATTGCGGGCATGGGCAAGAGTGATTTTAGGCCAACCCACTTTTCTCCCTACAACGCACCTCCAGCTGCCACACATCACTTTGTTAAAACCGTGGTATAAATTGTGGCCCGCTCTCAGATTTTTAACATCCGAGAAAGTTTTGGCCCCGCAATCCAGCTTGTTCGTCGATCTCCAATTCCTTGGCGATACCTATCGATCAACGACTGTTGTTTAATATTTACCTGCCTATGACCAACTATCCAATCAACAACCTTTTTTTTTTTTTTCTTTTCACGCATGAGCTCAGATCTCTACGATCTATCGACACATAGCTCCCTTCCAAATTAACGACTATGGTTGATTCCAGCTCTTCGACCCTCGGGAGTTTCAACTATCTTCTTTTCCCCATATGAAAATCTTCCTAAGTGGAAGATCTAATGACACCTGTCCTCAACAATCGAACAGATATAAATCACTTCGGGACTTCGGTACTTTCACAAGTCCACTTCTCCTAAGCACACAAGGGTTAAGTCTCATGCTCTTACCTCTGGATCCAACAGTTGTTGGTCCTTCATGCTCAGACCTAACGGATGGGATCTGTTCCTCTCCTCTCTGCTTCCTTTGTTCTGTTGGATGTTGATCTAATGGTCCTGTTGGCCCTTGACCAAGTTTTGAAGTATACTTGGTCATATTTGACCATTTTGGGACTGCGACAGCTTGCCAAAGACGGAGCACAACGCGAAGCAAGAAAGACCTATTTTTGGGTACCTTTTAGGGTTTTTGGGTTGATGTAAAGGGAAAGGGATGTGAGCCCATTGGTTTACCCACATTTAGGCCCATTTTTGTAATCTATAAATAGATACTTAGGCAATGTAGAGGGGGGGGCAGGGGGGGCATCTTAGTGCAAGTGTATAGCTAAAGGATTAGTGCTAGTAGCTGGATCTGTGTGATCGGATGTGTATTGCAAGTGCTTTGTGCATGATTGTAAGGAGATTGGAAGGCTAAGTGCAAGTTGTTGTGGTTTTGTGTTGAGTGCAAGGAAGAAGGATCTAGCGAGCTGCGCAGATCTTTTGTCCTGTGCGAAGTAAGGGTCATTGAAGCTCCGTGTTGTAACTGCTTGACCAAAATAATATAAAGAAGAAGACTTTGTTGAAGTATCCCCAAGGTTGGGATGAACCACTTTAACTCTATGTAATGTGTTATGTGCTTTGATCTAAGTGTTGCTTCCTTTTGGCTAAGTGCTTGTTGTGATTAAGTAGATCTAGTTATGCTCTGTCCTTATGATATAGGAATGAATGTTAGATCTGATATATAAGATGTTTATTGATTGATCTGTTGAATCTAATCTATGTTTTGTGGCTAATTAATGAATCATCTTTAGTCTAAGTATTCACTGTGATTCTCTGTGTCATCTGCGAAGTACCATAAGGGTTAAATATAGATGAATGATCTATGCTAAGTGCCTTGTAGTAGATATAATCACAGATTGGTGTCCCAACTAAGGTTTCAGACACTTGAGTCCTAAAACCACCCCTACCTCTACCTCGGGTGAGACTTCATCTGCTTCGTAAGTGTTGTCGAAAGGCCAGTAGTTAGGGCTTTGTTGGTGCGCTCTTGAGCGTCCCGGGTCTGCCCCTGTGCCAACAAATGGTTCTGTTGTTGGGACCTGAAACTCTAATTGCTGGGAACTGAGGAAAAATAAACGTTGTGCAAAAGAAAGCTCTGTGCATAGATTTGTTTCCCTAGTGCGAAACATTTTACTCAAACTATGCAGCTTTGTACCGGGAATATGGCCAGATCTGAAGAAAGGAAGATCAGATCCAAAGAAAAGAAGCGAGATTTGAATGCTCTTTGCTCTAAGAAAAGTAAAAGTGGAAATTTTTGAAAGAAAGAAGTCATATCTGCAGAAAAGAGGTAAGATATGTAAGCTCTGTGCTCTAATAAAGGTGAGAATAGTCAAAAGTTCTTAGATCTGGAAGCTTTGTGCTCTATAGATAAGTAAACAAAAAAAAATCTAGAACATGGATCTAGGTATGTTTGATATATTTTGTCCTAGCTTAAAGACTAGGGAATTAATAGATGAAAGAAAGTTTGATATGAATAGATATGATGAGTATAAAGATAGATATGTTATACCTATGCATGTAAAGAATGTCTAGACTAACAAGTGGATGCAGGATCCTAGAAAGAAATTTTTGCAGGTCATCCATTATGATCCTAGCGCGCAGTACAAGAAGAGTTGGGGATCAATGAAGAGAAAGAGAGGATTAACTCTTTGTTACAGTTTCAGAAGACCCAACCATCTTGCTAAGGAATGCCCTGGGAAAAACCCTAGATGCCTCTGTTGTAAAGCTATGGACCATGAAGTATTGGATTTCCCTAGAATGATTGCTAGACTTGAAAAACTGAATATGGAACAAGCAAAATCTAAAGGAGATCAAGAGACTAGAATTATGGAAGAACCCCAAAAAGAATCAGAGATCATGTTACTGAAAATCAAAGAAACCCCAGATGATCATAAGGATGTCATTTTGTCATAAATCTTCAAAGAACAGGAGAAAATCGAAGTAAGAATAGGAGACTTCGACATTGACTGTACCCTGGATGAGGGAACAAAAATGAATATTATGACAAAATGAACTTCAGAAACCCTCGGAAGGCCTGCTCTGGTCCCTTCACTAGGAACCATCGGATTATTTAAAGGCAAAATGGTAACCCTATGTGGTAGAATTACCCAAATAGCTATGAATACCCATGGAACTTCGACAGAGGAAGAGTTTGAAGTCATTAGATTTATTGAGGACTGTTCCCCATTTCCAACTTTGCTAGGAAATATCTGGATTGAAAAAGACCAGATCCAGAGGAAAGAAGAAAAGGAAGCCCTAGAACAGAAGAAGCAAGAACTCATGGAATTTATGACTAGAAGAATTTCCTACTTGATGGAAGAACAAGAGAACATATATTCATTGTTAAACACCATGAACCTAGATTTCAAAGATATAATAGCGTTAGAAGAACCATAGAAGACCGGAATATATAACCCATATGATTAAGGAGTATTACCCTTGGATCTGAGGAAAGATCCTAGGTAGGGCGAAGTGACTATGTCAAGAGAAGATAAGATTCAGAATGGAAAGAGGGTGATCGAGACTAATCTCACCAGGAAAAAGGATAGGAAGCTAAGTAAGAAGAGGGCCAAAATCGGAAAGCTACAGATGACTCCAAAAGGAACTTCGCCAAAGGAAAAATAACAAGAAATGAGCTTCACCAAGATATCATAATAGTGACATCTGGCACTTCTCCATGGTGCAGATAAAGGCTTTGACCCCAGTAGAAAGAATGAAGAGGTTCGTAGAACAACACACAACCCAGCAACAGGTACATGCACTACAAAGTAAAGTGATGGAAGTCTCCCAACGACTTCATCCGATCCAAGAAAAGGCATGCCAACTGTTCACTGAACTTGAAAGCCAAGAAGTTGAACTCGAACAGGTTGTCATCACTGTAGAACAGTGCCTGGAAGGACCGCTCAATGACACAGTGATCCAAGAACTTACTGAGCAAGAGGTTGTCGCACTGTAGTAGGTCGAAGCAGCTTGAGCCAAGCTTGAGGCATTCGAGGTGGAATTGAAAAGACCTGAGTGACTCGGGACAAGTCACAGGTGAGTGTTGGGGGCCTGTTGGCCCTTGACCAAGTTTTGAAGTATACTTGCCAAAGACGGAGCGCAACGTGAAGCAAGAAAGACCTATTTTTGGGTACCTTTTAGGGTTTTTGGGTTGATGTAAAGGGAAAGGGATGTCGGCCCGTGGGTTTACCCACGTTTAGGCCCATTTTTGTAATCTATAAATAGATACTTAGGAAATGTAAGAGGGGGGGAAGCTTAGTGCAAGTGTATAGCTAAAGGCTTAGTGCTAGTAGTTGGATCTGTGTGATCGGATGTGTATCGCAAGTGCTATGTGCATGATTGTAAGGAGATTGGAAGGCTAAGTGCAAGTTGTTTTGGTTTTGTGTTGAGTGCAAGGAAGAAGGATATAGCGAGTTGCGCAGATATTTTGTCCTGTACGAGGTAAGGGTCATTGAAGCTCTGTGTTGTAATTGCTTGACTGAAATAATATAAAGAAGAAAACTTTGTGGACGTAGCCCCAGGGTGGGGGTGAACCACGATAACTCTGTGTAATGTGCTCTATGCTTTGATCTAAGTGTTTCTTCCTTTTGGCTAAGCACTTGTTGTGATTAAGTAGATCTAATTATGCTTTGTTCTTATGATATAGGAATGAATATTAGATCTGATATATAAGATGTTTAGTGCTTGATCTGTTGAATCTAATCTATGTTTTGTGGCTAAGTACGGAATCATATTTAGTCTAAGTATTCACTACGATTCTTTGTGTCATCTGCGAAGTACCATAAGGGTTAAATATAGATGAATGATCTATGCTAAGTGCCTTGTAGTAGATATAATCACAGATTGGTGTCTCAGCTAAGGTTTCAGACACTTGAGTCCTGAAACCACCCCTGCCTCTACCTCGGGTGAGACTTCATCTGCTTTGCAGGTGTTTCCGAAAGGGTCAGTATTTAGGGCTTTGTTGGTGCGCTCTTGAGTGTTGAACCCCGGGTCTGCCCCTATGCCAACAGGTTCAGGATCCTCCCCACAACTGATCTGATAAATGTTGTCTCTCTTCCTCCTGAGCTTTTGACTTCTTACCTATAATCATGTGATTTTATAAAATAACTCTGGCTGAGGAAATTATTACCTAAATTTCCTTTCAACAATTATGCAAAAAGAGTAATGAAAACTCATACCTGCATGACTGCCATTAATAAATTTTATACTACATGAAGGTCTGATGGCAGTAGAATATTTCATGCTTCTTTTATCAAACTTATAACCAACACTTTAGCTCTCTGTTGCTTCCCTCCTTATGCAACAACATCACCAACAACACTTGAAAACATGCAAGCATTCTTTCCTCTGGCTGACCCAATGAGCCATAACATACTTGCTGCCACAAAAAATGTAGCAACTTCTTTCTCCCTATAATTTTTTTTCTTGTTGATCCCAGAAGTATTCAATTCTTCCTAGATTCCTGAATCTTCTTGTGCTCTCATTGTAGTCATTGTACATGAATATTTCTTCCCTGATCACTTTCGACGTAGATCCCCTACCTCAGTGGGGTCTGTTGACCTCCCGGTCAAAGGATCCTTCCAAAAGCTGAGTTGGATTGACTCTTCGGGCTCGTGAATGAACCCAAAACAATTATACATAGGCCCCCTTTTCTCTTTTAGGTGCAGATCCTGTCAGACCCGTGGGTTATTCCTGTGTGTTTCCAAAACTCCAAGTTTCAGGCGCTAGCCCCTTTTTCAGTATCTCTTTCCTTCATAAGACCATGGGCTATGACCTCATGGAAAACTGTGATTGCAGGCATGAGAAAGAGTGGTTTTATGCCAACCTGTTTTTTTCCCCACAACTCACCTCCAACTGCCAAACATGACTTTGTTAAAATCGTGGTATAAATTGCAACCCACTCTTAGATTTTTAACATCTAAGAAATTTCTGGCCCCGCAATCCAGCTTGTCCGTCGATCTCCAATTCCTTGGCGATACCTTTCGATCAACGACTGATGTTTAATATTTACCTGCCTCCGGCCAACTGTCCAATCAATGACCTTTTTTTTTTCCCTTTCATGCACGAGCTCATATCTCCATGATCTGTCGACATGTAGCTCCCTTCCAAATCAATGGCTACGGTTGATTATGGCTCTCCGGCCCTAGAGAGTTTCAACTCTCAACTATCTTCTTTTCCCCGTATGACAATCTTCCAGAGTGGAAGATCTAATGACACATGTCCTCAACAATTGGACGGCTCCAAATCACTTCGGGACTTTGAGACTTTGACAAGTCCACTTCTCCTATGCACACAAGGGTTAAGTCTCGTGCGCCTACCTCCGGATCCAACGGTTGCAAGTCCTTCGCGCTCAAAACTAACATATGGGATCTGTTCCTCTCCTCTGCGCTTCCCTTTTCTGTTGGACGACGATCTAATGGTTCAAACTCCTCCTTACAACTGATCTGATGGTTGTTATCACTCTTCCTCCTAAGATTTTGACTTATTCTGCCTTGGAAGATTTTGTTAGTGTTCAAAGGCTTCAACCTTTGACCTTTCTCCTGCGAGTCTACCTCCTGGATCTCGTCTTCACTCTCGTAAGTGTTATCTCTTTTGAGCTTTATGATTTAGAATGATTATGTCTCCCATGCACTCCTTGCATTATCTCTTTTGAGATTTTCGATTTACTCAATCTCCTAAGGGTCTCGACCCTTCTGTTTCCTTTCAAAGGAAAACTTCGGGCCCTCCTGGAAACCTTTTGCTCAAAGCACACCTTGCCAAGCATTTTCTATAGAGTGTTCAACAGCTCTGTGATTATCTTCCTCTGATACTCTTTTCTCTAAACTCGACAAAGATTTCTCTCTGTGCACACTTTCACTCACTCGATGCTCGCTTGGCATAGCCCCACAAAGTTCTCAATGACTCTATCTCTCTCTAAACTCAACACAGAGTTATTCTTGTCCACTCATTGTACTTTTGTTGATGAAGGTTCAACGGTATCTCTCTTGATCTTCTATGTGGTTAACTTATCTCTGTTAACGCACTCCTTGTGGACAATGTGCACTCCTTGCACTCAAAAACTCAAAGAAGAGAAATGATTGAAACTTATTCAATACTTCACCAGTTTATGCATTCAAACCAATCGGATTTAAGAAAACATTCAGATTTCATTTTTTTCTGAGCTCTTCTCTACTCTGTAATAATTTTCAGGCACTATCCCCTTTCTCTCAGTCCCCAATCCATGTGATTATGGGCCATGACCAAGCACTAGATCACTAGGTTCTTACTCGGGACTTTGGCTTTCAGAAATTTTCAAAGCACCACACAATAATCTCTCGGAGTTCCAGATTACCGAACTCGTGACGTAGGGTGGATCAACCGTCCACATCTACTCAGCATCCAATGACTGATACTTACTATGGAACCTCAGGTGTCTGAGTTCTTGGTCTTCGTATCTTTGGAGTTTCGGGGCTTCGAAGGATTTCACATCCGACCTTTAATCTTTGAACCCTTATGTTTTCCAATTATGGGGGCATGTGGTAGAAGTTTGGAGTAACCTACCTTTTGTCCTGGAATTCTTCTGGCGTTGACACGTAACCCCTCGGTGAAACCGTGGTTTGGATTGGGGGACCGCCTTGGATAATTAACTTCCATGCAACTTGGGTCCCCGCAATGCATTATGGTCGTTGATCTTGATGTATCGTGATCAACGCCACTATGGGTCCTCCAACCTTTAACTTCATTATGTAACCTCTAGGTCCCACTAACCATGCTCATACGGAATTCCACGTGGTGGAATACTAGCGGCTGACACATGGCTCAGTCAAATGAGTGACACATGTCACGTTCCATACGACATTTCAAACTTCTATGGGTTCACAACCCACTAACACATGGCGCATAACCCATGTGTCTACGTCAAACCAAGTGACATCATCATGCCACGTCACTTCAAAGTTTCGGAATTCGAAAGTTCTTACTCTTTCTTCCTTCCAATCTTTTGAAATCTAAAATTATGAACCTCTTTATCTTCAGCTCTTGGTTTGATCTAACAGTAAGACTTCTCCCCAAATCTACGGTGTAGATCTCTCCTCGGGACTTTGGAGTTTCAGACTTCCGCCTTTCTCTTAGTTTGCATCAACTTCACCAAAGTCATGAAGTCCGAAGGGCTTCTAGGATAACCCTTCTATACCTTCCCCAGATCTGACGATCGTAATGGATTTCCCTTCCTTCCTAACATATCCTACAACGCAGAAAAGACTCTTTTACTCTGCGGATTTCCAAAGGAATTCACAGCTAACTGTCTCGCAACATTACTAGATATGACGGTCGTGAAGGATTCTCCTTCTCCCGAACATATCCTAAGGTCCACAATACTTTGTGGCCCAATACCACTTATGTTGTGGTTTTACGATACCATTATTCCTCCTGAGATTCATAACATGACCAAAGTAACCTTTTGGCACTTAGGAACATTCTAAGGTTTGAAATTGGTCCTCTAGAAACAATTTCCTCTTGAAACCTTAGGTCCAATGACCACTTATCTAGCCCATTCAGGATCAATATTTGAAACCTAGGCTCTGAACTTGAGTTTTGTCCATTTCGACAACAACTCCTTCCAAAACTCTTGCTTCAACTTCCACTAACATATCCCATCCAGGCTCAGTGTTGAAAACCATGCTCTGATACTAATTTGTAACATCCCCAGCCACCAACAGGTCAGGAAATGCCACTACTCAGATGCTTTACTTAGCTCTGATACCATATTGTAACATCCCCAACCACCAACAGAGATCGGGTAATTCTACCACTGTAGAACATTCACATATAAATATATAACATTCATTTTAATCGAAATAAAACACATAACACAGAGTTATAACTACCATGCAGATTCAAATGTATTAGACAATAATTCATATACACAATGGAATACATGATAACATTCCAGCATCACAGGCATGCATAACATAAAATTAAGCACATAAATTATACTTATCTTTCAACTGGAATAACACCACCAACTGTGTGCAGACCTTCCATGAACCTCCCAGCCATAGACCTCATTGCTCATCACGCTCAGCAGTGGGTCACCCTCGAGATGGGACTAAGCTCCACCAAGGAAAGGGAATCCTAGACTAGGTTGAGGTTACAGGAAAACTGTACAGTGCAACCAGAAGGATTCTCTCCAAGAGCCTTCTTACGCCCACTACTCACAGACTCTCATTCCCCAGATGCATGTTCCACCCGGGAGTATACACCTTCACTGTCACACAATTCATCGACTGCTTCACCTCCCTCTCAGGGTCTTGGCAACAGGCCGGATCAGGAATTCTCATAGCTCTGTAGCTGGTGTTGGACTCTCTCTGGGAGAAAACCACTTCCCAACAAACTCTCTCACCTAGAGAGAGCTACTCACAGGCCTAGCAACCTGTCTCTTCTACCACGGGCCTGACAACCCACTTCTTCAACCACTTTCAACCCAGTTCTAGTCGATTGACAGCAACAACAACATGGAAAACGGTCATGAACACCCAAAACGGTAACAATCATACACTGGACATAGCAAGGCTCAGTAAGAAACAGTTGATGGTAGCAAGCCACACTCAGTCAAGGAACTATGTGGCCGCAAAAGAAAACCATTATAACACAACACAACTCAGAAATTTACAGGGTGCTCGGACTTCACAAGAGACACAGCTCATTCCACAGTTTTCCACTAGTTTCAGGGTGCGTGACAAGGAATCAACACATAGGTCGATCCTTGAGATAAACAAAATTCACAGAATTCATGGAGGATGGGGAAGAATGACCATCGACCAATCTTCCCATGAGGTTTTCCCTTCACTGTGTGTGGGTATGCAGAGGAAAACACAGAGGAAAAATGGTTCAGACGCCCCAGATCCCCGCAATATCAGGTGGAAGATGATAGAATGAGAGAGCCAACCCAACACGATTTGACTCTTGGGTTTTAACTGCATGAGCCCAGATCGACACCTGACTCCTTGGAGCTGCATGTGCTCCATTTAGCATGCGTTCCTTTCCTAGGAACTTGGGGCAACACTCAACATGTCCACCTCAGCCTTCAGAAAATAATAACAAATTATTATCCCCTTTAGAGGTAAGCCCCCTAGCTTAGCCCCTAGGCCCAACACTTAGCCTCCTCCCTTACCCAACCTTGTGGAATCTTAGTCCCCCATCACTCTTTCTTCGTGGTCAGTCTGCACACAGTGATGTTTATATTTTATTAATGGTATGCATAATTACATATACAAAATCAGGCTCCGAGCCTTTAACTCTTAGGCTCTCCAACCCAATAAACACATAAGCCCACCAGCTTATCAGCACTTGACTCACCAGCTTACAAAACATGTTTACAATTCATAAATACAACAGAGGCTCGTCTTTGGGGATATTACACTTGTAAACCCATTTATTATGAAATGCTCTTTTTTCTGCAGGCAAGTGAACCAAGTCCCAAGTCTGGTTATTTACCAAGGAATCCATTTCCTCCTTCATGCCTTGCTCCCACTTCTTTTTGGTGTCTACCTGCATTGCCTCTTCATAACATTCTGGTTCACCAGAATCAGTCAACAATAAATAACACAATGAAGGAGAGTATCATCCAGGGGGTATACTTAACCTGGTATATCTTCTAACTACACTTGCGGGAGTTTGAGGTACATGTTGCTCCTGTTGTTGTACATTTTGATTTTCTGGTTCCTTTGGAATTTCTTTTCCAGTGATCTCATCAAGCACTGTGTATTCTGGTTTTTCTTTTTTCTGTTTCTTTCCCTACAACTTATCTGTGTAAATGACCTTCTCATTGAATATGACATCTCTACTCCTAATGATTTTTTTATTTTCATAATCCCATAAGCGATAACCAAAATCATTAACACTGTATCCAATAAAGGTACACTTCTTGGATTTTGCCTCAAGCTTTGTTCTATTTTGTTTATCNTCAATATGGACAAATGCTTCACAACCAAAAGTCTTCAAAAAAGAATAGTTTACCTTTTTTATATCCACGCCTCCTCTAGAATTCTACCATCCAAAGAGCTTGAAGGTCCTTTGTGTATTAAGTAAACAGCAGTATCTGCAGCATCTGCCCAAAACTATAAGGGCAAACCAGTATTCAATCTCATACTCCTTGCATGCTCCATGATTGTCCTGTTCATCCTTTCTGACACACCATTTTCTTGTGGTGTTCTTGGAACTATCTTCTCTCTACAAATCCCATGGTATGAACAGTAAGCATCAAACTCCTTGCTGCAATATTCACCTCCATTATCTTATCTAAGACACTTCAACTTTTTTCCTATCTCATTCTCAACCAAAGATTTTCGTTTCTTAAAAGTATCAAAAACATCATATTTTTGTCGAATGCAATAAACCCAAGTTTTTCTAGTTGCATCATCAATAAAAGTAACATAATAATGAGAGCCACCAAGAGATGATACCTGAGTTGGTCCCCATACACCTGTATGCGCAATCTCTAACCTTTCACTCTTCTTTTCTTTTCCAACTCTGAGAAATCTAACTCTCTTATGTTTTCCATAAACACAATGCTCACAAAAGTCCAAATCAATTTGTTTAAGATCTGGCAACAAATTTCTTTTGTGAAGTATCTACATCCCCTTCTCACTCATGTGTCCAAGCCTATGATGCCACAATGTTGTATCCACTCCTGTAGAAGCTGAAGAGATAGAAGAGTTAGTATTACCAATACATAAATACAATGTACCTACCTTCTCTCCTTTTTCTATCACCAATGATCCTTTGATGACCTTCCATGTATTATCTGTAAATATGGATATACAACCTTCACTTTCCAACTATCATGTTGAAATTAAATTTTTCCTTAGATATGGAACATGTCTTACCTCTTTCAACAACCATTGGTTTCCATTGCTTTGCTTTATTTTTACCTTTCCCATTCCAACAATTTTGCATGGTGCATCATCACCCAAATGAACCTGTCCAAAATCACCTTGAACATAATCTAGAAAATGTTTCCTATGGGGTGTGGCATGAAATGAAGCCCCTGAATCTACCACCCAAGACTCAGAAATATTTTCTACAAAAAGAATCAAAGCATCTTGTAACACATCACCTGTTACATTTGCTTCCCGATTTCTCTCCTAATGTCCATCTCTTTGTTTCTTTGGAGCTCTGTAGTCTTTCTTCATATGTCCTTTCTTCCCACAATTCTAGCACTCTATATTTCCAAGTCTGAATTTGGATCTTCCCTTCCTAGAATTCTCACGGTTCCCTAAGCCCTTTCCTCTATCCTTTTGTCTTCCCTTGTTCTCCATGTTCAACACATTACCTAATGTCTCACCAATGCTTTTCCGTCGCATTTCCTCACTAAGGATAACACCAACAACATCGTCAAATTTTAAAGTATTTGAACCAGAGACAGAGTTACTTACAACCATGACCAAGTCGTTCCAACTTTATGGTAATGAGCACAATATTAGAAGAGCCCTGACCTCATCATTAAAGTCCACTTTTACATAACTTAGTTGATTAGTAACCGTATTAAATTCATTTAAATGATATGCAACAGACCCACCTTCTGACATCTTCATATTAAATAATCTCTTCATTAGAACTACCTTATTGGACGTCGAGTTTTTTTCATACAATTTAGCAAATGCGTCTATCAAACCCTTCGTTGTCTTTTCTTTTGAAATATTGAAAGCTACCGACACTGTCAGGCTCAGCCGTATCATTCATAGAGCCTTTCTGTCAAGAATCTCTCATTCTTCGTCCTTCATAGCCGTCGAATTCTTTTCTATTCCACCCAATGGTAGGAATAGATCCTTCTGATATAAATAATCTTCCATCTACATCTTCCATAACTGGTAGTTTTGGTCGTTAAATTTCTCAACCCTAAACTTTCCATCTTTCGACATTGCTCCCACTCGAACCAGGAACCCTCTTTTCCTACGAGTTACCTTTCACTCGAATACCAGTTGTTAGAAAAATAGGATCGCGGAGCAATAAAATAAAACAAATGCAGAAATAAAATACAAAAGATACACAATACAATAGAGACACGGATATATGTGGTTCACCCAATGTGGGCTATGTCCACCAAAGAAATTTCCAGGTCCTTGCTTTATTATTATCCAGCAATCAAAGGGATACAACCTACAACAAACCCACTATAACTTCCTCTTCTTTCTCTCATAATCTCCTATCTTAGACTACAACATTCGCTATATACCCTAGTCGCAATACATTTCCCTCATAAGAAAGGGTTGCCTTCTAGGGAAAAAAACTCTAACATAACTTTTATCGTTAGATCTACGACCTTATAATGAATGGTCCAGATTTACAATGAAATTACAATATACTTTTACAAGGCAATTTTTTCTTCAGGGGTTTCTCCCCCGAAACCCCCGCCGGGGGCCCGCTTGCCCCCGTACCCCCCAGCTGGGGATGAGCCCCCCAGACCCCGCAGAGGGGGTAACCCCCCTATGCACTCCCCCCGCGTGGAAGAGTGTACATTCTTCTGGGGTGTAAAGTCTTCATAGGGTATAAACATGGCTAAAAGCAAGGACCTCTGAATCATGAAGATGATCAGGCTCCACAACCAACAGCTATAAATATTTGATAGTCCTATGTTTTTTATTATTTTGACCTTTTTTATTTTTATTTTACAAAGAGGAAAGTCTAAAAGTCTAAAGATCACTTTATATATATATATATATATATATATATAAACATTCATGAAATTGAAAGTAACATGAATTTAAAAAAAATTATAAATGATAATATAAGACTGTGGTCTTAGCGATTATATAAATTGATTTAAAAAATGATAATATAAAAATTGTTTTCAAAGATTATATAATAAAATGATTTTGACTAATGTACTATTACTTTATGGGTGTTGTCTAGTTGTTTTATTAAATGGTTTTTATTTTTATTTTTGAATGCAGAAATGGATTCAACATACTGAAAACCCTAGGGCACTCGAATTATACATAAATAATCAGTCAAATCTACAAATCTAACAATTTCTGGTCCGATTTAGGATAAATGTCCCCTAAAAAAATCATCGTTTCGTAGAACGTTTAAACTACTTCTTACTTTATATCAAGGTAACCACTTACATCATTTTTCTCATAGAAATTGTTGAGGTTAAGTTTAGAATTTACAACTATAATATATATGTTATTGGAAAATAAAAATAAAAATTATGTTGTATCATTGTTATTATATTAAATTTTTAATCATGATGATTATTATTTATAAAGATTAATTTTGGTTTATCAACATTTTAGAAATTTTTAATGATGATTATTATTATTTTTAAAGATTAATTTTGGTTTATCAACATTTTAGAAATGATAAAAAAAAATTTATAAATTTAAATTTAAAAAATTAATAAAAAAAAATCTTTTTTTGATTGAATGAATTAATAAATTATAAAAATTGATAATATTACATATGTATAAGAAAAAAGTAATTTTTATCATCTACCCTTTTAAACGAAAATAATTTAATATGACAATTAAACTTGATAAAAAGAAAATATTAAATATTTTTGGTAATCCATTTGAATCATTATCATATATATTGAAATTTGAGTAAAATGAGCATCATGAATCTCTATAATATCAACCACCCTCTTAAGTGAAAATCGACCCGTGATGGTCATTTGGGCAATTCCTGGCTCAACAACGTGGACTTAAATCTGGATTCGGATCTTGCAAATGAATGGGATGGTTACACTCGCCTATTGAACGAAGTCGGCATCTGTTTACAGGACTGCTCTGACACCTTTTTATGGATGGGAGGGGACCGATCCGGCCTCCTTACAGCAAAAAACGTGTACAACACTTTAGCAAACAAGTGTTGGAACAACACAGCAGATAGATGGTGTCTTAAAATTTGGAAAGGCGACTACACACTAAAAATAAAACTTTTTGCTTGGCTCATGTTTAAAAACAAGCTTTTGATGTGGCCTAATCTTCAATCCAGGGGCTGGGTGGGTCTCGACGTTTGCATCCTTTGCAAATCACAAAACGAATCAGTTTCACATGTTTTTATTAACTGTATTTTCTTCAGAGCGGTGTGGCAGCTCATCACACCTGCACTTTCGCCCGTATCTATTTGGGACGGCCCAAACGTCACCTCTTGCTTCCAGAACTGGTTAAAGGTTTCCACGAACCCTCCACTGTTGCCTATTTCACTCTGTTGGCAGGTATGGAAGACAAGGAATGAGGCCATTTTCGAAGAAAATCACCATCAGTGCATAGAGTTGCAAATTACATCATCGCTGAGCTGACCTCCAACAGATTGCAGACTTCATTTACTTCACTCAACAGGCCTACCTTTATAGTTCCTCTGGATAGAATTGTGGCCTAGTTTGACGGAGTGGCGCAGCAAAGAGGCTCTCTCTGTGGGGCGGGAGGGAAACTTGTTCTAAATTCACATACTTGTTTCCGGTGGACACTTAATTGTGGTATTGGTTCCAATATGAAGGCCGAGCTACTAGGAGCGTGGGCGTCTCTTATCCTGGCTAGTCGTCTTCATGTCAACGAGCTTCTACTTCTTGGCGACTCCAAAATTACCATTGATTGGTTGATCGGGCGAGCAGATTTCCAGGTTGTTGACCTTGAATGTTGGAAGGAGAGAACTCGTGCTGCAACCAAACTTGTAAAAAATCTCACCTTCTCTCATATTTACATAGAACAAAACCATGAGGCGGACATACTCTCCAAAAAAGCCTTACACTTGTCTCCGGGTCACATTCTCTATACTAGGTGGGAAGATGGCATTGAAGGACATACTTCAATGATAAATCTTTGATCGAGCTTTCTGTTTTGGGTTGCTGATCACATGGGACAGACATTGGACACAGCTGTCTTGCTTCTCAAAGATCTTGTATGGACTGATAGACTGTCATGCAATTAAGCCTTCCATGTTTTCCTTGTATGGTCATTTTCTCTGCATATCGTGCTTTGTACAATCTTATACTCTTCTGAATATAAAGCGTATTTTTTTCGTTGAAAAAAAAATAAGTGTGAGTTTCAATAATTAAAGGTACACCTGCAAAGTTGAATTATTAAAGGTACACTTGCAAAGTTGAATTGCAGGTAAACTAACTTTTCACTTTTATAAGAAAGGAGTGGTATCATTGTTTTGTGTGATTTTCTTGTTTGTGTTATGTGCATAAGTCTATATTTTACTTTAAAGATAATATTGTAATTATTAAGCATTGAGATTTGTAAATTATTTATATAATTTTATAAAAAAGGAGTAGTATCATTGTTTTGTGTGATTTTCTTGTTTGTGTTATGTGCATCAGTCTATATTTTAGAGTAAATATAATATTGTAATTATTAAGCATTGAGATTTGTAAATTATTTATATATATTTAAAAAAATCAAAATGGTATATTATTTTTATTTTTATGTTTTGATTAATGGTAAAGTTTATAGGAGGGTTTTAGTGTTGGTATAATTAATTCTATTGTAATGTGAATTTAATATTTTTTTAAAATAAAACATGTTTATCATGTTTTTAAAAGTATGTTATGTTTTTATTATATTGGCTGAGGTTTTTTTTTAATACACATTTTGTGAACTTTCATTTTCAAGATGATATTTAGGATAAGTGGATTTTGTAAAAGGTTGATGATAATTACACATTTCAATAATATTTTCATTAAAAATTTAATATATTATTTGAAGTTTTTAAATATGTAGAAAATATTTTTTTTAATTATTTAAACAAAATTTAATTAACTATAATGTAAAACGTTTTTATAAATTATATAAATTTTTAAAGGTGTTGTTTAATTGTTTTATGTTTTTTTGTTTTTTTCGTTGGAATCTCATAATATAAATCTGTATCCAATCACAATTTTGTGTTGTTTAAATTGTATTTCTAAATGTAGAAGTGGATTCAGACACTTGGATTAGAGTCAAACTCATGATCAACAATTAGCATGATAAACTCACATCTAGATCTAAACCACTTGAGCTAACCCTCAAAACTATATAAATTTTCAAATATTAATATTTAATTTTTATAATAATTTTAACAATTGAAAATAATATTTTATTTTATTTTTTATTTTTTTTTAAGCTAAATTTTTATATTACCTCAAAAAACTAAATCCATACATGTACTAAGATCCCTGGTGCGTGACCTGCCAACATTAGAAACCAGAACCAACACTAGGTTCATTGAAAAGTATTCAAGACTAACCCATAAGCAAGTTTCAAAATATCTGGAATTCTACAAGTATTACATATACAGTCTGAGTGCTTGCGGGATCTATAGCCTACTAGAGCTGAAAATTGAAAACAAAAAGAAACCATAAACTAGAAGTGAAAATCATGTGCCAGAATATTCATTTCCATATATACCAGGAGAAGGAGGTCACCATGCCTAAGAAAATATGTAGGGTTGACAACACACATGACAACGTGATTGAGTCAGTTCACTTGACAGAGATTTTAAAAGAGCATTCAATATTCAACCTATACTCTTCGGGTGAAATTATTGATCTGCTACATCCCTATGTATCTCAAAGATTAGCTCGATTTGTTAATCCATTAAGCCACATTGAATGTTAGTGTAATAGTGTGTAGAATCCTCTAGCCGCAAAGAATGAGTAGTCATATGTGTTGGAATTGGGACCATCGGAGGTACCTCCTTTATGACAGGAACACCCCAGTGCTAAGTAGAGGAATCCATACCTTCTCTCTCCTGGGTATCTTCTTCATGAATCGGAATAGTGCCACTCAACTGGACAGGGGCAAGCATATTGTTCGGGACTAGAGAAAACATAGATTATTCCCCCCATAATTGTTGTACCATAGACCTCTTCATTGTTGCTAGCACTCCCTACAATTGGCTCTGCCATGGAAAGGTTGGGAGATGATGGTTGGAGGGAGGGATGGGGCGAACGACAATGATTGACCAAGTAATGGTAATAGTTTGGGTCGTGCCTAGCTCTTCCACACTCCCGAGGCATGGCATCGGGAGTGAGATGAGTGAAACTGAGGATAGTGCAAAGGAGAACCTGAGAGGGATCGAAACAAAGCTTCACAGAGCCGGAAAGGAAGATAAGAACTTGAATAATAGATAGCTCATAGGGGTGAAGGGAAGAAATATCGTTCCAAACCATTGAAGACTCCATTGAACTAGATAAGACACCTCACAAAGCATTGTTTCAGCATAAGTCTCCGCTCTGAATCATCTTTTGTTACATCAGTGTTTTAGCAAATGTTCCAACATTGTTTCAGCAAAAGTTCCAGTACTGTGTTTCAGCATCTATTACAGTACTGTGTTTCAGTATCTGTTACATCACTGTGTTTCAGCATCTGTTACAGCACTGTTGCAGCACTGTGTTTCAGCATCTGAACAACACCGTGTTTCAGCATCTATTTCAGCACTGAGTTTCAGCCACTGTTACAGCCCTGAATTTCAACAACTGTTACAGCACTGTGTTTCAGCAACTGTAACAGTACTGTGTTTTAGCATCTGTTACAGCACTGAGTTTCAACATCTGTTTCAGCACTATGTTTCAAAATCTATTACAACACTGTTGCAGTGCTGTGTTTCAGCAACTGTAACAGCACTGTGTTTCAGCAACTGTAACAGTACTATGTTTCAACATCTGTTACAGCGTTGTTTCAGCCTATGATCCAGCATTGTTTCAACACTTCCTCTCTCAACTTCCTCAGACCTTCACACCTGCACTTTGGGTTCCTTCCTGGCAATTTTTAGAGGTCTACAATTTCTGACTGGAGAGCCCCTGATGAGATCTTCTCCTCGGACTCTAAGGGATTGGTTCATGATTTTCTATTCCATTTACGTTGATGACTCCCTTGCCCAGGGAGGTTCCTCTGTTCGCTTCGTGGTCTGCCAACTGATTAAGATTCCTGAGGACGTGGTAGAACTTCACCTCTTCGAATTCTTTCATCTGATCTGTAACCTTCCTATAATAGTGTTCCAGCCCCATGTTTTTGGGAGCCCTCCTCTGATTGAGAGCTTGTATAAAAATTCTAGAATCACATATGACAACCAATTTTGCTATTGATAACCTTCTAACCTGAGCCAACCCCTGCCAGATTGCTAAGATTTCAATTGTATTATTGGTGTTCTGACCCATCCCCCAGGCAAAGTTGAGCACAATTTTCCCTGAGATGTCGAGCAGAACCCCTCCGCTTCCCGCGGGGCCAGGATTCCCTTTCGAGGCCCCATCCACCTGCAGGATATGTTTCTCCAAAGAATATCTCCACTTTATGAACTCTTGTTCCTCCAGCCTAATTTCCCAATGGGAGTAGTGTTTGGAAATTTGCTTGGTTCTATTCAGGAGGGAGGGCTCAAGCTCGTGGAACCAGGCATACTCATCTTTGTTAGGGGTTACTTCGTTGGTGACATTTGTTTTTGAGGCTACCAGGTCACCCAGCATCGCTTTAACTTTGAGATTTGTTTGGATCGACGTCCCTACGATATCCCTGAAGATTCTGTTGTTGCGTTCCAGCCACAGTTTCCAGCAGACTACTTTCAGCACCCACATCCAGCAGTGTTTTAGAAGGCTCAAATTGGAAAAAGAGAAGGGAGCCAAATCGACCCAGGAGGTAAACATGGAAGTAACGGAAGCAGGCAGGGGCACATTCAACTGGCCAAGAATGAGATTCCAAAGTTCCAGAGCAAAGGGGCAGAGGAGAAAGAGGTGGAAATAAGTTTCATCCTGACAAGCACAGAGAGGGCATCTAGAGGGCCCTTCCTAGCCTCTTTTGGAGAGATTTTCCCAAGTAAGGATACTGTTATGCAGAAGAGACCAGCAGAAGAGATCTATTTTGGGAAGGGAAGGAAGGAGACAAAGATTTTTCCACACCGAACGGTCAAGGGCAACCCAAGGAATTGCCTGCAGGGATGCATAACCAGCTGCAGCTGAGTAACAGCCAGACGAAGAGCCCCAGCCTCTTTTGTCCTTTTTCCTAGACGAGGAGGGGGAGCACCCTTGAAGAGCTTCCAAGAGGGTTCGAGCTTCAGTTTCTAAAGGATGCGGAAAGACCCCCAAGTCCCACTTGAGCCACAAGTCGCCCTGGTCCCAAACTGAAAGGTCCCACAGAGTGAATTTGCTATTAGAATGGAGCCAGCTTTTAATGTTATCCATCCCTTCCAGAGATCTTAAAGGGGTTTGTCCTAAGATAGAGTCTTCCCAAAACTTGATCTTTCTACCGTTTCCCGGAATCCAAGAGAGCCTTGAGGTAATCAAGTCAAGAGCCTTAAGGCATAGAGAAAGGATAGGAGAACCTTTCCTAGTCAAGGGGGGGAACTCAAGGCACCTTTCTTTGTGACCACAAAAGTATTTAGTACTTAGAGATTTAGAGCTCCAAGTGGAGTTACCTCTTATCATTTTCCAAAGAATCTTACCTCCCATGGCCAGATTTTGAGTGGCCACATCTCTAACTTGCAGCCCACCTTCCATCCTAGGGGCTTTAACCTTATCCCAACTGAATAGGTGCATTTTTTTCCCCTCATTCCTTCCCCCTTCCCAAAGGAATTTTCTCAAGATGTTGTCTATTTCTCTCACAATTCCTCTTGGGGAAAAGAGAATGGAGGCCTGATAGACAGGAAGAGAGGTGAGGACCGAGTTTATGAGGATTAATTTCCTAGCTTTGTTCAGCCAGGTTGTTCCCTAGGCCAAGATCCTAGTTTTCATCTTGTCCATCAGAGGCAGCCATAGGCTACTTCTGGGGGATGCTTTGACTAGCGGGATTCCTAGATATTTTATGGACTCCCACGTTGAAGTTCCTTCCATTTCCAGCGCCCTGGAAATACCAATCATTTCTATAGGAGGGCAGTTCCATCCATAAATTTTACTCTTCCTCAAGCTGATTTCGTTGCCTGAGATTTCAGTGTAGTCGTCCAATTCTTTCTTGAAGGCTCTTGCTGTGGGGAGGTTGGCTTGGCCCATAAGGAGCGTGTCATCGGCAAATTGAGCATGGTTAATTCTCTCAACTCTTGGAGAAATTGAGAGGCCCATTAAGGTGCATTGTTGCAGGCTCTTATTCAACTGAAAACTTAGCACAGAAGCTTGTATGGCATAGAGTAGGGGGGACAGAGGGCAGTCCTGTCTAAGTCCCCTTGAGGCTTGGAAAAACTCCGCAGGTCTGCCATTAACCAGGGGGGCAATCCATGGCCCCTCTATATAGGCCTTTATCCAGCGAACCATATGGGGGTGAAATCCCATCTTGAACATCATAGCAAAAAGGAAATTCAGCCGGAATCTATCAAAGGCATTCGCCAAATCTAGTTTTATTAGCATTCCTTTCTCCTTCCTTTGACAGATTGAGTGGATGGCCTCTTGTACAAGGATGATATTGTCCTGGATTTGTCTCCCCTGAATGAAGCCCCCTTGGTTCTCCGGGATGATCCTGGGGAGGACTTTTTTTATTCTGTTTGCTATTACTTTGGTGATGATTTTGTACCCCGTATTGCAAAGCGAAATAGG
>ML787129.1:242542-265348 GCA_009831015.1 Picea engelmannii | reverse complement strand
TTCTGAAAATGAGGTCCTTGTCTTCCTTGTTTATAAACTCGAAGAGAAAAAAGTCGTTGCTCAAAGGGTAGCAGGTAACTCCTTGCTTAAGAAGGGGCTTCCAGTTCCTTTGGACCCAAGCGTCGGTGGTTTTTGTTGAGGGCCAGAGACCCATAAAATGGCCTACCAGCCCTATCTCGGAGAGAGCTAGGGCTATCTTGACCGATTTCGTCTCTAGAAGGGCGATTTCTGGGATTTCATCTAGCTTTTTTATGAATTTTGGAACCAGAACAGAGAGTTTGCGCTTACCTCCGCTGGCGACCAACTTCCTGAACGCGACCGTGTCTGAAATCGGGGGGGGAGGGGTCGAATCCCCACCCCCAGGGGCGGCCATGGCCGATGCTGGTTGCAAATGCGTACCCGAGGCGATCTTCCACGAACCCTAATGCGTCCACGGTCTTTTTATGATGAATATGTTAATTGAATGTAATATTTTCATTTAAATTTTGATTATTTGTGAAGATATTATTTCTTTAATATAAATAACGATGAATATGTTAATTGAATGTAATTTGAATGGTTATAAAAAAATGTTGTAATTAGATTTAAATTGTGTTTAATGATATGTTTATTTTTAATAAATTTAATTGCTTTTAATGCATTTAGATTTAATTTTTGTTTAATAATACATTTTTTTTTTTTAGAAATTTAAGTGTTTTTTAATGCATTCATGTTGTTACTATAGTAAAATAAATTTGTTTATTATGTTTTAATTTTTTTTAATGCATTCATGTTGTTACTCAATTTTGTTTAAAGATATATGTATTTTTAATAAATTTAATTGTTTTTTAATACATTCATGTTGTTACCATGTTAAAATGAATTTGCAGTTTATTAGGTTTTAATTGTTTTTAATGTATTCATGTTGTTACTTTGGTAAAATAAATTTATAGTTTATTATTTTTAAAATTAAAATTGTATTTTATTAAAATTATTTTGTAGTTTATGTTTTTAAAATATTTTTTTATAAATAGAAAACTTGTATTTTTTTATAAAAAAAAATTATAATTTTCTTTTATTGAATATTTTAATATCATTTTTTTTTTATGTTTATTTATTGATTTTGTATAGTTGTAAAATTTGAAGTTTTAGCATCTTACAGTTGAAAGTAAGGTTATGGTAAGGCACATATTATAATAATAATTATAATTATAATATAATTATAATTATAATTGGATTTACTTGGTAAAAAAAATTATATTAATATAATTTTGAGATAATTTTTTTTTGGAAAAAAAGGTACATATTATAATAATAACAATAATCTATTAACAAACTATAATTTTAATGGGTTTAATGGTTAAGAACATGTGTTTTTTTATAAGAGATTACAAGTTCAAATTTAGAAGGGTTAGGATATAGTTTTTTTTCTTCAAATCTCTTATATATATAGTAAAGGACACCTAGTTATTTATTTAGTTCTTCTTTTTTCTTAAATAAAACAAAATTATTCACCTTTTTCAAAATAAAAAAATATAATAAAAATAATAAATAAAATAAAATAATAATAAAATAAAATAAAAATAATAAATGAAAAAAAAAATTATTTATAAAATAAAAGATGAAAATGATTTTTTTTTTTTAATACATAACTTAACTTACAAGAAAATCAAATTTTATTTTAATAACATTTATAACACTACTTATGTTTATGTTTATAAATAGGTTAATACATTTAATAATAATAATAATAATAATAATAATTTTATTTCTAAATAATTTAAATTTTAAAATAAAATAATTTTTTTTAAATAAAAATTTATATATTACTTTGTAAAAGCAATAAAATTACGTGTCCATATATACATGAAAGCATGTTAGTTGTTCTACCACCGTAGTGGAAACCATAACGCAAACGTGTGACAACTGTTCACAGTTTCAAAGCTTAAAGAAAAAAGACGACAACTGTCAAAATACAACCAGGGGACTTGCCACTTGTTCTGCCATTCTCGTGGAAACCAGAATAGGCGATGGACTGGGTGCCCCGACCTGAACCAGAGACTATCAATCCTGAGCCTATCGGACCTAAACCATAGACTAGCATAGGCAAAATTTCCAAAACTTTAGCCATTAACCCAAAGAAAAAAACCTGTGAGAAGTTGTGCATGCGGCGAGCCAGGGCGTCCATCTTAACGGAGTCTGAAGGTGAAGGGATAACAACACATCGGACAGTGGCTCTTCTCAGGCTCGCTTGACAAGGAAGCATACAGGGCGTCCAAGTGTTAGCTGAATAAATTCTGGCGGTGTTGTTGATCGGCCAGGTCCCTCCTCATTTCAAAGATTAAAACCAGGTGGTCATCTATAAGTCTGTAGGAATCTGGAGCTGGGTGATTGTGGTCTTCTTGTGCCTGGTTTTCCTCCAAGGCGGCATCGACGGAGTTAAAGGAAGTAGCAGAGTCTGTGACAAGGTCTTCTTCCATGGAGGCAGCAGAATTACGCCTCGAGTGGTCCTCCAAAGGTAAGGTTTCTTCTTCCACTATGCATCCCGTAGCAACTGACTCCTGAAATGGACTTGTGGTGCAGGTGGCAGGTTGGCGCTCTAGGATGGTTGAAGGAAGGAGAGGCAAGAATTCCGCCCAATTGGGCGAAAATTCTTCTTCCACTGGGCATCCACCTTGGAGACTCTCAGTAATGGGAGAACTTGGCTATTGATGAGCCTGCGTGGATCAATTTAGCCTAGAGAGACACGGATGGTCCTCATCTGGAACTGGAGCTCGTGAGGCAAGTCCTTGGTCATGGTGAGGCCAAGGCTCTGAAGGAGTTTGCACGGACCAATTCTGCCCTGAAGATCCCAAATGGTCTCTACCTAGTGTGAGAGCTCGAGAGGCAGGCCCCGGGCGATTGTGTCATCCAAACCTGTTGTAGTAGGTCAACCCTCGATGGGGCTTGCCTCGTTCTCATGGCATAGTTGTGTAGGGTACCAAGCAAGCATAAAACTGGTTGAGCAAGCTAAGTCTTGGAGTAGGATCAACATAATAATGTTGGGCTTTGGGCTCAAATGCCCCATATAACACTTCTCGTATAGTGAAAATACCAGGAGGGGAGAGGCATTTATGGCTCTGGTAGCCATCAGTGTAGGAGTGATGACAATCTCAAAGATCGTATTGAAGCCGAGGAGTCAAGCCCAGGCTTCCATTAAGGCACGACGCACTAAGGCTTGGCGCTTATGCATGAGAACCATCATGACTGGATAGGGAGGGAGGGTGGCGGCGAGACGCTTTAGCTGCCCTCGTAATCACCTCGTCCAACGACGTGTGTGGCCATGTGGCCCATGTGTCATCTCATCCAGGGGTAAAGAATTATTATTATGTAGATTTGATCGTGATACACAAGATAAGTCGAAGAAAGTTGAACTAGAAACTTCCTGAAACTTCATATCACAACACTTACCAATTAAATTGCCCCTCAAAGATAAAATAATTATTTTTTAAATTAAAATCTATAAAACAATATTAATATTAAAATATAATAAAATAATCATTATTTTCCTCTAATTACAAATTATTTTAAAATTATAAATACTTGCATCCTACTTTTACTAAATGCTACTTTTACAAAATAACATCGATGGCATCCTCATCTATTACAAACTTTAGTCAATGAAAATTATTATATTTACAAACTTTAGTCAATGAAAATTATTAGATTTTCTAATTACTTTAGAAGTTGTAAAGGCTTACATCTCACTTTTGCTTCTCCCCTTGACATTCCAACAATAATTTTGGTGGGAAAAAGTTTCAAGGGTCGTTGGTCTTTCTTAGTCTCTCTTTTTTTTTTAATTAAATTATTTTAATAATATATATTTCATAAACTTTTCTAAACTGTCTTAATAAGTAACTACCATTCTACTCAAACTTCTTTGGAAGGATTATATATATATATATATATATATATATATATATATATATATATATATAATAAACTTTTCTAAACTGTCTTAATAAGTAACTATCATTCTACTCAAACTTCTTTAGAAAGGATTATATATATATATATGATTTTTTTTTAATAAGTAACTACCATTTTATTCAAACTTTTTTTGAAAGGATTTTATATGTATATATATATATATGATTTTTTTCTTTGAAATATTTTAATAAATGATAATTCAATCACAATCACTGATCATAATAGTTGTTAATAACTTATTTAAATTTAATAAGTAACTACCATTCTGATCAAACTTCTTTGAAAAAGATTATATATATATATATATGGTTTTTTCCTTTGAAATATTTCAATGAGTGATAATTCAATGACAATCACTGATCATAATAATTGTTAGTAATTTATTTAAATTTAATTGAACTTAAATCTCATTCACATTAGAATAGAAAACTTCATGATAAATTCCAACTTAAAACATTCCACTGAAACCGGAATGAACCTACTAAATTAATAAATATGATTAATTTATATATTATTGATACATTTAATATAGTAAATTTAATCAAAATATGTATTGTAGTTTACTTGTATTTATATTAAAAGGTAAAAAATAAAGTGATGATGATGGTTAATTTATTAAAATTAATTTTGGTGTTTTGGATTTTAAGAAATTAATTGATTTATTTTAACATTTTGTGTTTATGATGAAAAAGATAGAAGAGAATCTTTTTTAAATCTTTTTTAAATCTCTTCTTTTTATGAGTTAACAAATTATGAATATTCACATTGTTAGAAATATTTTGAAATTGAGATTTAATGTAGGTATAGTAAGGACATTTTAATAAAAAATGTTTTTCATCTTTTACTTTCCTAGTATCAAAAAGATGAAAAATGATTTTATCCCACTACATTTTAGGATTTGTCCAACACCCGATTTAACTATAAAGCTAGTGAGAGTCCATTTGTATTTTAGCCATGTTGATTTCCTTTTTTAACATAGATATAACACAAAGATACTTTTGATTTTCTAGATTGAGGTTAATGATCTCTTTGTTGTACATTATCTTTATCTTATTCTTTATTTATTCATTGCACCACAATTTCTCTTTAAATTTAGATGTGATGATATTTTTAATGGTATCAATATTCTACAAAGTGGCTTCCTTTTCTATTCTTTAATGATTTAGCTAATAATTAACATCTTTTTTCTACCCTCTCTTAAGCCTCTAATGACTTTAACTAGAATTTGAAGCAATGCTAGGAAAACTCTTGTCTTTCATATTAATTATCTTGTGTACAATAATTATCTTGTGCTTGTACATTAGATACCTATTCATAGCCATACAAAAGATCAAGTCTAACAATGATTATCCTTTCAATCATATATATATATATATATATATGTGTGTGTGTGTGTGTGTGTGTGTGTATTCTGGCTTGGTGTCACGACCAAGCCAGACACCAAATTGGTGTATGAGACCCCCTTCTTTGTGGGACAAGGGACCCCCTCAGTGCAACGATTTCACTGCTAAAGTCTATGAAGGTATACATACCCTACCCCCCTCTGAATTTGAACTCATGACCTCCAAGGAGGAAACACGTGTTCTTGATCATTAGGCCCACTCAGGTTGTGTGTAAGTGTATGTGTAATGATTAATAATTTGCATTTAAAAAAAAATGGTTAAATCGAACAACTAAGAAGTACAAAAAAATGTATAGACCAAGTGAGAGAGATGATCCAAACTCTAATGGTTGGGTTAGTTTGCCCACTACAAAAATTTCTATGCGCTCATAAATCCTTTCATGGTCATGTGTACATGTCAAATATATACGAATAAATTGAGGACACAAGATAATGCAAAACATAATATAACTAAAATGAGTGTTTGTGCTTATTTTTTGCCATCATTGGCTAGGGCATTGGAGTGATTTTCTTGTTCTTAACAATCATTGTTCATGATTCCTTTCATTCCTAAATAAGTGTGCCTAGATCCTTAACTTCTAAGTTGCTCTAATATGGAGGATCTTCTTCTAGCAGCTTAAGCTTTGTTTCTTAGGGATTTAGTTTTTCCATTGTCTTCTATGCTTGATCAAACCAACCAACCCAACGTTGATAGTTTTGGAAAGGAGAAGTTACTAGTTCATATTTATTTGACATCTTTCATGGTGGAGAAGTGATCGAGGAGGACCTCCACATAAGGAATTATTATTTTTAATACCATGGAGAGGATCATTAAAATATGGAAAAGAATAATTAATGCTCATGAATAAATTTATTTCAATTGTAAAAATGATCAATACTTGAAATGAGTATGAGAAACTCATGTATTAGTCATACATATTGGGAAAATGATTAATGCTTGAAATGAGTTTGAGAATATCACCTATTATTCATTTAATTGTAAAAATGGGAACTTAGTTTTGTGAGAGAATCCAACTCACAAATTAGTTTCCTAATTTTAAGGGGAAATTGGTTTCCTAGTCTCAAGGAGGAAGTTAAGGGTCTCATGAGTTGGTTTGGACTCTTCCTCACTTTATTACAAGTGGTTTCTTAGTCTCAAGGAGGAATTTAAGGGTCTCATGAGTTGGTTGAGATGCTTTCTCATTTTTGTCCTTGAGTGGTTATTAGATCCTAAATTTGTGGATCTTGTCTCTTTGAATTTGTAACATCCTTCTCTACTGAGCACATGTTATAGAATTATTCTTGGAGGACACTTGCATGCAAGTGATCTGGTTATAGTACAATGTTATTGTTTCGACTATGGATTTTGCATGATGATGTGATGGATTGTGATTTATTGTTACTTGGTATATGTATTGACAAATGCTATTGACGAGTTTACCTGAGTGTGTAGGACACATGACAGATATAGATGTTGATGATATCAATGGACCTCCTTGGACTCGGGATTGAGTCACAGAGTGGATTGTATTTGGTTTGGGTATTTTATTTTATGCATATGTGACATATGATCGATTATAGTATGATTTTGTGTATGGATCATTGACAGTGTTTCGTCGATGGATGCAGGCTGAAAAATGCTTGGTAATCTGACTCACATAAGCAGTAAAGGGGCCATGCGCATAAAACCAGACATTGAAGGAGAGGTGTGGCAGAGTCCCTGTCACAGCCTACTAGCACTCCTGTCGTGGCTCGAATTGTAGGTTAACGATTACCTAGATCGAGAGGTCCACAATGTCGTGAGGGAAGAATGAGACAGTCACTCACGAAGATTTTAAATGGCGTGCAATAAGGCAGAGTCCTTATTCCTTATAAGCCCTTAGTCTCTCACAAGTTCGCTCGAGTGGAGTGTTGAATCCAAGGGTTGGAAAACTACCAAAACCATCCAAAAGGCGAGTGGCACCCTTGGAGCACGGGAATGCGTCTTGAAGGGCACGTCGAGTAATTTAAAAAAAAAAATTGAGCCAATGAAACTAGGTGATCTAGAAAACAATAAATTGAATTGGCATTGTCGGATTTAAAATAATTAATAAATGAGTAATTTTATTAATTATAAATCCCCATAAAAGTCTAAGCATATTCTACGACAAAGCCTAAGTCCAAGTTTAGTTAGGGGAATAAAATAAAATGTTAAATAAAATAACAGATTAGAGATAAATCAATCTAAAGAAAAACTGAGATAAATCTAAAGATTTGATATAATGCACATGTGTGCAAGAAAATACCAAAATGGAATTTTAAAATAAGAAAGGAATAAAGCATGAAAGAATAGATGTACACATAGAATGGTATCTAAAGTCTAGCTACCACTAGTCTAACTAGAAGAAGACTCATAGTTTAACTCTAACTCAAATTTAGTAAGGAGTCGGTCATTACATGAGAATCTGGGGAATAAAGAGACAACTAGGAGTGATTTAAGGAACACATTTGGGAAATGTGAGGGAAATTGACTTTTAATTAAAATAAAATATGTAAATACTTGTGCAACGTGGGGAGAGGATGAATAATCCTAATTCATTTAATTAAAAAGAAAATTAATTGTGCATGTGGGAATGTGTCAGAAAGTAAATTCCTATAAAGAAAATGGTCTAGATGGGAAAGAGGAGGAGACTGGTTATTGGTAAAGTTATGTTGCCAAAAACATTTGACTGGTTTTACTTGTGATAGTTGGGATACCAAGATTGATCTAGAGTGGTGGCTCTACCTTGCGAGGAAAACTTGGAGCTAGAGTGTTTTTGGTTTGTGTGTGCTTGTCCCCTTCGCGACTCAGGGGGATAAGGGGGAAGAAGAGTACCCCTAGCGTTGGCTGGGAGGTACCAATGAAGTCTCAATGATTAACAAGTGGGAGAAAGGAAGGAGCGCCATTTGCTGAAGAACATCTTCAGATTTATTCGTCGTCGGTTACAGTACTCTCATTCTGAGATTTGGATTTGTATTAAGATTTAATATGTATAATAGAGTTCTTGCAAATTCGTGATACACTGATTGTAATTATAAACTTGAATTGACAAGTTATTGATAGTTTTTATTGAAATCTAGAAGATAAAATTCTGAAAATTGTTGTCATCTTGATTTCTCAAAATGATTAATGGCTTACAGGATACATACATACATAATGATAATTTTTTATTTGTTGCCAGTGATTGCATATCAGAGTTTTAATTAATTTATTATTTTCATAGATGTGATTTATGCAGAAATGTATCATGTTGCATGTTGAGAAGATTGTGTATTATATATGGTTGTGCTTGGGAAAAACCCGGAAGAATGAACAACCCTTGTGATTACTAATTCAGATTTCAATTTCTAAGAACAAAACTATGTTTACAGTGTTGTTAGAGTTTTTATTTATGTTGTTGTTAAACCTCTTTCCCATTCGAAATTGTAGATTCGTTTTTCACTTTGTAATGGTTAAAAATTTTCCTGGAATAAGAATTCTATAGAGACTTTATATAACCACTTCTAAGTAAAATGACAATACCATTTAGAGTTCCCTTGAATGTTGCCAGTCAATTTACAAACCTGATATCCTTATCGCTGCCAATTTTTTACAAATGGAAATTGGGAAAAAAAATGATCGTTGCTTCTAAATCTCAGATCCAAAATTTAGAGATGTTTATTTTGGTATGCGTCAACCTTCTGCATTCGAGTTGGAGAAAAAAATTTGGTCCTTGTAAGGTTTATTTGATTGTATAGAACTTGGATTTAGTCATTTCTGATCCGGATTATTTTGAGAATGACATGAAGATAGAAATACAACAGAGATACAAAAAGGAAATACACAGAAATATTGCAAGAAACACAGAAATATAGTGAAACCCAACTTCTATTAATTAATAAGAGAGAAAAACATTGTAGAACACAAACTTGCAGAATGGGATAGCTTATCACTGAAGAGAAAGAGATGTTGGCTACGCTTCATTCGCAACAAGCTTTACATAACACTCCATTGCATGCTTAAAGGGCCTCCTTCACCTCAATTATATATGAGAGAGTGAGAGGAGAACAATTCCCATGATGTATGTGGGATAAATCAGACTAAGTTTATAAAATTCCATAGGCATGTAAAATAGTAGGACTTCCCGAGCGGTCACCCATCCTAGTATTACTCTATCCTGAGCACATTTAACTGCAGAGTTCTAATGGGATCCGATGCATTAACGCTAATTTGTAGGAATGTACATAAGAGCACTAGAAAAACATTAAATGATGCCTGTAATTAACAAATGAAGATGAAATTACATTACATTCCCCATAAAAAGGGTGAATATCATGGTTTATCAAAACCACTGGCTCAAAATGGTGATTTAGTGGAAGAGGTGGATGGCCACTGACATCCATCTGGATCATTCCTCCCCCCTTAGGAATAAATGGTGCCCATTGCGTCAAGTTCCCTTGCGAGACGGGGAAACTTATGCTAAATATGAATCTTGGTGCGTTGCTTGCCTTGTTGAAGAAGCTATCTTTCTTAGCTTGTTGAAGGATGTCATGAACCTGTTGTTGGAGGGGTTGGATACGTTCAACCAATCTATCTGCATGATCTACTTGAGTGTGGGAGAACTTTGTCGATGAATATGCAACATAAAGAGTATGAATGGTTATGTTATAACCTTGCTTGATTGGGCAATATGGAGGCACCCCTGTAGGTGCAACAAGAACATCTTGGTACTCATCTACAATATTTTCGATCTCCTTCTATTGGATAGAAAGGTCTTGGGATGAGGCTGTAGTGGTTGTAGTGTCCTTTTTTTCACATTTTGATTGGATTGTGAAGAGGCTAAACTTTGCAGTATGAGAGATTACTTTGTGGCATTGTTTTGGTGGGACAATAGTCGAAACTACCTCTGGTATCGGGTATAGCTGACCCCTCAGAGTAATAATGATACTACGGGGTCGAGACTCATAAATAGCATGATGCCTCCACATATATTGTTGGCCTAATAGAACATCACAGACTTCTAGTGGGGAAACATCACACAATACCTCATCCTTGAAGGGATTGATGTCGTAGGATAAGCGACACTGCTGGCTGACATGAAGATCTTGACCTTGACGAAGCCACCCGATGTTGTATGGCTGTGGGTGTGGTGTTGTTGGAAAATCCAACTTCTTGAAAACCTCTGCTAAGATGATGTTCTTTTGGCTTCTGCTATCAACAATAAAATGCAGTGGGGTCCCCTTCACCCACATCTATGAATGGAAGAGTCACTCCCCCTCCTCAAGATCCTCTTCTCGTTGGATTATTGCAGTTGTGGCAGTAGAAGTGGGTTTTGTATCAATGGTCTATCTCCTTTTATTATTTTCTGAATCAGGTTCCAAGTCGAGGTTCGACTCTTTGTCTTTAAGCTCGACCACCAATGAATATATTGAGCGACATTCATCAGTGTTGTGCCAAGGGATGTTGTGGAACTCACACCACTTTCTAGTGTCTTTCTTAGACTTCTCGTTACCCTTCTTTGCCTACATCTGGGACTGGCTCTCTTGAGTTTGGCCTTCCTTGCTCTATCCATGCTTCTCCCACTTACTATGTTGCTTGAATTTATGTTCAATTTTGACTGCATATCGATAAGAAACTCTCAGTGAGGAGATGTCCAAGAAATCCATATCTGTTTGGATGTACCTGTGTATACCACTGCAATACTTCAAAACTAGGTGTCGCTCAGAGTCTTTGATACCTAGCTTTGAGCACAAGGTATGAAATATGCTGGTGTACTCTGGCACTGTCTGGTCTCTTTTCTGACGCAAATTTGTCCATCTCATGTATTGTTCATCATAGTTTCCGACAGGGTAAAACTCCTCCTTTAGGGAATCTACAAAAGTCTCCCAAGTGGGTTCTCTCCCAAATAGTGTAGATTCATCTGCGGTGTATCTCTCCTAGTAACCTTCCCACCAAGCTCTAACATGGGGAAGGGATTTAAGGAGCGCAAATGTGATCTTTTCACTTTCGAATTTTTTTTGGACAGAGTAATAACCTTCTAGCATATTCAACCATTTTTCTAGAGAATCTGCATCTATTTGGCCTTCAAATAAGGGGATATCAAAATTGACTTGTACCTTGAAGGGTGTCGCACTTGTGAAAAGGTTGCTTGTTGAAGATGCCTCAGTTGTTGCCATCAGTAGTCTTCAAAGGATCTGAGCAAAGTTGTCCATCATCTCGTTCCTTTGTCGCACGAGGGCTTCCTAAAGAAACATCTTGAAAGGATCCCCTTCTTTGTCATCTCTCTGTTCTTCCTCCATGGGAGGTCGCTTGGGCTAGCGAGAGTGGTTTTCCTCAAGCGAAACTAGCTCGAGACCCAATTCTCTATACCCTGACCTCATTGGGGACCTACTCTGAGAAATGACAAGGAGCAGACTGCTCTAATACCATTGATCTGGATTATTTTGAGAACAACATGAAGACAAAAATACAACAGAGATACAAAAAGGAAATACACAGAAATATTGCAAGAAACACAAAAATATAGTGAAACCCAACTTCTAATAATGAATAAGAGAGAAAAACATTGTAGAACACAAACTGACAGAATGTGGTATCTTATCTCTGAAAAGAAAGAGATGTTGGTTACACTTCATTCGCAACAAGCTTTACATCACACTCCATTGCATGCTTAAATGCCCTCCTTGACCTCAATTATATATGAGAGAGTGAGATGAGAACAATTCACATGATGCATGTGGGATAAATCAGACCAAATTTATAAAATGCCATAGGCATGTAAAATAGTAGGACTTCCCAGGCGGTCACCCATCCTAGTACTACTCTAACTTGAACGCATTTAACTGTGAAGTTCTAATGGGATCCGATGCATTAACACTAAGCAGTAGGCATGTACATAAGACCACTAGGAAATCATTAAATGATGCCTATAATTAACAAATGAAGATGACATTACATTCCATTCCCCATCAAAAGGGTGAATATCATGGTTTATCAAAACCACAAGCTCAAAATGGTGATTTAGTGGAAGAGGTGGATGGCCACTGAGATCCATTTGGATCAATTTCACTGCAAGTTTTTATGCGTGTTGGGATTATTGTATGGGTCTCTACTTATTTGAAAACCCTAAATTTATTTGTGACCAACGTTGACAGTGCTGGAACTGATGTCTGTTGAGTTGTTGTAGAGTTTTTCTTTCTCATTTTGTTGAACCTTTAAAATCATTTTTGATACAGAAAATGTGTGGGTTAGTCTTCTTCATTAAATCTTGAATTTTCTTTTAAATCATGGGTCTCTGTTAGTCATTGGACACCTTGAAAGATTTTATTTTTGTTCTTTGAACCTTTATCATTATCAGATTGCAACTTCTACCTTTTTCGAAACCTTTATTTGTTGCCCAACCTATAGAATCTTTTGAATTTGTTCTTTAGTTATTGTTGTCAAGGATTGCAACTCTGTAGTTGTGGATTCCTTTGTTGTCTTTTAGAAAACAATCCCATAATTTAATTGAGTGATTATTGTTTTGTTCATTTTTAATTTATGAATTTAAATTTCGATGTATTATAATTCGTGGAACGAATTTGGGGCTACAACACATAACTTGACCTTCCTGAGTGCCTCTATATTCATTTATTATCCTTTTCTTTAGGGCTTAACCATTTCCAAAATCCATTCGTTGCCTGTAATTTTAAATTCAATTTTTTCAAAAATTTAGTTCTGGATCAGGGGCCAGTCAGGTTCCGGGTTAAGTTCCATTTGGAAACATCTCTCTTGGAAATAGTGGTGCTATTTAACTTGTTCATGTCTGGTTTTCCCATTTCCAGTTAATTATTTTGTATTAATTTTCCACGTTTTAAAACAGTGGTAACATTCATAGAGTTAACACCAAGAAGGGTGATTTTTGTAATTGTTGATTGGATTGGTGTATACACGTTCACTCACCTCTTACATGTCACTGCCACTTCTTGATAGAACCTGCATCAAATTTATTGTCCCTTCCTATAAATCTATACAATTAATAAAAATCATTTTTGTTGCACTTGAAATTAATTTAAGTTATCAGAAATTAGTGTCGGATCCAAGACCGGATTAAGTGTCGGATTAAGGTCTGGATTGAGGGCCGGATTAAGCTATGGATGGAGGGCCAGATTGAGGACTGGGATGAATTTCATATTTTTCTGCACATCGGATTAGGGGTGGGGATAGTTTTCGGAACTCCTTTTTGTTTATTTACTTGGAGATGAAATGTAGCATCTGAATATTTGTTAAGCATAAGATTGATCTTCCTTTAACTCCTTTAATGAATTTTTAAGATAGCAATTGCATTCTTACATATGGTTGAAATAAAATTTGGTCTTCCTTAATACCTTTGAATGGAATTGTAAGTTGGCATTGGATTCTTATATTAATTGTTGGGTCTTCCTTTAGTTCTTTTAATTAGATTTATAAGTCAACATTGGGTTGTTTATTTTATTGTTTAAATAAAACTTGATCTTCTTTAATTATCCTTATATATGGATATGCAAGATAACATGTAATTTATTTTATCTAATTCTTAATTATGGGTTTGAACTTCTTATAGTTTCTTGCAATGGAAATGTAAGGTAGTCTTGGAATCTTTCCATATTGCTTGTTACGATTGAACCTCTTAGTTATTTTAAAATGGATAGGCAAGCAGTAGAATTTGTATTAATTGCTATTTATGATTGATTTTTATTAGTTTTATAGATTGGATACATAATTTAAAGTAGCATCGAAATTTAATGTATTGCTTAAGAAGATTGATCTTCTTGTGGGTTCTTGTAAATGAATATATAATTTTAGCCTTTAAATACCTGATATATTTTTAGAAGGAATTCCTTAATATGAAGATGCATAGTTGAGCTACATGAGACTAAGATTTTACTTATGCTCTTTGGGTTATTATTCTTTATGTAAAAGCCTTTTACTCATTTACGCTCAATTGTGCTTGAAAGATTTATTAAGTAGAGTAGATTATTATTTGCACTATGATGAATTGATGATTAAGTATGATGATAATTCTAGTCTTGAATAGCGGTGTATGAATTAATTAATGAGATTTAGATACTTCCTTATTCCTCAGAACAATCACCAGTCCTGAGACCTTAAATGGTCAAAATCAATCGGATGAATCATGGACTTGAGCATTGCTTATGTGTCTTAGAGGTCCTAATCATGCAGGATAGGTTGGGTGGGTAGTTTCCTTATGTTATCATGTTGAGATATGGTTGATTGAATAATAGTGATGTTGCTTTCAGTTGATTGTGATGAAATTTATTGAGTAGTTATTAATTTATGTTGTGACACATTTCACTTGTCCTAATGTTTGTTGTTCAATATTTCTTTTTTTACCTATTTGTACATCGCTAATTGTTATCGTAACGGAGGGTTTGTTACATATGGTATCAGAGTGGGTTCAACCCTGGGACATTGGACCGTTATGCCTTCCACTGTGTTAGAAAAATTATTATAATCATATCACTAATAAATTTTGAAATTGTCCATGCGACAATTATGGTTAGAGGACATCGAATGAGTAGACGTCGTGGTGCGGGGAGATGAAGTATGCCTCCTCTGAGTGTATCCACACTAGAGGAATATAATCCTTAGAAGGATGAGAAAACTGTTGAGGAGGAGCAGGTTGATGTGGGAAATATGGTAGGGATGATGAGATCCTTTCAAAGGATTTTAGAGGCTTTGATCAGTCATCTTGATCAGGATGAGGGCAGGACGTCTGAACCCAATAAGGGTTCACAATGCCCTCTAGTAGTTAGACAACGCCCTTCAGTAGTTAGCAGTAGTGTACTTAGGGAACTCGAGAAAGTTAATTTTCAAACTCATGGGAGCCACGAACGGCTCAGCCGCTGAGGCAGGGTTGGAGAATATGGCGATGTGCTTTGCACTTTGTGATTACACCTCCAACATGAAGGTTTGCATGGCGATATTTCAACTAAAAGGGAGTGTTCTTCTATGGTGGAAGACGCTCATACCTCAACTAAACATGATTGTCGAAGACGTGTCATGGGAGTTTTTCGAGGAACAGTTCCAGGGAGAGATACTTGTCCGAGGAATTCATCGAGCGTCAAATTAATGAGTTCAACGCCTTACGACATGGTGGTCGTATGGTGCTAGAGCATGAGGCCATATTCATGGAGATACTTAGGTATGCCCCACATCTGAACATGTAGAAGTTGAAGGTCAACAAGTTTGTGTTTGGCCTTAACTTCAACATTCATAAAAAGGTACAGATCCTAATGCCTCAAACATTGCACGATGCAGTCTAGAAGGCCCTCATATATGAGGAAGAACTATGCAACGTGGGTCAGTAAAAGACTCCTTCTAAACCAACCGGGCATATGACATCAGGAGCGCAATATCCTCTACTTTAGGGACCAAGAGTATTGAACCGAAGATTGGATGTTGGACATGTGGAGAGCCACATTACCAGTGAGACTATCTGATTAAGAAGGCCAGAGCAGCTGGATCAACATGACCCACTACAATTGGAGATTGGGCAAGGCCCACAAGAATCAAGCTACGGTGAATAACCGCCAGTACGAGCACCAACCCACTATGCTCGATATGTCAGGTATGATCGTCTATCAAAATTTTAATATTTTGATAGATCCAGGTGCTACAGAGAGTTTTATTTCGAGTGCAATGCTAAAGAGAATTAAGGTAAAGGTAGTCAAGAAGAACGAGTTCAGATACATAGAAATGGATTTGGGTGCCAAACAAAAGGTTGGGGGAAAGGTTACGGACTATAGCATTAACTTGGGGGAATTTGTAACAAAATCCAACCTATATGTCATGATCTTAGGATATTATGACATAGTGATAGGCACTGACTAGTTAGAATCGCATTCTGCGATACTCAACTGCAAGATGAAATGGTTAAGTTTGAAAGATGATTTGGGACAATGTAGAGTGATTGTAGGAAGAAACCAGGGAGTGTCCTTGAGGTTCATTTCTTCCCTACAGCTACAAAAGAGATGAGCAAGGGATCTAATTTATATGCAATCTTAGCACTAAACGAAAAGGGTGAGGCAGAATGATTAGAAAACCTTCAAGTAGTATGAGAGTATGCAAACGCGTTTCTAGAAGAGTTACCAGGTTTGCCGCCCAAAAGAGAGTTGGAGTTTATAATTGACTTGAAACCTAGAACTGAACCGATAGAAAGAATGCCTTATCGAATGTCAATGCCTAAGTTACAGGAGTTGAAAATGAAATTGAAGGAATTGTTGGACTTGGGCCTCATACATCCAAGTGTGTCACCTTGGGGTTCGCCAGTTATTTTCATAAGAAAGAAGGATGGATCATGGAGGCTTTGTATTGACTACTGTCAATTGAACAAATAGACTATCAAGAATCAGTATATGTTGCCAAGAATAGATGATTTGTTTGATCAGATGAAGGGAGTGGTTGTGTTTTCAAATATTGACTTGAGATTGGGATATCACCAGTTGTGGATTAAAGAGGAATGCATCCCTAAAATTGCATTTAAGACGAGAATCATACACTATGAGTTTACATTTTTACCATTCAGACTGACAAACACCCCAGGGGTATTCATGAGTTTGATGAATGGGGTGTTCCGTGACTACTTGGGCAAGTTTGTTCAAGTATTTATTGATGACATACTGATTTATTCTCGAACAAAAGATGAACATGATGAACATTTAAGATTGGTACTACAGTGTCTACGAGAAAACAAATTATACAGGAAACTGTCGAAATGTTCTTTTTACCAATCGAAGATTCATTACTTAGGGCATATCATATATGGTGAAGGTATCGTTGTGGATCCAGTGAAAGTAGAGGCTATTATGGAATGGCCTACACTGACAAATGTACAAGAAGTAGAAATATTTATGGGTTTAGCAGGATATCGCCAATGGTTCATCGAAGGTTTTTCAAAGATAACAAATCTGATCATGGAATTACAGAAGAAAAATAAGAAGTTTGTATGGACTGAGAAATGCGCAAAAGCATTTCAAAGGATTAAGGAGTTGTTGATGACAACGTTGATACTGAAAGTCCCCGACATGGACAAGGGATTCTTGGTCTGCAGAGATGAATCCAAGGAAGGTTTAGGCAGAGTTTTGATGCAAGACAGTCGAGTGATCGCTTACATTTCAAGGAAATTGAGAAAGCATGAGGATAACTACACAACAGATGACTTGGATTTATTGGAAATTATATATGCCTTGAGAGTTTGGAGACACTATCTGATTGGACATAAATTTGAACTAAAGACAAATCATTGTGGACTGCAGCATATATTTACGTAGAGTGACTTGAACGCACGACATAGGCGTTGGTCATAACTACTTAGCGAATACGACTTTGAGATTACTTAAATTAAAAGAACGATGAACAGAGTGGAAAATGCGTTGAATCGGAGACCACGCATATTTTTTGGTAATGCCTCTTAAGACGAAGCTTCGAGAAAATATTATAGCGTTGCAGATAGACAATGATTGGTATAAGATGTTAAGGAAAATATTGAACAAGATACCATTATGGTACTGAAGTTTGAAAGTTATACATTGGACAATGACAGATTGATGAGGTACAACAACATAATTTTCGTACCACCTAAGGATGAATTAAGAATTTTAATCTTAAGTGAAGCTCATAGAGCAATGCACATGGATCATCCTGGAGTCACGAAGATGAAGGCAGACCTTAAGCCTTTATTCTTCTAGAAAGGAATGAAGGCGGACATAGTTAGTTACATGGCGAGATGTCTAGAAATTCAACAAGTGAAAGCTGAACATAGACATCTGATAGGATTATTACAACCACATGTCATTCCAGAATCGAAATGGGAGGTCATTTCGCTAGACTTTATAGTTAGATTTTCACTAACGACAAGGAGACATGACTTGATTTTCATGGTAGTTGACACTCTGACAAAGAGTGCACACTTTATTCCTATAAGTATGATGTATCAGGCGCTAGACATAGCTAGGGTTTTTGTCAATGAGATTGTAAGGTTACATGGTGTACCAAAAAGGATCATATACAATCGAGGATCGATGTTTATAGGACGATTTTGGACCAATTTCCAAGAGGCTTTGAGAACACAACTGAAATTTAGTACAACTTATCATCCTGAGACAGGAAAACAGACAGAAAGAACGAACCAAATTTTGGAATATTTGTTACATATGTATGTAATGGGCCAACATAAACGTTGAGAATATTTCTTGCCACTGGTAGAATTTGCATACAACAACAACTATCAAAGTACCATCAAGATGGCACCGTTTGAATTTCTTTGCGAGCGATCGTGTTGGATGTCATTGAGTTGGGATCGAATTGAGGATAGGGTCCTGGTAGGACCAGAAGTGATCCAAGAAATGGAAGAACAAATGAAATTGATAAGACAAAGGATTAAAGAAACACAATATCGGTAGAAGAGTTATGCCGATGCGCATCGCGTTGACTGCAGTTATGAAGTTGGTGATCGAGTTTTCTTGTGGGTGAAACCGCATATGAGTTCGATCAAGTTTGGAAAGGGTGATAAACGCTCTCCTAGGTTTGTGGGAACTTTCAAAGTTGTGGAAAAGGAGAGACTTGTGGCTTATCGACTAGCCTTTCCTGAATCTTTGAGGCGTATGCACGATTTTTTTCATGTATCTATTTTGAGACATTATGTTAGTGATCCTACACATGTGATTGACATGGGTTCTTTCCAAGTGTCGAACGAGGGTGCTCTCACGGCGGAGCCAATCTGCATTTTGGACCATCGCATTCAATAGCTACGGCATTGAATAGTCAATCAGGTCAAGGTCTAGTGGGACAATTATAGTCCACACTCAGCTACCTAGGAGGACGCATATGATATGCATCAACATCTTTCTTACTTGTTTGATAGATTAGACATATATATCTTGTCAAATACTTTTATTTACTGCATTTTGTATACTATACAACTTCGGGATGAAGTTTAAAACTAGAGCGATTGTATGTAACATCCTGCTCTACTGAGCACATGTTATCGACTTATTCTTGGAGGACACTTGTGTGCAAGTGATCCAGTTATAGTACAGTGTTATTGTTTCGACTATGGATTTTACATGATGATGTGATGGGTTGTGATTTATTGTTACTTGATATACGTATTGACATATGTCATTGATGAGTTTACCTGAGTGTGAAGGAAACATGACAGATATAGATGATAATGGCATCAATGGACCTCCTTGGACTCTGGATTGAGTCAAGGAGTGGATTGTATTTGGTTTGAGTATTTCATTTTATGCATATGTGACATATGATTGATTGTAGTATGATTTTTTATATGGATCATTTACAGTGTTTCATCGATGGATGCAGGTTGATGAATGCTTGCTAATCTGACTCACATAAGGAGTAAAGGGGCCATGCACAAAAAACCATACATTGAGGGAGAGGTGTGGCAGATTCCCTGTCACAACCTACTAGTACTCTCATCATGGCTCAAATTTTAGGTTAACGATTACCTAGTTCGAGAGGTCCACGATGTCATGAGGGCAGACTGAGACAGTCTCTCACGAAGATTCTAAGGGGTGCAAAATAAGGCAAAGTCCTTATTCCTTAGAAGCCCTTAGTCTCTCACAAGGTCACTCGAGTGGAGTGTTGACTCCAAGGGTTGGACAGCTACCAAAACCAGTCAAAAGGTGAGTGGCACCCTTAGAGCAAGGGAGTGCATCTTGAAGGGCACATCGCGTAGTTTAAAAAAAAAACTTAAGTCAATGAATCTAGGTGGCATAGAAAACAATAAATTGACATTGACATTGTCAAATTTAAAATAATTAATTAATGAGTAATTTTATTAATTATAAATACCCATAAAATTCTAATCCTATTCTAAGACAAAGCCTAAGTCTAAGTTTAGTTAGGGGACTAAAATACAATGTTAAATAAAATAATAGATTAGAGATAAATCAATCTAAAGAAAAACTGAGATAAATCTAAAGAAATGATATAATGCACATGTGTGCAAGAAAATACCAAAATGGAATTTTAAAATAAGAAAGGAATAAACCATGAAAGAATAAGTGTACACTTAGAATCGTATCTAGAGTCTAGCTACCACTAGTCTAATTAGAAGAAGACTCTTATTTTAACTCTAACTCAGGTTTAGTAAGGAGTCATAAATTAAATGAGAATCTGAGGAATAAAGAGACAACTAGGAGTGATTTAAGGAACACATTTGGGAAATGAGAGGGAAATGGACTTACAATTAAAATAAAATATGTAAATACTTGTGCAACGTGGGGAGAGGATGAATAATCCTAATTTATTTAATTAAAAAACAAATTAATTGTGCATGTGGGCATGTGTCAGAAAGGAAATTCCTATAAAGCAATGGTCTAGATGGGAAAGAGGAGGAGACTGTTTATTGGTAATGTTATGCTGCCAAAATCATTTGATTGGTTTTACTTGTGAGAGTTGGGATACCAAGATTGATCTAGAGTGGTGGCTCTACCTTGCAAGGAAAGCTTGGATCTAGAGTATTTATGGTTTCTGTGTGCTTGGCCCCTTTGAGGCTCGAGGGGCTAAGGGGGAAGAAAAGTACCCCTAGCGTTAGCTGGGAGGTACTGATGAATTCTCAAGGATTAGCAAGCGGGAAAAAGGATAGAGTGTCATTTTCTGAAGAACATCTTCAGTTCGTCGTCGATTATATTACTCTTATTTTGAGATTTGGATTTGTATTAAGATTTAATATGTATAATAGAGTTCTTGCAAATTCACCATACATTGATTGTAATTATAAACTTGAATTGACAAGTCCTTGATAGTTTTTATTGAAATCTAGAAGATAAATTTTTGAAGAAAATTGTTGTCATCTTGATTTCTACAAATGATTAATGGTTACCAGGATATATACACACAGAATGTTAATTCTTTAGTTGTTGCTAGTGATTTCATATCAGAGTTTTAACTAATTTATTATTTTCATAGATGTGATTTATGCAAAAATGTATCATGTTTCATGTTGAGAAGATTGTGTATTATATATGGTTGTGCTTGGGAAAAACCAGGAAGAATGAATAACCCTTGTGATTACTAATTCAGATTTCAATTTATGAGAACAAAACTCGGTTTTCGGTGTTGTTAGAGTTTTTATTTATGTTGTTGTTAAACCTCTTTCCCAATCGAAATTGTAGATCTGTTTTTCACTGTGTAATGGTTAAAAAACAATATGGAATAAGAATTTTGTGGAGACTTTATATAACCACTGCTAAGTAAAATGACAATACCATTTAGAGTTCCCTTGAATGTTTTCATTCAATTTACAAATTCGATATCCTTATCACCACCAATTTTTGACAAATGGAAATTGGGAAAATCTTTTGATCGTTGCTTTTAAATCTCAAATACAAAATGTAGAGATGTTTATTTTGGTATGCATCAACCTTCTACATTTGAGTTGGAGAAATTTGTGTGGTCCTTGTAAGGTTTATTTGATTGTATATAACTCAGATTTAGTCATTTTACTACAAGTTTTTGTGTATGTTGGGATTACTGTATGGGTCTCTACTTATTTGAAACCCCTAAATTTATTTGTGACCAATGTTGCCAGTGCTAGAACTGATGTCCATTGATTTGTTGTAGAGTTTTTATTTCTCATTTTGTTGAACCTTTAAAATCATTTTTGAGACAGAAAATTTGTGGGTTAGTCTTCTTGATTAAATCCTGAATTTTCTTTTAACTCCTGGGTCTTTGTTAGTCATTGGACACCTTGAACGATTTTCATTTTATGCTTTGAAACTTTATCATTATCAGATTACAACTTCTACCTTTTTCGAAACCTTTATTTGTTTCCCAACCTGTAGAAGCTTTTGAATTTGTTCTTTAGTTATTGTTGTCAAGGATTGCAACTATGTAGTTGTGGATTTCTTTGTTGTCTTTTAGAAAACAATCCCATAATTTAATTGAGTGATTATTGTTCTGTTCATTTTTAATTTTGAAGTATTATAATTCGTGGAACGAATTTGGGGCTACAACACATAACTTGACATTCCTGAGTGCCTCTGTATTCATTTAATGTCCTTTCTTTAAGGCTTAACCATTTTCATAATCCATTCGTTGTCTATAATTTTAAATTTGATTTTTTCATAAATTTAGTTTTGTTTCAAGGTTCAGATCAAGGGTCATATAAGGTGCCAGATTAAGTTTTGTATGGCAATGTCTCTCTTGAAAATAATGATGTTATTTAACATGTTCATACCTAGTTTTCCCATTTCCAGTTAATTGTTTTTGTATTGATTTTCCACATTTTAAAACAGTGGTAACATTCGTAGAGTTAACACCAAGAAGGGTGACTTTTGTAATTTTTTATTGTCTTGGCGTATACACATTCACTCGCCTCTTACCTATCATTGCCACTTCTTGACAAACCTTGCATCAAATTTATTGTCCCTTCCTCTAAAGCTATACAATTAATAAAAAACATTTTTGTGGC
>ML787129.1:211936-234996 GCA_009831015.1 Picea engelmannii | reverse complement strand
AATAAAATAAAATGTTAAATAAAATAACAGATTAGAGATAAATCAATCTAAAGAAAAACTGAGATAAATCTAAAGATTTGATATAATGCACATGTGTGCAAGAAAATACCAAAATGGAATTTTAAAATAAGAAAGGAATAAAGCATGAAAGAATAGATGTACACATAGAATGGTATCTAAAGTCTAGCTACCACTAGTCTAACTAGAAGAAGACTCATAGTTTAACTCTAACTCAAATTTAGTAAGGAGTCGGTCATTACATGAGAATCTGGGGAATAAAGAGACAACTAGGAGTGATTTAAGGAACACATTTGGGAAATGTGAGGGAAATTGACTTTTAATTAAAATAAAATATGTAAATACTTGTGCAACGTGGGGAGAGGATGAATAATCCTAATTCATTTAATTAAAAAGAAAATTAATTGTGCATGTGGGAATGTGTCAGAAAGTAAATTCCTATAAAGAAAATGGTCTAGATGGGAAAGAGGAGGAGACTGGTTATTGGTAAAGTTATGTTGCCAAAAACATTTGACTGGTTTTACTTGTGATAGTTGGGATACCAAGATTGATCTAGAGTGGTGGCTCTACCTTGCGAGGAAAACTTGGAGCTAGAGTGTTTTTGGTTTGTGTGTGCTTGTCCCCTTCGCGACTCAGGGGGATAAGGGGGAAGAAGAGTACCCCTAGCGTTGGCTGGGAGGTACCAATGAAGTCTCAATGATTAACAAGTGGGAGAAAGGAAGGAGCGCCATTTGCTGAAGAACATCTTCAGATTTATTCGTCGTCGGTTACAGTACTCTCATTCTGAGATTTGGATTTGTATTAAGATTTAATATGTATAATAGAGTTCTTGCAAATTCGTGATACACTGATTGTAATTATAAACTTGAATTGACAAGTTATTGATAGTTTTTATTGAAATCTAGAAGATAAAATTCTGAAAATTGTTGTCATCTTGATTTCTCAAAATGATTAATGGCTTACAGGATACATACATACATAATGATAATTTTTTATTTGTTGCCAGTGATTGCATATCAGAGTTTTAATTAATTTATTATTTTCATAGATGTGATTTATGCAGAAATGTATCATGTTGCATGTTGAGAAGATTGTGTATTATATATGGTTGTGCTTGGGAAAAACCCGGAAGAATGAACAACCCTTGTGATTACTAATTCAGATTTCAATTTCTAAGAACAAAACTATGTTTACAGTGTTGTTAGAGTTTTTATTTATGTTGTTGTTAAACCTCTTTCCCATTCGAAATTGTAGATTCGTTTTTCACTTTGTAATGGTTAAAAATTTTCCTGGAATAAGAATTCTATAGAGACTTTATATAACCACTTCTAAGTAAAATGACAATACCATTTAGAGTTCCCTTGAATGTTGCCAGTCAATTTACAAACCTGATATCCTTATCGCTGCCAATTTTTTACAAATGGAAATTGGGAAAAAAAATGATCGTTGCTTCTAAATCTCAGATCCAAAATTTAGAGATGTTTATTTTGGTATGCGTCAACCTTCTGCATTCGAGTTGGAGAAAAAAATTTGGTCCTTGTAAGGTTTATTTGATTGTATAGAACTTGGATTTAGTCATTTCTGATCCGGATTATTTTGAGAATGACATGAAGATAGAAATACAACAGAGATACAAAAAGGAAATACACAGAAATATTGCAAGAAACACAGAAATATAGTGAAACCCAACTTCTATTAATTAATAAGAGAGAAAAACATTGTAGAACACAAACTTGCAGAATGGGATAGCTTATCACTGAAGAGAAAGAGATGTTGGCTACGCTTCATTCGCAACAAGCTTTACATAACACTCCATTGCATGCTTAAAGGGCCTCCTTCACCTCAATTATATATGAGAGAGTGAGAGGAGAACAATTCCCATGATGTATGTGGGATAAATCAGACTAAGTTTATAAAATTCCATAGGCATGTAAAATAGTAGGACTTCCCGAGCGGTCACCCATCCTAGTATTACTCTATCCTGAGCACATTTAACTGCAGAGTTCTAATGGGATCCGATGCATTAACGCTAATTTGTAGGAATGTACATAAGAGCACTAGAAAAACATTAAATGATGCCTGTAATTAACAAATGAAGATGAAATTACATTACATTCCCCATAAAAAGGGTGAATATCATGGTTTATCAAAACCACTGGCTCAAAATGGTGATTTAGTGGAAGAGGTGGATGGCCACTGACATCCATCTGGATCATTCCTCCCCCCTTAGGAATAAATGGTGCCCATTGCGTCAAGTTCCCTTGCGAGACGGGGAAACTTATGCTAAATATGAATCTTGGTGCGTTGCTTGCCTTGTTGAAGAAGCTATCTTTCTTAGCTTGTTGAAGGATGTCATGAACCTGTTGTTGGAGGGGTTGGATACGTTCAACCAATCTATCTGCATGATCTACTTGAGTGTGGGAGAACTTTGTCGATGAATATGCAACATAAAGAGTATGAATGGTTATGTTATAACCTTGCTTGATTGGGCAATATGGAGGCACCCCTGTAGGTGCAACAAGAACATCTTGGTACTCATCTACAATATTTTCGATCTCCTTCTATTGGATAGAAAGGTCTTGGGATGAGGCTGTAGTGGTTGTAGTGTCCTTTTTTTCACATTTTGATTGGATTGTGAAGAGGCTAAACTTTGCAGTATGAGAGATTACTTTGTGGCATTGTTTTGGTGGGACAATAGTCGAAACTACCTCTGGTATCGGGTATAGCTGACCCCTCAGAGTAATAATGATACTACGGGGTCGAGACTCATAAATAGCATGATGCCTCCACATATATTGTTGGCCTAATAGAACATCACAGACTTCTAGTGGGGAAACATCACACAATACCTCATCCTTGAAGGGATTGATGTCGTAGGATAAGCGACACTGCTGGCTGACATGAAGATCTTGACCTTGACGAAGCCACCCGATGTTGTATGGCTGTGGGTGTGGTGTTGTTGGAAAATCCAACTTCTTGAAAACCTCTGCTAAGATGATGTTCTTTTGGCTTCTGCTATCAACAATAAAATGCAGTGGGGTCCCCTTCACCCACATCTATGAATGGAAGAGTCACTCCCCCTCCTCAAGATCCTCTTCTCGTTGGATTATTGCAGTTGTGGCAGTAGAAGTGGGTTTTGTATCAATGGTCTATCTCCTTTTATTATTTTCTGAATCAGGTTCCAAGTCGAGGTTCGACTCTTTGTCTTTAAGCTCGACCACCAATGAATATATTGAGCGACATTCATCAGTGTTGTGCCAAGGGATGTTGTGGAACTCACACCACTTTCTAGTGTCTTTCTTAGACTTCTCGTTACCCTTCTTTGCCTACATCTGGGACTGGCTCTCTTGAGTTTGGCCTTCCTTGCTCTATCCATGCTTCTCCCACTTACTATGTTGCTTGAATTTATGTTCAATTTTGACTGCATATCGATAAGAAACTCTCAGTGAGGAGATGTCCAAGAAATCCATATCTGTTTGGATGTACCTGTGTATACCACTGCAATACTTCAAAACTAGGTGTCGCTCAGAGTCTTTGATACCTAGCTTTGAGCACAAGGTATGAAATATGCTGGTGTACTCTGGCACTGTCTGGTCTCTTTTCTGACGCAAATTTGTCCATCTCATGTATTGTTCATCATAGTTTCCGACAGGGTAAAACTCCTCCTTTAGGGAATCTACAAAAGTCTCCCAAGTGGGTTCTCTCCCAAATAGTGTAGATTCATCTGCGGTGTATCTCTCCTAGTAACCTTCCCACCAAGCTCTAACATGGGGAAGGGATTTAAGGAGCGCAAATGTGATCTTTTCACTTTCGAATTTTTTTTGGACAGAGTAATAACCTTCTAGCATATTCAACCATTTTTCTAGAGAATCTGCATCTATTTGGCCTTCAAATAAGGGGATATCAAAATTGACTTGTACCTTGAAGGGTGTCGCACTTGTGAAAAGGTTGCTTGTTGAAGATGCCTCAGTTGTTGCCATCAGTAGTCTTCAAAGGATCTGAGCAAAGTTGTCCATCATCTCGTTCCTTTGTCGCACGAGGGCTTCCTAAAGAAACATCTTGAAAGGATCCCCTTCTTTGTCATCTCTCTGTTCTTCCTCCATGGGAGGTCGCTTGGGCTAGCGAGAGTGGTTTTCCTCAAGCGAAACTAGCTCGAGACCCAATTCTCTATACCCTGACCTCATTGGGGACCTACTCTGAGAAATGACAAGGAGCAGACTGCTCTAATACCATTGATCTGGATTATTTTGAGAACAACATGAAGACAAAAATACAACAGAGATACAAAAAGGAAATACACAGAAATATTGCAAGAAACACAAAAATATAGTGAAACCCAACTTCTAATAATGAATAAGAGAGAAAAACATTGTAGAACACAAACTGACAGAATGTGGTATCTTATCTCTGAAAAGAAAGAGATGTTGGTTACACTTCATTCGCAACAAGCTTTACATCACACTCCATTGCATGCTTAAATGCCCTCCTTGACCTCAATTATATATGAGAGAGTGAGATGAGAACAATTCACATGATGCATGTGGGATAAATCAGACCAAATTTATAAAATGCCATAGGCATGTAAAATAGTAGGACTTCCCAGGCGGTCACCCATCCTAGTACTACTCTAACTTGAACGCATTTAACTGTGAAGTTCTAATGGGATCCGATGCATTAACACTAAGCAGTAGGCATGTACATAAGACCACTAGGAAATCATTAAATGATGCCTATAATTAACAAATGAAGATGACATTACATTCCATTCCCCATCAAAAGGGTGAATATCATGGTTTATCAAAACCACAAGCTCAAAATGGTGATTTAGTGGAAGAGGTGGATGGCCACTGAGATCCATTTGGATCAATTTCACTGCAAGTTTTTATGCGTGTTGGGATTATTGTATGGGTCTCTACTTATTTGAAAACCCTAAATTTATTTGTGACCAACGTTGACAGTGCTGGAACTGATGTCTGTTGAGTTGTTGTAGAGTTTTTCTTTCTCATTTTGTTGAACCTTTAAAATCATTTTTGATACAGAAAATGTGTGGGTTAGTCTTCTTCATTAAATCTTGAATTTTCTTTTAAATCATGGGTCTCTGTTAGTCATTGGACACCTTGAAAGATTTTATTTTTGTTCTTTGAACCTTTATCATTATCAGATTGCAACTTCTACCTTTTTCGAAACCTTTATTTGTTGCCCAACCTATAGAATCTTTTGAATTTGTTCTTTAGTTATTGTTGTCAAGGATTGCAACTCTGTAGTTGTGGATTCCTTTGTTGTCTTTTAGAAAACAATCCCATAATTTAATTGAGTGATTATTGTTTTGTTCATTTTTAATTTATGAATTTAAATTTCGATGTATTATAATTCGTGGAACGAATTTGGGGCTACAACACATAACTTGACCTTCCTGAGTGCCTCTATATTCATTTATTATCCTTTTCTTTAGGGCTTAACCATTTCCAAAATCCATTCGTTGCCTGTAATTTTAAATTCAATTTTTTCAAAAATTTAGTTCTGGATCAGGGGCCAGTCAGGTTCCGGGTTAAGTTCCATTTGGAAACATCTCTCTTGGAAATAGTGGTGCTATTTAACTTGTTCATGTCTGGTTTTCCCATTTCCAGTTAATTATTTTGTATTAATTTTCCACGTTTTAAAACAGTGGTAACATTCATAGAGTTAACACCAAGAAGGGTGATTTTTGTAATTGTTGATTGGATTGGTGTATACACGTTCACTCACCTCTTACATGTCACTGCCACTTCTTGATAGAACCTGCATCAAATTTATTGTCCCTTCCTATAAATCTATACAATTAATAAAAATCATTTTTGTTGCACTTGAAATTAATTTAAGTTATCAGAAATTAGTGTCGGATCCAAGACCGGATTAAGTGTCGGATTAAGGTCTGGATTGAGGGCCGGATTAAGCTATGGATGGAGGGCCAGATTGAGGACTGGGATGAATTTCATATTTTTCTGCACATCGGATTAGGGGTGGGGATAGTTTTCGGAACTCCTTTTTGTTTATTTACTTGGAGATGAAATGTAGCATCTGAATATTTGTTAAGCATAAGATTGATCTTCCTTTAACTCCTTTAATGAATTTTTAAGATAGCAATTGCATTCTTACATATGGTTGAAATAAAATTTGGTCTTCCTTAATACCTTTGAATGGAATTGTAAGTTGGCATTGGATTCTTATATTAATTGTTGGGTCTTCCTTTAGTTCTTTTAATTAGATTTATAAGTCAACATTGGGTTGTTTATTTTATTGTTTAAATAAAACTTGATCTTCTTTAATTATCCTTATATATGGATATGCAAGATAACATGTAATTTATTTTATCTAATTCTTAATTATGGGTTTGAACTTCTTATAGTTTCTTGCAATGGAAATGTAAGGTAGTCTTGGAATCTTTCCATATTGCTTGTTACGATTGAACCTCTTAGTTATTTTAAAATGGATAGGCAAGCAGTAGAATTTGTATTAATTGCTATTTATGATTGATTTTTATTAGTTTTATAGATTGGATACATAATTTAAAGTAGCATCGAAATTTAATGTATTGCTTAAGAAGATTGATCTTCTTGTGGGTTCTTGTAAATGAATATATAATTTTAGCCTTTAAATACCTGATATATTTTTAGAAGGAATTCCTTAATATGAAGATGCATAGTTGAGCTACATGAGACTAAGATTTTACTTATGCTCTTTGGGTTATTATTCTTTATGTAAAAGCCTTTTACTCATTTACGCTCAATTGTGCTTGAAAGATTTATTAAGTAGAGTAGATTATTATTTGCACTATGATGAATTGATGATTAAGTATGATGATAATTCTAGTCTTGAATAGCGGTGTATGAATTAATTAATGAGATTTAGATACTTCCTTATTCCTCAGAACAATCACCAGTCCTGAGACCTTAAATGGTCAAAATCAATCGGATGAATCATGGACTTGAGCATTGCTTATGTGTCTTAGAGGTCCTAATCATGCAGGATAGGTTGGGTGGGTAGTTTCCTTATGTTATCATGTTGAGATATGGTTGATTGAATAATAGTGATGTTGCTTTCAGTTGATTGTGATGAAATTTATTGAGTAGTTATTAATTTATGTTGTGACACATTTCACTTGTCCTAATGTTTGTTGTTCAATATTTCTTTTTTTACCTATTTGTACATCGCTAATTGTTATCGTAACGGAGGGTTTGTTACATATGGTATCAGAGTGGGTTCAACCCTGGGACATTGGACCGTTATGCCTTCCACTGTGTTAGAAAAATTATTATAATCATATCACTAATAAATTTTGAAATTGTCCATGCGACAATTATGGTTAGAGGACATCGAATGAGTAGACGTCGTGGTGCGGGGAGATGAAGTATGCCTCCTCTGAGTGTATCCACACTAGAGGAATATAATCCTTAGAAGGATGAGAAAACTGTTGAGGAGGAGCAGGTTGATGTGGGAAATATGGTAGGGATGATGAGATCCTTTCAAAGGATTTTAGAGGCTTTGATCAGTCATCTTGATCAGGATGAGGGCAGGACGTCTGAACCCAATAAGGGTTCACAATGCCCTCTAGTAGTTAGACAACGCCCTTCAGTAGTTAGCAGTAGTGTACTTAGGGAACTCGAGAAAGTTAATTTTCAAACTCATGGGAGCCACGAACGGCTCAGCCGCTGAGGCAGGGTTGGAGAATATGGCGATGTGCTTTGCACTTTGTGATTACACCTCCAACATGAAGGTTTGCATGGCGATATTTCAACTAAAAGGGAGTGTTCTTCTATGGTGGAAGACGCTCATACCTCAACTAAACATGATTGTCGAAGACGTGTCATGGGAGTTTTTCGAGGAACAGTTCCAGGGAGAGATACTTGTCCGAGGAATTCATCGAGCGTCAAATTAATGAGTTCAACGCCTTACGACATGGTGGTCGTATGGTGCTAGAGCATGAGGCCATATTCATGGAGATACTTAGGTATGCCCCACATCTGAACATGTAGAAGTTGAAGGTCAACAAGTTTGTGTTTGGCCTTAACTTCAACATTCATAAAAAGGTACAGATCCTAATGCCTCAAACATTGCACGATGCAGTCTAGAAGGCCCTCATATATGAGGAAGAACTATGCAACGTGGGTCAGTAAAAGACTCCTTCTAAACCAACCGGGCATATGACATCAGGAGCGCAATATCCTCTACTTTAGGGACCAAGAGTATTGAACCGAAGATTGGATGTTGGACATGTGGAGAGCCACATTACCAGTGAGACTATCTGATTAAGAAGGCCAGAGCAGCTGGATCAACATGACCCACTACAATTGGAGATTGGGCAAGGCCCACAAGAATCAAGCTACGGTGAATAACCGCCAGTACGAGCACCAACCCACTATGCTCGATATGTCAGGTATGATCGTCTATCAAAATTTTAATATTTTGATAGATCCAGGTGCTACAGAGAGTTTTATTTCGAGTGCAATGCTAAAGAGAATTAAGGTAAAGGTAGTCAAGAAGAACGAGTTCAGATACATAGAAATGGATTTGGGTGCCAAACAAAAGGTTGGGGGAAAGGTTACGGACTATAGCATTAACTTGGGGGAATTTGTAACAAAATCCAACCTATATGTCATGATCTTAGGATATTATGACATAGTGATAGGCACTGACTAGTTAGAATCGCATTCTGCGATACTCAACTGCAAGATGAAATGGTTAAGTTTGAAAGATGATTTGGGACAATGTAGAGTGATTGTAGGAAGAAACCAGGGAGTGTCCTTGAGGTTCATTTCTTCCCTACAGCTACAAAAGAGATGAGCAAGGGATCTAATTTATATGCAATCTTAGCACTAAACGAAAAGGGTGAGGCAGAATGATTAGAAAACCTTCAAGTAGTATGAGAGTATGCAAACGCGTTTCTAGAAGAGTTACCAGGTTTGCCGCCCAAAAGAGAGTTGGAGTTTATAATTGACTTGAAACCTAGAACTGAACCGATAGAAAGAATGCCTTATCGAATGTCAATGCCTAAGTTACAGGAGTTGAAAATGAAATTGAAGGAATTGTTGGACTTGGGCCTCATACATCCAAGTGTGTCACCTTGGGGTTCGCCAGTTATTTTCATAAGAAAGAAGGATGGATCATGGAGGCTTTGTATTGACTACTGTCAATTGAACAAATAGACTATCAAGAATCAGTATATGTTGCCAAGAATAGATGATTTGTTTGATCAGATGAAGGGAGTGGTTGTGTTTTCAAATATTGACTTGAGATTGGGATATCACCAGTTGTGGATTAAAGAGGAATGCATCCCTAAAATTGCATTTAAGACGAGAATCATACACTATGAGTTTACATTTTTACCATTCAGACTGACAAACACCCCAGGGGTATTCATGAGTTTGATGAATGGGGTGTTCCGTGACTACTTGGGCAAGTTTGTTCAAGTATTTATTGATGACATACTGATTTATTCTCGAACAAAAGATGAACATGATGAACATTTAAGATTGGTACTACAGTGTCTACGAGAAAACAAATTATACAGGAAACTGTCGAAATGTTCTTTTTACCAATCGAAGATTCATTACTTAGGGCATATCATATATGGTGAAGGTATCGTTGTGGATCCAGTGAAAGTAGAGGCTATTATGGAATGGCCTACACTGACAAATGTACAAGAAGTAGAAATATTTATGGGTTTAGCAGGATATCGCCAATGGTTCATCGAAGGTTTTTCAAAGATAACAAATCTGATCATGGAATTACAGAAGAAAAATAAGAAGTTTGTATGGACTGAGAAATGCGCAAAAGCATTTCAAAGGATTAAGGAGTTGTTGATGACAACGTTGATACTGAAAGTCCCCGACATGGACAAGGGATTCTTGGTCTGCAGAGATGAATCCAAGGAAGGTTTAGGCAGAGTTTTGATGCAAGACAGTCGAGTGATCGCTTACATTTCAAGGAAATTGAGAAAGCATGAGGATAACTACACAACAGATGACTTGGATTTATTGGAAATTATATATGCCTTGAGAGTTTGGAGACACTATCTGATTGGACATAAATTTGAACTAAAGACAAATCATTGTGGACTGCAGCATATATTTACGTAGAGTGACTTGAACGCACGACATAGGCGTTGGTCATAACTACTTAGCGAATACGACTTTGAGATTACTTAAATTAAAAGAACGATGAACAGAGTGGAAAATGCGTTGAATCGGAGACCACGCATATTTTTTGGTAATGCCTCTTAAGACGAAGCTTCGAGAAAATATTATAGCGTTGCAGATAGACAATGATTGGTATAAGATGTTAAGGAAAATATTGAACAAGATACCATTATGGTACTGAAGTTTGAAAGTTATACATTGGACAATGACAGATTGATGAGGTACAACAACATAATTTTCGTACCACCTAAGGATGAATTAAGAATTTTAATCTTAAGTGAAGCTCATAGAGCAATGCACATGGATCATCCTGGAGTCACGAAGATGAAGGCAGACCTTAAGCCTTTATTCTTCTAGAAAGGAATGAAGGCGGACATAGTTAGTTACATGGCGAGATGTCTAGAAATTCAACAAGTGAAAGCTGAACATAGACATCTGATAGGATTATTACAACCACATGTCATTCCAGAATCGAAATGGGAGGTCATTTCGCTAGACTTTATAGTTAGATTTTCACTAACGACAAGGAGACATGACTTGATTTTCATGGTAGTTGACACTCTGACAAAGAGTGCACACTTTATTCCTATAAGTATGATGTATCAGGCGCTAGACATAGCTAGGGTTTTTGTCAATGAGATTGTAAGGTTACATGGTGTACCAAAAAGGATCATATACAATCGAGGATCGATGTTTATAGGACGATTTTGGACCAATTTCCAAGAGGCTTTGAGAACACAACTGAAATTTAGTACAACTTATCATCCTGAGACAGGAAAACAGACAGAAAGAACGAACCAAATTTTGGAATATTTGTTACATATGTATGTAATGGGCCAACATAAACGTTGAGAATATTTCTTGCCACTGGTAGAATTTGCATACAACAACAACTATCAAAGTACCATCAAGATGGCACCGTTTGAATTTCTTTGCGAGCGATCGTGTTGGATGTCATTGAGTTGGGATCGAATTGAGGATAGGGTCCTGGTAGGACCAGAAGTGATCCAAGAAATGGAAGAACAAATGAAATTGATAAGACAAAGGATTAAAGAAACACAATATCGGTAGAAGAGTTATGCCGATGCGCATCGCGTTGACTGCAGTTATGAAGTTGGTGATCGAGTTTTCTTGTGGGTGAAACCGCATATGAGTTCGATCAAGTTTGGAAAGGGTGATAAACGCTCTCCTAGGTTTGTGGGAACTTTCAAAGTTGTGGAAAAGGAGAGACTTGTGGCTTATCGACTAGCCTTTCCTGAATCTTTGAGGCGTATGCACGATTTTTTTCATGTATCTATTTTGAGACATTATGTTAGTGATCCTACACATGTGATTGACATGGGTTCTTTCCAAGTGTCGAACGAGGGTGCTCTCACGGCGGAGCCAATCTGCATTTTGGACCATCGCATTCAATAGCTACGGCATTGAATAGTCAATCAGGTCAAGGTCTAGTGGGACAATTATAGTCCACACTCAGCTACCTAGGAGGACGCATATGATATGCATCAACATCTTTCTTACTTGTTTGATAGATTAGACATATATATCTTGTCAAATACTTTTATTTACTGCATTTTGTATACTATACAACTTCGGGATGAAGTTTAAAACTAGAGCGATTGTATGTAACATCCTGCTCTACTGAGCACATGTTATCGACTTATTCTTGGAGGACACTTGTGTGCAAGTGATCCAGTTATAGTACAGTGTTATTGTTTCGACTATGGATTTTACATGATGATGTGATGGGTTGTGATTTATTGTTACTTGATATACGTATTGACATATGTCATTGATGAGTTTACCTGAGTGTGAAGGAAACATGACAGATATAGATGATAATGGCATCAATGGACCTCCTTGGACTCTGGATTGAGTCAAGGAGTGGATTGTATTTGGTTTGAGTATTTCATTTTATGCATATGTGACATATGATTGATTGTAGTATGATTTTTTATATGGATCATTTACAGTGTTTCATCGATGGATGCAGGTTGATGAATGCTTGCTAATCTGACTCACATAAGGAGTAAAGGGGCCATGCACAAAAAACCATACATTGAGGGAGAGGTGTGGCAGATTCCCTGTCACAACCTACTAGTACTCTCATCATGGCTCAAATTTTAGGTTAACGATTACCTAGTTCGAGAGGTCCACGATGTCATGAGGGCAGACTGAGACAGTCTCTCACGAAGATTCTAAGGGGTGCAAAATAAGGCAAAGTCCTTATTCCTTAGAAGCCCTTAGTCTCTCACAAGGTCACTCGAGTGGAGTGTTGACTCCAAGGGTTGGACAGCTACCAAAACCAGTCAAAAGGTGAGTGGCACCCTTAGAGCAAGGGAGTGCATCTTGAAGGGCACATCGCGTAGTTTAAAAAAAAAACTTAAGTCAATGAATCTAGGTGGCATAGAAAACAATAAATTGACATTGACATTGTCAAATTTAAAATAATTAATTAATGAGTAATTTTATTAATTATAAATACCCATAAAATTCTAATCCTATTCTAAGACAAAGCCTAAGTCTAAGTTTAGTTAGGGGACTAAAATACAATGTTAAATAAAATAATAGATTAGAGATAAATCAATCTAAAGAAAAACTGAGATAAATCTAAAGAAATGATATAATGCACATGTGTGCAAGAAAATACCAAAATGGAATTTTAAAATAAGAAAGGAATAAACCATGAAAGAATAAGTGTACACTTAGAATCGTATCTAGAGTCTAGCTACCACTAGTCTAATTAGAAGAAGACTCTTATTTTAACTCTAACTCAGGTTTAGTAAGGAGTCATAAATTAAATGAGAATCTGAGGAATAAAGAGACAACTAGGAGTGATTTAAGGAACACATTTGGGAAATGAGAGGGAAATGGACTTACAATTAAAATAAAATATGTAAATACTTGTGCAACGTGGGGAGAGGATGAATAATCCTAATTTATTTAATTAAAAAACAAATTAATTGTGCATGTGGGCATGTGTCAGAAAGGAAATTCCTATAAAGCAATGGTCTAGATGGGAAAGAGGAGGAGACTGTTTATTGGTAATGTTATGCTGCCAAAATCATTTGATTGGTTTTACTTGTGAGAGTTGGGATACCAAGATTGATCTAGAGTGGTGGCTCTACCTTGCAAGGAAAGCTTGGATCTAGAGTATTTATGGTTTCTGTGTGCTTGGCCCCTTTGAGGCTCGAGGGGCTAAGGGGGAAGAAAAGTACCCCTAGCGTTAGCTGGGAGGTACTGATGAATTCTCAAGGATTAGCAAGCGGGAAAAAGGATAGAGTGTCATTTTCTGAAGAACATCTTCAGTTCGTCGTCGATTATATTACTCTTATTTTGAGATTTGGATTTGTATTAAGATTTAATATGTATAATAGAGTTCTTGCAAATTCACCATACATTGATTGTAATTATAAACTTGAATTGACAAGTCCTTGATAGTTTTTATTGAAATCTAGAAGATAAATTTTTGAAGAAAATTGTTGTCATCTTGATTTCTACAAATGATTAATGGTTACCAGGATATATACACACAGAATGTTAATTCTTTAGTTGTTGCTAGTGATTTCATATCAGAGTTTTAACTAATTTATTATTTTCATAGATGTGATTTATGCAAAAATGTATCATGTTTCATGTTGAGAAGATTGTGTATTATATATGGTTGTGCTTGGGAAAAACCAGGAAGAATGAATAACCCTTGTGATTACTAATTCAGATTTCAATTTATGAGAACAAAACTCGGTTTTCGGTGTTGTTAGAGTTTTTATTTATGTTGTTGTTAAACCTCTTTCCCAATCGAAATTGTAGATCTGTTTTTCACTGTGTAATGGTTAAAAAACAATATGGAATAAGAATTTTGTGGAGACTTTATATAACCACTGCTAAGTAAAATGACAATACCATTTAGAGTTCCCTTGAATGTTTTCATTCAATTTACAAATTCGATATCCTTATCACCACCAATTTTTGACAAATGGAAATTGGGAAAATCTTTTGATCGTTGCTTTTAAATCTCAAATACAAAATGTAGAGATGTTTATTTTGGTATGCATCAACCTTCTACATTTGAGTTGGAGAAATTTGTGTGGTCCTTGTAAGGTTTATTTGATTGTATATAACTCAGATTTAGTCATTTTACTACAAGTTTTTGTGTATGTTGGGATTACTGTATGGGTCTCTACTTATTTGAAACCCCTAAATTTATTTGTGACCAATGTTGCCAGTGCTAGAACTGATGTCCATTGATTTGTTGTAGAGTTTTTATTTCTCATTTTGTTGAACCTTTAAAATCATTTTTGAGACAGAAAATTTGTGGGTTAGTCTTCTTGATTAAATCCTGAATTTTCTTTTAACTCCTGGGTCTTTGTTAGTCATTGGACACCTTGAACGATTTTCATTTTATGCTTTGAAACTTTATCATTATCAGATTACAACTTCTACCTTTTTCGAAACCTTTATTTGTTTCCCAACCTGTAGAAGCTTTTGAATTTGTTCTTTAGTTATTGTTGTCAAGGATTGCAACTATGTAGTTGTGGATTTCTTTGTTGTCTTTTAGAAAACAATCCCATAATTTAATTGAGTGATTATTGTTCTGTTCATTTTTAATTTTGAAGTATTATAATTCGTGGAACGAATTTGGGGCTACAACACATAACTTGACATTCCTGAGTGCCTCTGTATTCATTTAATGTCCTTTCTTTAAGGCTTAACCATTTTCATAATCCATTCGTTGTCTATAATTTTAAATTTGATTTTTTCATAAATTTAGTTTTGTTTCAAGGTTCAGATCAAGGGTCATATAAGGTGCCAGATTAAGTTTTGTATGGCAATGTCTCTCTTGAAAATAATGATGTTATTTAACATGTTCATACCTAGTTTTCCCATTTCCAGTTAATTGTTTTTGTATTGATTTTCCACATTTTAAAACAGTGGTAACATTCGTAGAGTTAACACCAAGAAGGGTGACTTTTGTAATTTTTTATTGTCTTGGCGTATACACATTCACTCGCCTCTTACCTATCATTGCCACTTCTTGACAAACCTTGCATCAAATTTATTGTCCCTTCCTCTAAAGCTATACAATTAATAAAAAACATTTTTGTGGCACTTGAAATTAATTTAAATTATCAGAAATTATGTAATGTCCCCGTTGGCCTAAGAGGCATAAGGAGTGGTTATGCTAGCCTAATTTGGTTCCCATAGGATAAGTCAGAAAAGTTACCTACGGAACTCAAATTTTTCCTAGGAAATAACTTTATAAAGTGAAAAAGGGAAAGAGGGGGACATGGTTCTTAGGAAAATGAAGTCACTTAAAAATTATAAAGTGTGCAAGCATAAAGTGACTTTAAAAATAAAATCAAAAGTAAGTGAGTGAGAAATAGCTCAAGGGAGAAATAAAAGAGGGGAAATGAGGAGGTGCCCCTCATTCTTACGATTTCTTATTGAGAAAATAGATTTGGAGAGCTCTTGGAGATTTTTCTAGGGTTTTTGGAAACCCTTCTTGTTACCTGGTTTTGGTGTTGTAAGTATACACCCTAGCTAGATTTGGGGAAGAGATCACTCCAGATTTCTTCATTGTGATCATTGTTAGATGAAGATATCTGTACTTGAAGCAATTTCCTTCTTTCTTGACTGAGTTTTTCAATAGTGGCACTAATCTTGATTGCAAAGAGGGTCAAATTCTTGTAGAGTTCGAGATGCTTGAGTGTGGACAACATTCCTTGTTGTTAGGTTGAATATTTCACTAGTGGGACGTTAATGATTGTGTGAGTTGAGTTCAACAAGCAAAAAAATGTGGGTTTTCTTCCTGATCCATCTGTTGGGAGTTAGGCACAATACTTGTGGGGGGAAAAGGCGTTTTAGTGGGAGGGTTGAGTCCCTTCTATTGATTAAGGTTGGTTTTCATTGATGTCAACCCTTGAAGAAAGACTCGTAGCACAAAGGTTTGGGTAATGGACCGAATATTGTTTGATGTAAATATGACTCATTATTGTTTTGTCATTTTTTATAAGAAGTAAATATGGATGAACTCCAAAGTGGTCCCCTTACGGTGAAAGCCCTCACAGGAAGACACTTTGTGGAGTAAGAGAACCCATGCTTAATTGTGGAATAATGAGATGAAGGAAAGTGAATTTGTCAAGGAAAATATCCTAGATGGATAGTGCTTGTCATGTCATTTCCGGTGGTATGTGGAACATCACATAATTCCTCACAATTAGAGAGTTATGGCCATGAGAAGTTAGAGACCCCGGGTTTGGGTAATGGAACCAAGTTTTTTTGATGGGTAATGGTATGAGTTATGATATATTTTCATATAATACTATTCTATATGGATAGTACATGTCATTCTATTTCTGGTGGTATGTAGAACATCACATAACTCCTCACGGTTTGAGAGTTATGGCCTTACGAAGTTAGAGGACCCTCATATGTCATCTAGAAGCCCCAAAAGGTCAAAGTAATCAAAGTGGTTTAAGATATTTTAAAAGGTAAATAATAGATTGAAGTGATGAGTGTATTATAAGTCAAAGTGAATACAAAATAAATTATTTCAATCATAAATTTAATGGATAAATTAGAAGTGGACTGATGCAGGAGCATCGTGTCAAGCGCATAGAGGCGGGAACATTCAACATGTGCGAGTTATTCCAGAACTTCAACATGGGCGGCTACAACAGATTTTGGGATCTACCTCCACTCAGCACCAAAATTCACTTTTTGAGGCACGCTTGAATCGGTGACAAATTTTACCCTGTGAAGCAAGTTTTTGAAATTGTAAACAGAGCAGGAGTTTCCACTTTGACTCTGGAATGCGACTGGACTTAGATAGTGTAGGATGAATTTCAGAGTAGGCAAGTAGCCAGGGGAAACCCTAGAAGCATCCTTGAGTTATGTAGAAGTTGACACAGCCAGTTAAAGGAGAGAGCTGGAATATAGAGAAAAAATAGTTGTAGGAGAGAACTACGAGTTAGTAGGAAGAAAATGTTTTGAGTTACTGTAATTTTGAATGTAATCTATAGCCATTGGGCACTTGTGAATATAACAAAATGGAAAATTGATCCAAATGTGTTGAGCTTGGACTCTGTGTGTTTTCCTATTATTTTTTGTTTTATAAACAAGTAAATGGAACTATGAGATTTTAGCAGTTTCAATTGTTTCTCTTCATTTGGAGCTCTGCAAGGTGTGCATCGAGCCAGGGAGGAACGTTGTGGAATTGTTTTCTCTTCACTGGGATCTCTGCAAGGTGTGCATCGAGCTAGAGAGAAAACATCATGATTCTTAGCTATCGAACTCCCTCAGACGCAAGGAGTGCATGGGAGCCGGAGTCTGAACTAGACAAAGCTCAGGAGGAATAACACTTCAGAAAGTGTTATCAGGATCCACGAAACCATTCCCTGGGAGGAGCGAAGACCGAGTCTTCGCAGACTTAGAAATATCCTAAGTCGAACTTGAGTAAAAGTTCAGGAGGAAGAACGTCGTCGAGCGTTGGATCAAGGTGGAAATCCCCGCAGGCCGTCCAATTGAAGGAAGGAACATAGGCTTTAACCCTGCATAGATCCAGGAGGAGATTTCAAAAATCCGAGCAGACGGTGGAGAATCCTTGAGGAGGAACATCGAAACCCCACAGGTCGTCAAATCAGGTAGAGCTATGAGGAGGTTAGCGTCGAGAGTTCCTCGACATTCATTTCAAGACTTTGGGTACCGTGAGTTGGAAAGACAAGAGATCTTGTCTTTTAGGATCCCGAATCGCGAATCGACCAGGACCATCAATCGCAGGGATTGTCGTGAGCCGTTGATCGAGCACCGGGGCATTTTGGCGTTTTGGATTTTTAGCAACTGGGGACTCCAAGGAGTAGAGACATCCCCTTGTATCTTTATTTCGCGAAGCGTGAAATTCCGAAAAGGAATAGGCGCCAGGTCATTTTGGCTTTTCTGCGACCAGAAACTCCAAGGAGTAGGGACATTCCTTGTATCTTGATTTCATGAAATGTGAAATCCCAAAAAGGAATAGGCACGGGGTCATTTCGACTTTTCAGCGACCAAAGACTCCAAGGAACAAGGATATCCCTTGCATCCAGATTTCACAAAACACAAAATCCCGAAGGAGCGAGCGTCATGACATTTCTGCTTTTCGGTGACCGAAGGTTTTAAGGAGCAAGGACATCCTGCGCATCCTATTTCGTGAACCTCGAAATCCTAAAAGAATAGGCACCGGGTATTTCAGATTTTCAGCGACCGGAGATCCTAAGGTGCAAAGATACCCCTTACAGCTAAATTTCGCGAAACGCAAAATCTCAAAGTAGCGAGCGCTGGGCCATTTCGGCATTTCAGCTACCGGAGGTTTGAGAGACCAGAAGACGAGACACTTGACTCAGGAAGTCCCGGTCCCCGATAAGCGCCTTTTCGGCTTGGTACTCGTCACAGCCCTTGGTTGCGCACTGTGAGAGGTCACGCCTGGCACCCAAAAAAGCCAACTGAGCATTTGTAAGGGACCGGTGTAATTGTCTGAAGGGTTCTAGTTCGAAACTAGAAGAGCCATTTCGGCTCCAGAATTAGAAGATCATGAACGGGAGGTCACGTAGCCATTAGGAGGGATAGGGAGTCTGCATCGGTGGTATTAGAGCCCATTTTTCGTCTGTATATTTTAGGCGAAGGAGGAAAAAGAAGGAGATGGAAAACTCGGAGTTGTACTCTGTGTGTGACAGACAGTCAACACAATGCTGCCAAGAAGTTAGATCCACCTTTAGCCAACCGTGTTGTAGAAAGGGAGATGTGAGAGTTTCATGCCCGAATGGAAGCAATGGAAGCAACACAGAGAAGAGCACCTGTAGTTGGGGATGTCAGTGATGCGGAAATTGAAGAGGTTGAGGTTGAAGAAGTTGCAGGAGAGGATGTTGCAGAAGAACATTTGTTGAGAGCAGTTGCCAGATTGGGAGGCAGAGCTAAGATAGAGGTCCCCATGTATGAGGGAAATCTAGATGTTGAAGAACTGTTGGACTGGATAAGGTCCATGGACAAACACTTTGACTATGAATATGTCGATGAGGAGAAGAAGGTGAAGCAGGCAGTCACTAGGTTAAAAGGGCATGCAGCACTATGGTGGGACGAACTGCAGGCTGAGAGGAGAAGTAAAGGCAAACAGAGGATAAAGAGTTGGGACAAGATGGTAGCCAAACTAAAGGCTAAGTTCATACCCAAGGACTACCAGATCAATCTATTTAGGAAGCTACAGAACCTGAGATAGAAAGGAATGACAGTCAAGAAGTACACCGAGGAGTTCTATAGGCTGAACATTAGGACTGGACAAAGGGAGAGAGACGAAGAAAAAGTCACCAGATATGTAAATGTCTTGAGATATGAAGTCTAGGACAAGTTGAGCTTGATGTCAGTGAGGACTGTGGAAGATTCTTATCAGTTTGCATTGAAGGTAGAGGAGAAGATGGCCAGAAAACATAACCATCAAGGAAAAGGTAAGAGCTTGATCCCAAGAAAAAGTAAGGGATTTAACCGTGACAGAGCGCATCAGTCTAAGGATGAGGCTGAGAAACCACACAATCACTCGGAACAAGGAGGAATTTCATGAGGAAGACAAAATGGTGGAAGAAACTCTTCTAGGGGAATAGGCAGAGGAGGAGTAAGGTGCTATAACTATGGAAAGATAGGGCACATGTCTTGGGAATGTCCCGAGAAGAAGAAGGAAGGAGGAGAAGCACAACGAAGAGATGTTGAGGCAGAAGGAGTAGAGGATGGAGCATCCCTAATGCTGAGGAAAGTTCTCTTAAAACCAGAGGCAGAAATTGAAAATCCAGTGCAGAGAAATAGTATCTTTAGAACAACTTGCAAGACTAAGGATAAAGTATGCAAGGTGATCATTGACAGTGGGAGCACTGACAATCTAGTATCCACAGAGATGGTGGAGAAATTGGAGCTGAAGACAACTGCTCATCCGAGACCAGGGAACGATCACTAAACAATGCCTGGTTGAAATTAAAATAGGAGGATATAAAGATGAAATCCTATGTGATGTAATTCCCATGGACGTATGCCACATTATGTTGGGAGGACCATGGCAGTTTGACATAAATGTTATTCACGATGGAAGAAAGAATACATATACATTGGAGAAGAATGGTAGGACGCATATGTTGCTGCTAATGGAGGAGAAGGGGGAGAAGGAGGAAGCTAGCACAAGAATACTTCTCATGAGTGGGAAGGAACTCATGAAAGAAGTCAAGGAAGAAGAGGAGATGCAGTTTGTTGTGGTGAGGAAGCCCAGAGTCATCCTTACAAGTACATCAATGAATAATCTACCTGAATAAGTTCAAGAGTTGCTGGATAATTTTGTTGATATAGTGGTGGATGAGCTGCCAAACTCATTACCACCCATCAGGAGTATCAGTCATCATATCGACTTGATACTAGGAGAAATCCTGCCAAACAAGCTAGCGTATAGATTAACACCTCAAGAAAATGAGGAGGTGAAGAACCAAGTCCAAGAGTTGTTGGATAAGGGTTTAGTGAGAGAAATTTTGAGCCCATGCATAGTACCAACTGTGTTAAGCCCAAAGAAAGATGGAGGATGAAGAATGTGCACAGACTCAAGATCCATCAACAAGATCACCATCAGGTACAGATTTCCTTTACCGAGAATGGATGACTAAATGGATTTCTTAAGTGGAGCAATGTAACACCCTGTTTCCCCCAGCTTGTAAAAATAACTAGACTGGCCAGAACTGTGGAAAACTCAGAAATGTGAATATGTGATGTGAATGGACCTTGTAGGAAAGGTCGATGAATGTGAATAATATTATGAATTTCTTTTGCAGGACTGTTGAGAGGGGATGTGCTGAAAAAGAGACGACGATGGTAGTGGAAGGCACCTAGAATGGTGGCGTTAACTTCCACTGAGAATCAATACCGTATTTGGAATTCACTGGCCCGGAGAACCAAAAGCAGCTCGCTGGCCCCGAATTAAATGTCTCGCAGACTGGTAGGTAGATGGCTCCTCAGGAATTAATGAGGGATGGGGAGGAGAACCGCCCATCTGTAGAGCCATCAGGCCTAACCAGCGCAAGGGAAATCGCGCCACATGCAACCTCGGAAGAGGATAAGATGTGGGGGAGAAGTGATCGGGGGAAGATGTCAGGGGAGAACTCTGGCAATAAGCAGAGTGAGTGATAGTAGAGAGGAAGGAGAGTAACCTTCGCTTCTGGTCACTGGAAAATAGAGACGCAGTCTCACAGCATCGTGGTCTCAGCTCGGGGGTGGCTAGTGGTAAATCCACTGGGAGTCGCTAAGCCTACGGTTGGGTGGAAATGAGCACCCCTCTCAGCAGTTGCATAACCCCTAGTGTTATTTTCTGATAAGTGTTTTGCCTTTGACATCTTGAAATATATGTATGCTGACCTTTATGATCATAAGCTGTGAAAACATGAATTACTTCATTATAAGAATGTATGTGTGGTATCTTGACCAGTACTGGTAATTGTATGTTTATATGGAAAGACTATGTGTGGCTTATGCTCTCTTAAATTGATATTTATATGCATTTTGATCTAATTCAGACTTCACGTCTGATTCTCGAGAGAGAGAGATACCCTTATCTGCCTTAGATAGTACCCTCGGCAATCCTCCCCATAGAGATACCTTTCTTGAAAAAATCCATCAAGAACCTAGAAAAGGATGCGAAGGCACAAGGCCATAAGAAATCCCTGATAAGTATCGAATTGATGGATGAGATCCCGTCGGGATATCTGTGGTCACTCACGACCGTCAGATCGGAAGAAGAAGCTCGAAGGTTAAGTACCTTAACCCTGAATAGGTGATTGATCGATGAATGAGATCCTGTCGGGAGATTTGTGGTCACTCACGATCGTCAAATAGGAAGAAGAAGCTGGAAAGTTAAGTCCCTTAACCCTGAATAGGTGTTGATTGACGGACGAGATCCCGTCGGGAAATCTGCGGTCACACATGACCGTTAGATTGGTAGGAGTAAGTAGGATGTTAAGTGCCATACCCCTGTGACTTTCTGTGTCTTCGTGGGTAGCAAAGTGATCAGGACCGTAGATCCCCAAGGTCCATGAGAACATCTGGATTGTTGATTTTCCCACATCCAGGAAGTCATGGGAGAATGCACAAGTTAGGAACCTGTCTGGGCCGTCAGATCTCAGTTGAAAAACCTGGCAGTCGTTGGATATGTTAGGAGATACCCGAGGGTTAAACCCCCAGTGAATAAGGGCGAAAGCCCCAAAACAGACCTGGACTATTCGATTTAAGGAGGCCATGTGTCGTAAGATTACCCATTTCGGGAAAATGGAAATCGCGAAATAGGGAGTCCTGGTGATGAGAGATCCGGACTTTCCATGGTGGAAACCCCAGGACAGACCTAGACCATCTAATTTAAGGAGGCCACATGTCGTAACATTACCCATTTCAAGAAAATGGGAATCACGAAATCGGGAGTCCTGGTGACGAGAGATCAGGACTTTCCATGGTGGAAACCCTGGGACAGACCTAGACTGTTCGATTTAAGGAGGCCACGTGTCGTAAGATTACCCATTTCGGGAAAATAGGAATCGTGAAATCAGGAGTCCTGGTGATGATAGATCGAGACTTTCCATGGTGGAAACCCTGGGACAGCCTGGACCATCCAATTTAAGGAGGCCACGTGTCAAGAGATTAACCACATCAAGAAACTGGGGATCGAGGATTTGGGAGTCCCGTGGTCGAGAGTTCAGACTCTCGTGATGATAAGTCCCGATGAACGGATGAGATTCCTTCGAACATCTCAGGGTCTATAATGACCGTTAGATGTGAGGAAGAGATGTCAGCTTTAAGCTGGGGTGCGAATGTGCCTTAGGGTAA
>ML787129.1:159311-173843 GCA_009831015.1 Picea engelmannii | reverse complement strand
TTGTATGTGCATAGATATATGTCAATTATTAATGGTGGGTCCTTCATATTTTTCCATTGCAATATTTAATGTGTAGACAAAGGAATTTTTGGGAATAATTACTTGCATATAAGTCACACACCTCATTCAGAAAACCATTATAAGTTATCCAACAGTCTTAAGGGAATTTGACATTAAAAAGACACCTCCAACCAAGTGTCTTATGAAAGTCTACACTCATGAAACAAACCTATTTGTTGCAGCAGTAAGGTAACTATGATAGAAGAGGTTTAGAACTTTATAGCAGTATCAGAGAAATATACCAAACAATAAATTCATTATATTTGTTATGCGCCAAACTTTTGACAAATATATTAAGCTAGAGCATAGAGTATTTTTGGGAAAACATTATCTCTGAATTGTCATCAGTTGTTCCATTGCAAGGGATATTGAAATTGCACCTACAAGAGTTTGTATACAAACTGTTTGAAGAATTTTCTCAGTGACAAACCCTCTGTAAACCCAGAAAAAAGTCTCAAACTTAAAAGGGTATCAAGTGGGTATCTTACAGTGGTATCAGAGCATGTTCCTCTGCAACTGTGGGCTTTGAGGGGAACTTTTAACTAGATTTATGAGACTAGAAGACAAGCATAACATTACCTACCAAAGATGTAGGGGAAGAACCCCAGATCCCCCTGGGTGGGAAGAAGAAGAGGTGGTTAGAGAAGAAGAAACATGAAAGGCAGCACCATCTATCACACCTAAGGGAAAAGAAACTATGGGGGAAGAAGATGATACTAGGATCAACAATTTGTTTAATATTTTGAATGATTTGGCCAAGGGTCAAAAGGCCATGATGGACCTTATGGGGAAGCTAGCTAAGAATTCCTTAGAGGTCCCAATGAAGCATAATGAGAATGGTGATGGGGGTTCAAAAAATGGAGAGGGTAGCCACTCACGCACTACCATGCGGAGCCACCCCCACTTGTACACCAAATCCCCCAAACCCACTATGCCTCAATTTTTGGGGAATGATGTCGCAGGTCCATTGATGCAGGTTGATTAGGAGGATCCCTATAGGGCATATTTAGAGGAGTACAATAGGATAGGAGATGATTTCCACTCATCCATGTCGTTCATGGAATTATCCAATATGAAGAGAAGAAACTGACCGAGAGGGCCCATGAGGGCCATGACACAAAAATTTTAGTTGTAATGTACCCTTGGGAAGGTCACTATTCCCAACTTTGATGGGAGCTCTTAATGCTCTGCTAGATCATGGGTGCACCAGATGTCAAGGACAAATGTCATTAAGTTGTCCACCTTGAACGTGGATGGTGAGGCCCGTGAGTGGTGGTACCATGGGTTAGTCACCTTGGGACATGTCGAGGTTACCTCCTACCTGGACTTCACACAGAGACTCATCGAGAGATTTGACAGGAAGGACCCTGAGCTTCACTTCAGAGAATTGGCTCAACTCAAGAAGACAGGTAGCCCAGAGGCCTATATATCTGAGTTTCAAAGGGTTGTTTTGATGGTGACAGACATTTCATAGGGTCGTTTGGTTATATTGCTTGTTGAGGGGATAGTGCAGTCTCTACGAAAATGGGTCAATGCCTGCAAGCCTACCTCCTTATAGGATGCAGTCAACAGATCTTAAGACATGCAGGATGCAGTACCTAAAATTCAGTTTCTACCCAAACCCACTTTTACCTCGAAGACTAAGGAAATCATACCACCTCAGAGAGATTGGGTCGACAATCCCAAACTGGATGAAGAGACCAGGAGATAATTGAGGAAAAATAAATCGTGTTTCAGATGTCAGGAACCATGGGCACCAGGACACAGATGTGTTGGGAAGGACAGAATGGGAAAGGCCCGTTACATTGAGGTATATTCTCACAGTGAAAATGATGAGGATGAGGAGGTGGAGCAAGCATAGGACTAGGGACATATAGCATCAGGAGAGGAGTCTTCACAGGCTGGGGCTAAGGACCCAGTCATGGCCTCGATGTCAGGATTTATGAGGTATCATACCTTCGGAGTCAAAGGTGTCCTATAGGGGCACAATGTGACAATATTGATTGATGGGGGAGCATCCCATAGCTTCATTGACGATAACATGGTCGAGAAGAGAGGAATTCTGACAGAGGAGTTCGATGGGTTCACAATAGTCATACCAGGAGGCCACCAGATGAGTTGCACCAAGTGGATTCTCAAGCTCACAATAACCATGGGAAAATTCTCAATGATAGATGATTTCTTCATGGTGGACATACCAGACACCAATGTAGTGTTTGGCGTTCAATGGATTTACTCTGTTGGGAGATACATTATTGATTAGAGGACCATGGAGATGGAGTTCACAAGCCCAGATGGAAAGAAAGTGGTCTTACGAGCCATGCACCAATACCCATCGAATATTGTGTCATCGCACATCATGGAGGCAGTTATGAGGCATGGTGATATAGAGTGGGTTGTAGAGTGTTTTATTTCTGACAGAGAGCCACCTGACCATATGCAGCAGCTTCCAGAGGACTTATAGGTAATAATCCGCAAACATCATAAAGTATTTAGTGACATTCCTCCTTGCATTCCACCTGATAGGGGTTTTGAGCATATCATAGAGCTAGAAGAGGGGGTCCAAGAAATTATCACAAACCCCTATTGACACCATAAAGTTTACAAATATGATATTGAAAAAACCATCAAAGAATTGTTGAAAATGGGCCACATTCGACCTAGTTCCATCCCATTTGCCTCTTTTGTTGTCTTAGTCAAGAAGAAGGACAGTACTCTACGGATGTGTATTGACTACATGGCTCTAAACAAGAAGACGATCAAGAATTGGTACCCCATACCCAGGATCAATGAATTAATGGATGAGCTCAGGGGAGCCAAATGTTTCTCGAAGATTGATCTTCAATCAGTGTATCATCAGATCAAGGTACGAGAGTAAAACGTACCTAAAACAACCTTTTGATGCCACTATGGACATTATGAGTTTTTGGTCACGCCATTCAGGCTAACTAACGCCACTGCCACTTTCCAGTTGTGCATGAATCATGTGTTCAATAAGAAGATGAGGAAGTTCTTGTTGGTCTTCTATGACGACATCCTCGTATAAAACAAAACATGGGACGACCATCTGCAACATCTTGATGAAATACTTGGTATTATAGAGAGTCAACAGTTGTATGCAAAGGAATCTAAGTGCGAATTTTGTATGATAGAGATGCTCTACTTGGGGCACGTGATTGGGGTGAATGGGGTACAGGTGCACCAAGAAAAGATCACGGTGATCATTGAGTGGCCAACTCCTAGGAATGTGACAGAACTAAAGAGTTTCCTTGGTCTCTACACTTACTACAGGAAATTTGTTAAGGGATTCTCACAGTTGGCAGTGCCACTGACCAATCTCACCAAAAAGGGGGCTTTCATTTGGATAGAGGAGGCCGAGGAGACATTCGAGAAAATGAAATAGGTGATGAGTTCATGCCATGTTTTAGCACTCCCTGATTTCACCCAACCCTTTGTCTTGGAGTGTGATTCTTCAGGAATTGGGATAGGAGTTGTATTGATGCAAAGAGGTCACCCAATCACGTTTGAGAGCCACAAAATCTGAGAGTATGAGCGACATTACTCCATATATGACAAACAGATGTTGGCCATAATGCATGCTTTGACCAAATTCCAACAGTAATTGGTGGGAAATAGGTTCAAGGTAAAGACTAATCATAATAGCTTGAGGTTTCTCATAGAGAAAAAGGAGTTGAGTGAGCGGAAACAAAAACGGATTAGTAAAATCCAAGCCTGCGATTTTGAAATTGAGTATGTGAAAGGAAAAAATAATGTGGTCATTGATGCCCTATCCAGGATACACACTATCTCTCTCATGGAGATTTCAGTGGAATGGAAGGCACTTCTATTAGTATAATACTCCAAAAACAAGTTTTCTTGTGAGATACTTGATGGTCAGGTCTCCGATGATAGGTACAGGGTTATTGACGACATCATATATATATATAAGGACCAGATCTATTTACTACCATAATCTCAGTTGAAAGACAAAATTCTGCATGCAACGCATACTTCTCCTTTGGCAGGTCATCCTGGATACCTGAAGACTTATAGACAAATCCAGGAGAGGTTCGCTTGGAAGGGTCTCAATATCAATGTATTGAATTTTGTATGAGAGTGCCACATTTGTTAGCATAACAAGGTGAAACATACCCATCCAACAAGATTGCTCCAATCGCTCCCCATTCCTAAACAAAAATGGGAAGGCATTTCGATGGATTTCATTACAGGGCTACCTCTGATTCATGGGAAGTATTGTATCTATGTGGGGGTTGACAGGCTTTCTAAATTCACCCATTTCTTCACCATATCATCCAAATATTCTGCAACGCAGGTAACATAATTCTTCTTCAGAGAGGTATTTCGGTTGCATGGGCTGCCCAAGACAATTGACAATGATCAAGACAATAGATTCATGGGGGGCTTTTGGCAGGAACTATTCAAACTCGTAGGGACAAAATTAACACCTAGTACCAGTTATCACTCTCAGACCGATGGAAAACCAAAATTGTGAACAAATGGCTCGAGGGGTATTTGAGAAATTTTGTATCGGGGCAACAAAAGGTGTGGATCAAATGGATGCACTTGGGTGAGCATTGCTATAACACCACTTATCACATGTCGATCAGGATGGAACCTTTCAAATCTTTGTATGGTTATGACACCACCACCTTTGTGGACAGAGCATTCAGGGATGGTCGGGCACTCAAAGCCAAAGATTAGATTCATGAGAGTCAAGACATCTTTTGAAATCTCAAAGATAACCTTCAAACGACACAGAACCAACAGAAGATGTATGCCAATAAACAAAGAGTGGATCGTAGTTTCGAGGTGGGAGACTTGGTATACCTCCGCTTGCAGCCATACAGATAGTCATCCTTGAAAATGAAGGGGGAAGAGAAATTGAAGCCACAATTCTATGGTCCCTACAGGATTTCGAGGCGAGTCGGGGAGGTAGCTTATGAGTTAGAGCTTCCAAAGGGATGTAAAATACATAATGTCTTTCATGTTTCATGCCTCAAGAAGGCAGTGGGAAAGCATGCTGTCACCTCTACAGAGATACCGCCATTGGATGAGGAGGGGCAGTTGATTCTAATTTCGGAGGAGGTTTTGGAGACCAGAGAGAGGAAATTAAGGAACATGAGCATCAAAGAGTACTTGATCAAATGGAAAAATCTGCCTATCGAGGACACCACTTGGGAAGGAGAACATATATTGCATTGCTTAAGGACAAGCTATCTCAAGCGGGGAGGACTGTAATGTCCCCGTTGGCCTAGGAGGCATAAGGAGTGGTGCTGCTAGCCTAATTTGGTTCCCGTAGGCTAAGTCGGAAAAGTTACCTAGGAAACTCAACTTTTGCATAGGAAATGACTTTATAAAGTGAAAAAGGGAAAAAGGGGGACATGGTTCTTGGGAAAATGAAGTCACTTAAAAATTATAAAGTGTGCAAGAATAAAGTGACTTTAAAAATAAAATCAAAAGTAAGTGAGCAGGAAATAGCTCAAGGGAGAAATAAAAGAGGGGAAATGAGGAGGTGCCCCTCATTCTTACGCTTGCTTATTGATAAAATAAATTTGGAGAGTTTTCTAGGTTTTTTGGAAACCCTTCTTGTTTATTGGTTTCGGTGTTGCAAAAATACACCCTAGATATATTTGGGGAAGAGATCACTCCAGATGATCTACACTTCTGGGGTTGTTTGAAGCCCCGCAGATCTTCCAGGTGTATATTGGTGGCCTCTCACCTAATCCAACTAGCTTATTTTGTATGTTTTCATGTCATCACATCTTGTTGTACTTCCAGGGCCATTTTGGAGGCCTAAACAGTGTTTTTTTTTTATCGCCACAGTCAAATTGTAGTCTTAATTAGAGTTTTATGGTGGAATGTGTATCTCTCTAAAATACCTTTCCAACGGGCTATCACATGCCTAAAACGGAGGTCGTATGAAAAAGTTATGACCCCGGTAAGTTGAGGTACCAACTTACCATAGGGGCCCACATGACTTTTGACGTTTCACCTCCTAGGGTTAGGTTTTTGGATGTATAGGGTTTTGGAGTTCATGAGTAATATAAAAATTGTCTCTAGAGCCTCATTGTAATGGATTTCTTCTTAGATGGATGCACGTAGCAGCCACATCTCTTCTAAGCGATAGCTACCACCATTCGAGCAAGTGTTTCAGTTCTTTAGTTTTACAATTCCATCCTATTTCATTATTCAATAGAAGATATTGTTCACTATATATCTATATTATTATTCATATCTTTGTGTTTATTGTATTCATTCTCTTAATCAGTTCATTCCACTCCTAAATCCAAATCAGTGGTATCAGAGTAGTCTGCTCTTCATTTATTTTTCTTCGTGCATGTCCCCGGCAAGATCTGGGTACAAGAAGTTGGGACTCGAACCAATAAATCCATTGCAATATCAACCACGTTGATCCCGACAACAACCCATGGGGGACAAAAATAAAGATGATGGAGTGGGAGATCTTATTAAAATATTGCTCGAGGAAGCCCTTGCCCGACAAAGGAACAAAATGATGGACAACTTCGCGCAAATCCTTCAATGGCTTCCCACAAGAGAAAAATCTTCATCAAGTGGCCATGCAACCCCCTTCAAGGTACATGTAAATTTTGATATTCCATTATTTGAAGGACTAATAGATGTGGATGTTGTAGATAAATGGTTGAATCTGCTTGAAGGGTATTTTTTGGTCCACAATTTTTCCGATAGGAAAAATATCACTTTTGCACTCCTCAAGGTCATTCCCCATGTTAAAGACTAGTGGGATACTTACTCTAAACAAGGGATCGTAGAGGAATCTACAATGTTTTTGGTGGCCCCTACATGGGATTCCTTTTGGGAGGCCATTAAAGACCAGTACTATCTTGTTGGAATCTACGAGGACCAGTACACCAGATGGAGCACCCTACGTCAAGAAAGGGACCAGACAGTACCAAATTTCACTAATATTTTCCATACCATACACACCAAATTGGGTATCAAATATTTTGAGCGTCATCTGGTGCTCAAATACTGTGGTTGTTTGCATATATACATTCAAATAGAAATGGAATTTCTAGACATCGCCTCATTGGGCACGACTTATAGATACGTTGTTAAGATCAAGCAAAAAAGGAGAGAGTTTGGATCTGCAAACCCCTCACAACCCAAGCAGGGAAAAGGCAGCCCCAACCCACACAACAAGGGACCAAATTGATATGGCCTCCCTAAGGATAACCAGTCCAAGCCACAACACAAGAAGGGTAATGAGAATACGAAGAAGGACACGAGAAAATGGTGTGAGTACCATAAAATCCCTTGGCACAACACCAAAGAATTTTTCTCCAAGAAGTCACTCCTTGTCGAACTAAAGGCATCTGAATCAGAGGTTGATTCTGATTCTGAATCAAATCCTGAAGGATGGAAGCGGATAATCGATGGTGAACCCAGTGCCACTATCGCTACCACCAAATTCTGGCCAAGCGAACCAGAAGAACTAGAGGAAGGGGAACGCCTCTTTTACTCACAGATGTGGGTAAAGGGGGATCCGCTTCATTTCATTGTCAATAGAGGTAGTCAGAAGAACCTAATTTCAGCATAGGTCGTCAAGCAGTTGGACCTGCCAACAACACCGCACCTGCAACCCTACATCATCGGCTGGCTTCACCAAGGAAGAGATCTTTGTTTCAACCAACAGTGTCGTCTTCCCTACGACATCAAGCCTTTCAAAGATGAGGTACTGTGTGATATTACTCCCCATCAAGTTTGTGATGTTTTGTTAGGAAAACCATATTTGCGGAAGTATCATGTTGTGTATGAGTCTACACCCCACAGTGTTATTATTACTTTGGGTAGACAATTGTATAGGATATCAGAGGTAGCGTCGCCTACTTCTATTTCTTTAATCTCTTCAGAGAAATGCAATAAGGTCATCTCACAGACCAGGAAGTTCATCTTCTTGGTTATCTGTGCTCACAGTAAACATAAGTTCTCCGCCACATCCGCAACCTCTACACAGAGCCTCTCTTTGCAGCAGAAGAAAGTGGACGGGATCATGGAAGAATACATAGACATCTTCTCCTCACCTACAGGGGTACCGACACACTGCCAAGTGAAGTATCCAATTGATCTGACCCCCGATGCACCTCTACCTAATGGACTAGTATATCAATACTCACTAATGGAAAATGATGAAGTCAAGTGTCAGATCCAAGATATTCTTCAAAAGGGACACATCAGACCCAACTCCTCGCCTTGCGGAATCCTGATTGTATTGGAGCAGAAGAAGGACAAGACTTGGTGACTCTGCATTGATTACAGAGCCTTAAACAAAATCACAGTCAGGAACCAATACCCCATTCCTATAATTGATGGCCTTGTTGACCAACTCAAGGGGGAAAATTTCTTCAACAAGATTGACCTAAAGTATGGCTACCACTAGGTTCCCATCGAACCAACTGATGTATGGAAGACAACCTTCAAATCTAAATAAGGTCTCTTTGAATGGATAGTCATGCCCTTTGGCTTAACAAATGCACCAGCCACTTTCATGAGGTTGGTGGATGATGTATTGAGACCCTTCACCAACTCCTTTTTGGTGGTATATTTGGATGACATCCTCATCTTTAGCAGAATGTGGGAGGAGCACATACGACATATTCAACAAGTTTTGAGCACTCTGTGACAACACAAGCTATATTCCAACTTGGAAAAATGCTCTATTGTCATGAACAGGGTCCAATACTTGAGATACATTGTTGATGAGCATGGGGTACATGTTGATCCAGCTAAGATCCAATTCATCTGTGACTCGCCAACCCTGACCACACTAACTGAGCTTCAGAGCTTCTTGGGACTAGCCAACTTCTACCGACAGTTCGTTTTGGGATTCTCCCATATTGCATGGGCCCTCAGCCAAGTGACCAAGGGCAGTGGCAGGGCCAAGTTCGTGTGCGGGAAGGAAAAAATACGAGCATTCGATGATTTGAAGCATCGCTTGTGCTCATCTCCAATACTCTCCTTGTCCAATCTACAACAATTGTTCAAGATTGAGACTGATGCATCTGACTATGTTGTGGGTGCAATTCTCACTCAGCACGGTCATCTGGTGGCATACCATATGAGACACTCTTAGATATTGTCCGAAAATACCCCACCTATGATAAGGAAATGTATTCCATTGTAGAATCTTGTATTCAATGGAAACATTACATTCTGGGAAAGGAGACGATCATACACACTGATCAAAAGCCTCTGCAGCTCATACAGACACAAGGGAAATTGCAGAATGACTGCCATCAGAAGTGGTCCACCTACTTGCAACAGTTCCATCTCAACATCAAGTATAAGACAGGTATCTCAAATCATGTCGTTGACTGCCTCAGTCGAACTCCTATGGCTGCACTCACCATTGTGCTCCATTCCTGTGGACATGAAGCATCTGAGTGGCCCCAACTTTATCAACAAGATCTAGACTTCACCACCACCTATCAACTCTTGGGTACAACGTGATTTTCACCGATTTTCACATTCAGGATAGACTATTATGCCACCTATGCCATCTTTGTGTTCCTACAAGCGAGTGTGAAAAGATGATTTGGGAATCCCACTATAGTCGGATGGTAGGACATTTTGGTGTGGAGAAAATTGTGGCCATTCTGCAGAAACATTTTTATTGGCCAAAACTTCGACAGGACATCAGCAAGTATATCAGATCTTGCACTGCCTGTGACATTTCCAAGCTATCCATCAAGAAGAAAGGCCTATACACCCCTCTTCCTACTCCCGAGAAGCCTTGGGAATCCATCTCAATGGATTAAATGTTTGGCCTTCCATCCACCAAGAAAGGAAATGACTGCGTATTTGTGATCATTGATTAGTTTCGAAGATGGACATCCTTACAGCCTACAAGAAGAATATAGCAATGACAGATACTGCCAATCTATTCTTCGAACGAGTGTGGGTCCACTTTGGGATACCACAGACCATCATCTCCAACCGGGACAACAGGTTCCTCAACACATTTTGGTCGAGTCTCTGGTCACTTTTGGACACCAATCTCACAAAATCCACTGCTTTCCACCCCCAAATAGACGGCCAAACAAAGGTCGTCAATCGGATGATTGTGCACATCCTGCACATTTACAACTCTAAGCATCTGCATACATGGGACGAGAGCCTCCCCTATGTTCAACATAGTTACAACATGGCTCTCCATAGCCCATTTCAGGTGGGGTTGGGATTCCAACCCTTGGGACCCATTAATGTTGCACTTCCTCTTTCCACCACACAGACAAACTCTTCACATGATCAGTCTGTGACCGACAAAGCCACCAGATTCATTGAGTGGATTCAGCACATCTACTAATAGGTCCAGGAGATTTTGCAAAAATCCAATGCTAAGTACAAGCAATGCCATGATCAACACACGGTACCACACCATTTTTAGGTTGGCGATAAATTATGGTTACATTTGTAGAAGGAGCATCTCACAGGGCCCCATAAGAATCTTTTCCCACTTCACTATGGGCCTTACACTATAACCAAGGTTGTGGGTAGCAATTCTTTTTAGCTCAACACTCCACCCTTCCTTGGCCTACACCCAGTGTTCAATGTGGACCTCCTTCGACCATATTTTCCACCATTATTGGACACCTCAAATATCTCAGAACAATTGGCACCGACAAAGCTCAACCCAGAGTATGTGGAAAATGCATCCACTAATCAGATAGTGGACACACAGGTCAAGGACACTCACAATCAGAGGATCTAACTTTATCAGGTTGTCAAGGTGGGGAAACTCCTACACTAAGGCAAGTGGCTCACCCAGGGCCAAATCCAGCAGAAGTTTCCTCACCTGATGGGGTAACTCAATGCAATGGATACCATTGCTTCCTAAGGGGGGACCATTGATCCAGTTGGCTATTGGTGGTCGCCCACCTATTCCAACTGGATCCTCTTGTATGTTTTTTAGCTCAACACGATCTTATGTACTTATTTGTAATTGTGGGTTCTACACTTCTAGGGTTGTCTAAATCTCCACACATCTTCCAAGTGGATATTGGTGGCCTCTCACCTAATCCAACTAGCTTATTTTGTATGTTTTCATGTCAACGCATCTTGTTGTACTTCTAGGGCCGTTTTGGAGGCCTAAACAATGTTTTTTTGGCTCGCCATAGTCAAATTGTAGAGATATTTAGAGTTTGATGGCATAATGTGTAGTTCTATGAAAGACCTTTCTAGCGGGCTATCACGCGCCTAAAACGGAGGTCGTATGCAAATTTACAACGCCGAGAAGTTGAGGTACCAACTTACCATAGGGGCCCACATGACTTTTGATGTTTCACATCCTAGGGTTAGGTTTTTAGATGTCTAGGGTTTTTTCATTCATGAGTAATATAAAAAATGCCTCTATAGCCTCATTGTAATGGATTTCTACTCAGATAGTCCAAACCCTAGCCAAGAGATATCCAAGCCAAATACTGAAACTTGTTGTTGCTGCAACTGCACCTGCAACCCTCCTCCAAACCTGCGCACCAGCTACACCTGCAGTGTGCACCAACTGGGAAAACTGCAGTCCTGAGATGTGACAAATGAAATACTGGCACCCTGTATTTATAGTAATCCTGCCAGTTTACTGGGGCCGACTTCTTCTTCTGGGTATGTGTCTGTTCAGTATATTATTATTAGTTTTGGCCGACTTCTTCTCTTGGAGGCTAATAGCCTAATATAAATTATATTCTTGAGCCGACAAGGCTTCTAGGGTTATTAGCCAATTCATTAGGGTTTCTCTTGCTTCCCGGAGTCTTCTATTCTCGTCAGGTTCACATGTAGAGGTAAATAACTCCCGCAGCTACCATAATATTAACACTCCCTCCTATCTAGAGAGGTATTTACAGGTAATGGACTTGAGCACAAAACATACCATTTACCCGGTAGCATCAATATAGTCATCTAGACTATTTCATGACTAGATCACGAGCATCACCATTACTATCAGCTGCATCATCTTTCGTAACCATACTTAATCTAAGTAATATGATGTTGAATAAGTCACTCTCACCATAGAGTGATACAAGTGGAGTAAAAGCTCTGAACTGTTTTTCGTCTAAAAATCTATGTTCATCATTCACCTGAATGATCATCATCTCCAATAAACTGTTGATAGTCTTCAAGGCAATTAGTGCAACAATAGAATGGTCTTGAGCACAACAGACCATACAACTAGTAGCACCACGAGCACTTGTCATTATTATCCAACTGGATAATCTCCTATGACAACTGGTACAATATCAATTTATAGAACACACCTGTGTCTATTCCCATAGTACACAACTACAATCCAGTGGTTAACTACCACATCAAGTAACACACAAGTACTTGATTAGCAATAGTGAAACATATTCACCACAGTAGTTCTCATCTATTGTCATATAGTCTTCATAACAAACATCTGAGAGCATCCTGCATAGAAACAATGTTATGATAAAAACTGAAACATCTGGGCCAATCTTTCACTCACGTCTGTGAGGTCTGAAAGAGTGTCTTCCCTCAGTATATAATATCAACAACAATCAACTGGGCCAATCTTTCACTCACGTCTGTGAGATCTGAAACAATGTTTGCCCTCAACATAGAATATCAATAATAGGCTATCTGCCCCATTCTTCTCAACCAAGGAAGAAGGATTGTTTCTGGTTTCTGAACCTGGACCATTTCCCACCCTGGGCCATTCTTCCGACACTAAACAAAGTGTGACCTGGAGAGAATGAGTCTGCCCTCGAGAAATTCTTGGACCATTCCCTACCCTGAGCCATTCCTCTGACACTAAACAAAATGTAACCTGGAGGGAATGAGTCTGCCCTAAGGAATGACTGTCCTGGACTATTCCCCACCCTGGGCCATTCCTCTGACACCAAACAAGGTGTAGCCTGGAGAGAATGAGTCTGCCCTCGAGGAATAACTGTCCCTAATTGCTGAACCTGGACTACTCCCCACCCTGGGCCATTCCTCCGACACCAAACAAGGTGTAGCCTGGAGTGAATGAGTCTACCCTCAAGGAGTAACTGTTCGGACCATTCCCCGCCCTGTTCCATTCCTCCGACACTAAACAAAGATTATCTTGGAAAGAATGAGTCTTCCCTCGAGGAATGTTTGTCCTGCATCAACCTCCAAATGGAATATTCTTCGAAACTGCTCACAACTGTGAACTTCGAAAGAATGACTGCCCTGTGAGGCGGACCATTCTATTTGACCACTACTCAAAGTGACTGCCAAGAAGAACGATTGTCCTAGACCACTCCCCATAAATGGAAAGTCAATGTCTATGATACATCAACAATCAGTCTGTCTCCCATGTTAACTACAATGGGAAGCCACTGTCCGTCAGAAATCTCAATCCACTTTCCGAACAGGAAATCATCTGTCCAATCTGGACTATTACAAATATAAATGCTCCCTCCTAACTAGAGAGTTATTTCAATCACAAAAATAAATGTTTGCATACCTTCTTCTGGCTTGGAGAGTCTTCCCTTCTGGTTAATAGAGTTATTTCCATGAGCTCTAGCTTGAGTATGTGTGTCCTTTCATCTTGGATAGAGGCTTTACCAAAATGTATGCTTATTTCCTCATCTGTGGAGATTTGTATTGGAGAATCACTTTCTCCCTTCTGGACTTCATCATGGATAATGTAAAGCTTGTACTGTAGTCTGGAACACTGTAAAGGCTTCTTGTAGATGTGAACAATAGAGTATATCATAGTTGGAGAACTAGAACATATCCATGTGGTACTTCTTCTGTCATCATGGGATCTGATCTTCTGAGTAGTCATAGGAAATCTTCACCACGCTTATGTTGTGCACTGGAGGTTCTCCGCCAAGTTGTCTTCTTCTTGTTTGCATACAGGATTATCTTTCTGGTATGCTACAAAGTCTTGAGATTGCTCTGCATGCACTCTTTACTCAATTTCTTCTGGAGAACATTATTTGCATTCATCTGATGTAGAATTCTAGCTCATGGAGTTTGCGGATGATATAATGACTTATATAGAGATAAGTCTAGTGTACTGGAACAATCAATCATCATAGTCTTCTCCCTCCATCTGAGAGAACTTCTAGTTATGGATCTCACAATACTTTTGTTTATAAGTCTTCCATACATTGTCCTTCATCATGATTCTTCTGCTTGATTTCCTTTTGGTGAGTTCATATCAGGCTGGTAATGATTGGTTGTTCTGGAATCTTCATGTTCTTGTTTAGCTTTTAGGTTCATGGAGTTTCTTCTGGATTCTGTTAAGAACCAAACATCAATATAGCATAGAAAAACCTCAGGCAAAGTACTCAACGCCTTGAAAAAGGGATAATTTCAGATAATAAGCCTCTTCGAGGGGGCAACCTCCTTTTACCCCACTTAAATGTTCAAGTACAAGATGATTCAAAATGAAAATGTCTCCTTGGTATATATAGGAGACTAGGA
>ML787129.1:108564-133930 GCA_009831015.1 Picea engelmannii | reverse complement strand
GTTTAAGATGGTTAGAAGGTAACCCCTTGAGGAAGCTACATAAAAGTATAATAAATTATTTAAATAATAAAATGAAGTGATGAGTGTACTATAAGTCAAAGTGGATACAAAAGAAATTATTTAAATAATAAAATTAATGGAGAAATTACTAAGTGGACAAGTGGTTAGAAGTGGGTTAGCCCTAAAATAAGGAAAGTGGTTTAAGATAACCCCTTGAGGAAGCTACATAAAATTATAAATAAGAGGCAAGGGTCTCTCATTTTAATCACACTTGAGCATATTGAATATCTACAAGTGAACGAGGTAACCAAAGGATATATAAGGTGAATTTCATAGGGAAGGTGAAGTAAAGAAGGTTTAAATTCAAGGAAGGATAAATTCTTTTGATGGTGCTTTCTAACGTATGTTATTTACATGCCATCTCACCATTTTCACAATAACTTTTTTTCTAGAATGATTCAGAACACAAAATATGGAGGTCATTGAGGAAACATATCGAAGTAGCTATGATAAAAATTTCAGCTTGTGGGTTGTTGTATTTTTGGAGTTACACTCCATGGAAAATAGGGTTAGTGGCTAGTCCTGAAACTAGTCTAAAACAAGTGTTTCAGGTAAAAACGTCATAACTTCTTCATAACAGATCTAAATTCAATAAGACCAAATGTATTGGTTAGAGTACAGTCTGTAGTATTCTGTGTACCATTTTCATATCCATACAACAAATATTATGTGCGGGGAACACTCTACAAGTTCACTCTCTAGAATAAGCCAGAATTCAACAGGGTATGCCATTTTTGCTATAACTCCTTTTCTGAGAGGTTCCAAGTAGTGAAACCTGGAGGAATTGCATAAAAGACATTGAAGAACATTGTGTACTATTTTTAGATCTTTATTCATTACATGTGCATAGTTATGATTATTTCAATTTAGGGTTGTTGACTAATCCAAAATTAGTCATGTGAGACTAAAGTAAAGTTTGATGAAAATGTTATTCTCTTGTTGTTAAAGTTAATGAAGGTTTGCAGGCATGTGATCATATACACCAGGTCTATTACAAAGTTACAAATCAGATTTGGATGATGAAATTGATGAGGGCTTTTGGTTAAGGTACATGTTGGGTACATGGTTGAGACAAGTAGTTGATGAGTTGGTACATACATGAGGTGTATAGTTGATGATGTTGGTACATCTTGATGAGTCATAGTTTATGTGTATTTGATGCATGATAAATACATATTTGGTGCATGGTTGATGCACTTGTTGATGGTACAGGTTGAGGTACAGGTTAGTGCATGGTTGATGCACTTGTTTATGGTACAGATTGATTACAAGTTGAGGTACATGTTGGTGCATGGTTGATGCACTTGTTTATGGTATAGGTTGATTACAGGTTGTTTGGTGCAGGTTGATTGGTACAGGTTTACAATGGTATATCTCACAATAATAGTGTGACAGTGGTTCCATCATTCTACTTCTACGTCAAGGCGGTTGGACAGGGCAAGGACATGTGGTTGTAGCCGAAGAACATAGGGGGTTGTAGCCTCCTTCTAGTTGTATCCAGAGAATTGGGGAGTTGGAGTTTCCCTCAGGTTGTAGCCTTAGAAACTAGGGGGTTGGAGCCTCCTTCCAGTTGCAGCTAGAAAACAAAGGAAGTTGGTGCTTCCAATGAATGTAATTCTTAAAGACATATACGAAAAAGCATTATGTGGTTTTCTCCCGCTTTGGGTTTCCACGTAAAAACACTGGTGCACTGTGTTTGTGTATGATTGCTCATTTGTTCATTGTTTATTTACTCTGCAACTATTGGATGATAATGCTGCATTGATCTAACACTTTCATTTTATGGTTAAAAATGATTAAATTGCTTTATTACTGATTCNACACATTATGCCGTCAAACTCTGACTCTGTCTACAATTTGACTGTGGCAAGCCAAGAAAACACTGTTTAGAGCCCCAAAATGGCCCTGGAAGTACAGAAAGACGTATTGACATGAAAACTTCCAAAATAATCTTGTTGGAATAGGTGAGCAACCACCAATATCCATCTGGATGTTGTGTAGGGCTTCAGGAAAACCCCGTAAGTGCATAACCCACAATTACAAAGAATTTTCCCCATTATAAAGAAACAAGCTAAACTAAAAACTGTCAAGATGAGCTAGTTGGAATTTGGAACAGGTGGGTGGCCACCAATATCCACCTGGATCAATTTCATTGTTGACAAAGGGAGTCAGAAGAACCTGATCTCAACCGAGGTTTTCAAGAGATTGAAGCTTCCAATGATGCCACACCCCCAACCATACACCATCGAATGGTTGAGCCGGGGATGAGACATATGTGTCAGCCAATAATGCCACCTCTCCTATGGCATCAAGCCCTTCAAGGATGAAATAGTGTGTGATGTTTCCCCACTTGAAGTCTATGATGTTCTTTTAGGACAACCATATATGTGGAAACGTCACACTATCTATGAGTCTCGGCCCCGCGGTGTCATTGTTACTCTAGGAGGTCAACTCTACAAGGTACCAGAGGTAGTTCCAACTACTATCTTGATAAAACAGTGATGCAAAGTAATCTCTCATACCACAAAGTTTAGCCTCTTCACAATCCATTCAGAAGATGGACAGAAGGACATTGCAACCACTATAGCCTCAACTCATGACAAGAAGCAGGTCGACAAGATTGGAGAGGAGCACAAACAAAATGAGATTCTTCCATATGTTCAACGCAACTCTATTGGCCATGACCGTTTTCAGGTGTTCTTGGCGTTCCCACTAGTAGCACCCATTGATATAGCTCTTCTTGCTGCATCTTCACTGACAAAGTCCTCCCACACTCAGAGTAAGGTAGATCATGCACCCAGATCTGTTGAATGGATCCAACACCTCCAACAAGTTCATGACATCCTTCCACAGGAAAAGTACAAGCATGACATCTACTTCAACAAGACAAGCGACTCACCAAGGTTCAGATTCAACAGAAGTTTCCCCATCTCCTGATGGAACTTGACGCAATGGGGACCATTGCTTCCTAAGGGGGGAGGAATGATCCAGGTGGATCTCGGTGGCCAACCACCTTTTCCACTGAATCAACATTTTTGAGCCTATGGTTTTGATAAACCATGATATTCACCCTTTTGATGGGGAATGGAATGTAATACCATCTTCATTTGTTAATTACAGACATCATGTAATGATCTTATGTACATGCCTACAACATAGCGTTAATGCACCAGATCCCATTAGAGCTACGCAGTTAAGCGCACTCAAGCTAGAGTAGTATTGGGATGGGTGACCACCCGTGAAGTCCTAGTGTTTTACATGCCTATGCCATTTTATAAACTTAGATTAATTTATCCTACATGCATCACGGGATTTGTTCTCCTCTCACTCTCTCATATATAATTCAGGTGAAGGAGGCCCTTTAAGCATGCAATGGAGTGTGATGTAAATATTGTTGTGAATGAAGCGTAGCCAACATCTCTTTCTCTTCAGAGATAAACTACCCCATTCTGCCATTTTGTGTTCTACGTTGTTTTTCTATCTGATTCAGTAATAGAAGTTGGGTTTCACTGTATTTCTGTGTTCTTTTCTATATTTTTGTTTTTGTCTCGTTTCATTCTCAGCATAATCTAGATCAATCGTTGAGTGAGTCATATCCAAAAAATGAAGAGGAAGATTGGGGAGCTAGACCTAGATTATAGTTGTAGACAAGGAATTTGTAGTTGGGTCTAAGGAGAGAGATTGAGCCTTCATGCAAAGTTTGGCAATACTCTAGAACTAGGGACCTAAGTTGAGGATTTGGTTGTGATCTTCGGTTAGATCAAACTTTACAATGAAGAAGCCTTTAGTATAGGGGTAAATGAAGACTTCCTCTTTAATCTCAACTTTCCAAGCCAACAAAACCCACTGTAAAATGTGCTAACCTTGGATAAATGCCATTGAATTTGTAGATAGGTCTAATACATCTATAGAAAGTGGCTTGATTTGCAACATCTTGAATTATGGGAATGGTTAGGGCGATATCCTCTTGCACCATAAACTAGGGAGGAGGTATATCACAAGATGGGAGGGCATAATGCACTACATCTTTGAAGGAAACACTAACAAAACTAGGATTAGAGGAAATGCTTACCATAGAAGAGACCACAAGTGATGAGATAGAGGATGAATTGAGCTGAGAAAAATCCCTATTTGAATATTTTTTAAAGAGAACAGAGGGTGTCATCATTACCAAAGGAGGAACTACCACAACTAAGTAGGGGGAGATTGGACATGATGGAGACATGACTATTGGAGAGATTTGAGCTGAGATGCTACCAAAAGTTGCAATTGAAGATGGAGGGGAGGATGAGACAACCATTTGAGCTTAGATAATCACTAGCAAGTGCCCTAGGGATGCAGCCTAGTCGTCATGGTCTAGGTTTCAGCCTTTACCATAATGCCCGCTTCCACTTTCGATTACATATTTTAAAATGGAACTTTTATGTGATATAATAATTCAAATATTAAAGTTTCATATGAGGGATAATTGAAGATGATTGACATCCATTTTAGATGCTCAATGAGAAATCCCAAGGGGAACAATAGATTTGAACCTGTGACCTCCTCGGTTTGGGATAACTTCACATCTAGCTCATAACCATTGGAACTAACCCTTGGGTCTAATTATTGGAATTGAGTTACATATGAAGTTAGAGTTTTATATTTTCAAAACTTTAATTATGTTTTCAACAATTTAAATTGATTAGAATTTAACAAAATTCTTACAAACATCATTCCACCACACACTAAACTTGAATCATATTAAAATTGTAATAATATCTAATGTTTTTATTAATATTATTAAATTTATAGCTAAAAAAATATTTTAATTATAAAATTAACTTATTTTATTTTATATTCATTAAACATCAATATTTTTTTATAATTTTCAGACCTTTATCCACATTAGATCCCACTTTCAAAATATCACCCTACCAACCTTCCTAACCTTTTAACTCAACAAAATTATGGTGATCTTAGAAATTATGGTGATCTTCCTAACCTTCCTAACCTTTTAACTCAACAATATCACCCTACCAACCTTCCTAACCTTTTAACTCAACCTTCCTAACCTTTTAACCTTCCTAACCTTTTAACTCAACAAAACTATAGCCAAACATTCATTTTGCATATTAAAAACTAGTAAAATTAACCCAGGTTTCTACATTTTAATATAAATTTCCATCCTTAAAATCATCCCTTACAAATAAATCTTAGATAATAATTATTTACAATAATTTTAATAATACAAAACATTTTCTATATCATTTTCTTAAAATAATTCATTAAAAAACATTTAAAAAATTAAATAATAAAAACTCATTAATTTATATTTATATATTTAAAATATATTATATCAATAAAAACAATTCATTATTAAATATTATAATTAATATCTAAATTACTTTAACAATCTTATATATTATAATTAATATCTAAATTACTTTTAACAATCTTATAAGATTGTTAAATGTAGTTGGTCACCTACTTTTTAGCTTCCATTCCAATCCAACTTCAAATTTTTCTCATAATTTTAATAAAAATATTAATCAAAATTATTTGAAATATTATACTATAAAAATTTATTAATTCATCTTAACTTATATGAGTCACCTACTTCCTATTTTTTACCTTCAATCTCAATCTAATTTAAAATTTTACTCATAATACATATTTTTCAAAAAAATCTATTAGTTAAAACATTAAATTATAAAAATCCATTAATTCACCTTTAAATGTAATTAATACATTATATTTAAAAAAAAAATAATTCATTAATAAATACCATCACTCATAAATATCCACCAATTAAATATTAAATTATAAAAATCCATTAATCCACCTTTAAATGTGATTAACAAATTATATTAAAAAAAAACAATAACATATTTATCATTATTAAATACCATCACCACTGTTATCAAAACGTAAAGCTATAAATGCTATCCACAGTTTGTTGTCATTATTAGATGTCACTCTCCATGGGCATTCTGTCTCGAGAACATTAACTTCCGATTATCATCTGTATTGAAAAATGTAATCTTGTGAATGGTTAACTCGTGAACTTAGCAGTGTTTTCGGCACTTTCAAGAGATAATATTAAAAAAAGTTTTGTCTTGAAGTCAAAAGGATTTTCTACGGCAAGAATGGAGAAATCCAACGCTATTGCATTCACATTTCCAGCCATAAAATGTGGAATTTTTGAACGGTCGGCTATGCCATTACACTTTAAAAGTTCATGGCACCTGCAAAAAACAGTGCCACAACTGTACATGCCAAGGGGCCCATCTTTCGGAGAGGACTGGAAGCAACATCGATTACATAATGAATAGTGCAAGGCCGATCATAGGTTCCAAGCTGAAATCACAGGGCATGATGGTGATGAATAAGAGAATTCAATCCAAGGCATTTGCCCTGTCCACCACCATTTTAGCCATTGGATTCGTAGTTTTGTTGTCGCAGCAAGCTTCTCTGTATTGGAGATCTGAGTGTAAGTGGGTCTTTGCTCTTTCAGCTTTGTTTGATTTTGTATTGGGTATAGACATTAAATGTCTTAGCTTTAGAAGTCTAGCCGCTACCTTGTTGCGGTAATACAATTTTGGGCCTGGTAATGGTAAAGAAAAATGTATTTTTGCCTTATGAAACTACTAAGTTGGTTCCTTTGTTGTCGGTGGGTTTGGTGTTAGGCATGTTTCCCATTAAAAACTACCAACTTGATCTTCATAGTCAGCTGTAAATTTGAGGAACTGTGTTTTGTTTCCTTCTTTTTTGAATAAAATGTTGTAGCCTATGGAGATAGATTTGTTTTTAAACTCGTGAAAGGCTTAGTGGCTATACGGAGGAGAGTCGTCTTCTTATTTAGTTTGGCTGATCTTTAGATTCTGCCAGCCTGGGATGAGGGAAGCAAGAAGATTTTTTGGGTTTTTGCTAGTGAATCTCCGGGTTCAACTGTAATAACTCCATGCTTATTAGGAATAGGCATCCACGTTCTCACTGTGGCTTTAGAGGGTCACATCTGCTGCTTAAAAGAGCTGCCTATGATTTCGCTCATGGCAATCTTAGTGACTGGGTTGTTTTCCAAATCACCCTTCCAGAAAGGATCTAACTAAATCACCTAGAAGGAGGGGGTTAGGGTAAAAACTTATTGGTCATGGCAGTCTTAGTGACTGGGTTGTTTTCCAAATCACCCTTCCAGAAATGATCTAACTAAATCACCTAGAAGGAAGGGGTTAGGGTAAAAACTCATTGGTCAGCGTCTGCGTAACCTGAAGAGAGGACATACACTACGTGTATGAGGGTCAACTCTATTCTGTCGAAGTTATCTGAGTAATGGGGGATCTTCCAGGATCAAGTCCACATAAAGGATGAGGTTTTATTTTTATCTTTATTAATATCTAATTATCCAGTGAGAGACTTAGATCCATTGGTATTTTATAGTAATCTTAACTTGTTGTCTGTATTGAGATCCTATGGTCTAGGGTCTCTGTTATATAGTGCACTAGTTCATTAAGCTTCTCTGTCATAGTTGCTAAAGAGAGTTGTTTTCAGGTTTTAGGTTTGCAGCATATATCATTGTACAATGGGTATTGTGCATCCTTAGGCTCATTTTATTTCCATGATTTGCATTTTTTATCTTCCCAGGGCTTTTATAAGGATCTGTTTGCCTTCTTTTGTAGTCTAGGGCGGGGTGAGCCAGTTCTTGTTTCAATGGTGCCAGTTCTTGTTTGCCTTCTTTTGTAGTCTAGTGAGGGGTGAGCCAGTTCTTGTTTCAATGGTGCCTGCTTTATTTTTCTAGTTGATTTCTCTATTCAGATAGTCCATATGCTCTCATTTAAGTGTAGCTTGTAATGGTGTATCCAGCCATGGAGGCCACATCAGCCAACCTGATTTTATTTTCAGTCCCCTCCAACAGCACAGGGATGGGAACAAAACTTTCCTATCTGTGTTTGAGCAACTTTCCGTTCGGTCATGGGCCCATGTATAAGCTCCACTGAGATTTGATTATTGAATAACTCAGTGAAATTGATTGGTTTTTACCATTGGATAACTTTGATGCTGTTTCAGAGTTTCCAATTGTAGTGGTGGTGCTGACATAAAGAAGACATTTGCAGGAATATTTTGACAAAATATTTTATTCAACAATGCAACATGCTCTTATTGTTCCTGTGAATCGAATCATAATACGATTTACACTAGTATAGTTGGCAATCCTTTGAGTTAATAAAACAGTCTGCTGTTTCGTCTGTTTCATCCATTCTAGTTTCAGGCTATTATTAGGTGGGATATGGATGATGTTTTAGAGATTTTTTTCAATTGTCAAGTTTAATTTCTAGGTAATTTGTCAAAAATAGCCTAATATCCATTTTTGAACTTTATTGTAGGGAACAAAAGAGCCGCAGATACTGTTATGTTTCCAGGATCATACAACGAAGGTGAAGGAATAGTCTGTGACCGATCCCATTTTCGTACAGACTTGTGCACTGCTTTTGGGCATGTTCAGATGCTTGCAAATTTGAGTTCGTTCCTGCTTCATGCTCAAGATAAAATTAACTCTGGCATAGAGGAGAAGGTCCGGCCTTACACTCGGAAGTGGGAAAAGGATGTCATGGCCATTGTGCATGAGGTGACTCTGAAGAGTGTAATGTTAACAAGTTCTTCCAATGTGAATTGTGATGTTGTACACGATGTGCCAGCTATCGTCTATAGTACTTCAGGATACACGGGGAATTTGTATCATGAGTTCAATGATGGGATTATTCCTATGTATATAACAACTCAGCATTTAGAAAAGGAGGTTGTGTTTGTTATTGTCGACTGCCATAACTGGTGGTTAACCAAGTATGATGAAATCCTGAAGCAACTGACAAAATACAGGGTCATCAATTTTGAAAATGAAACTATGGTTCACTGCTTTCCAGAGGTCACAGCTGGCTTGTTTATTCACGGTGATCTGATGATTGATCCCTCTTTAATGTTCCACAACAAAAGCATACTTGACTTCAGAGCTTTAATCAATCGTGCTTACACACCTCACTGGTTTATCCCTGAACCAAATTCAGATCAGCCTCGCCTCACAATACTTGTTCGTGAAGGTAACAGGGTAATCTTGAACCTGAAAGAGGTGGTTGGATTGGCTGAGCAACTCGGGTTTAATGTTACAGTATGGAAGCCATTGCGAACCACTGAATTGAAGACAACTTATGCGCTTCTGAATTCCAGCCATGTACTGCTTGGTGTTCATGGTGCAGCATTGACTCATTTTCTGTTCATGCGTCCTGGATCTGTGTTCATTCAGGTCATTCCACTTGGGACTGAGTGGGCTGCTCACACCTATTTTGGTGAACCAGCAGAAAGGATGGGCTTTCAGTACATAGGTTATAAGATAAGACTAGAAGAAAGTACTTTAAGTCATAAATATAGCAAAAATGACATCATTTTGACAAATCCACGTGCTGTTGTCCAGCAAGGGTGGGCAGTAACTAAACAAATCTACTTGGAATCTCAAGATGTTATTATTAATTTATCTCGAATGAAGAGAGTACTGATTAATGCTAAGAGAAAAGCAAATAAGTTCATGAGCCTATAATGCAGGAAGGTTACCCTGGTAGATTATGCCTTTGAAGTTCTGCAATGGTAAGCATTTGGGTTTTTGCTGTTTATATCCCATACTGCCCCTAAGCTGTCATTAAGGACTCAAGGGACATGAGCTGGCATGTGGATCTGGATTCTGAACATATGAATTATATGGAAAGAAGTTTGAATTTTGATTATGAAATTGCAAATTGAGAAAGAGCCAGCGTCTTCCGATGTCAGATTTACATTGTATGGCACTTTATTTAAGTTCATTCATTTTCATGGCCTTGTGAGGACAACTTGTCATCAGGCAACCAGTATGTGTCGTCAACCTGCTTACATGGTCAACCAATAGTTGTGTAACAGGTTGTAATGGTAGAGTCAAGGAAACACACACACACATATGATACAGGAGAAATTTACACCTAACTCCTTAGATGTCTCTTGTGTTTTACATATGATTTACAATAAATAATCCTACTGAAATCTTCACTTGCCTTTAATGGGTTCCACTGCTAGACTAAGTAGTAACCTTGGTTATTAACCTAATTTGCATGCCTTGTCAATTGCCAAACATGTATTAAAAGGCCAAACTTTTCCTTTGGAATTTAGCCATCTAAAAATTCCAAACATTAGGATTTAGGATGGGAGATATGCAAAGAATAGACCAGTGAAAAGGTTCCCTCAATCTAGAGGATATCCTAAAACTTTCTACAGTAGTGTGAGGTGGCCAAATAACAGTCTGCAATTGTCAAATAGTGAAAATAATGCATTGGAAAAATTCAGACACGTTTTAACTTAATAGGTCAATCAGCCAGGCTGAAAGTTAGTTTAGCATATTTGAAAATGTGTCTTGTTTAGCAAGTGGTAACATTCAAACTCTCAAATACATCATACACTGAAGATTCTGATCAATTTTGAGTGGCAATGCTCAGGACTCGAGTATAACTCTATGCTTATTAGGCATCCATGTTCTCAATGTAATTTGGAAGGTACATACTGGCCTCAGAAGGGTTCTTCTAATAGCCTGCCTATACTATTGCAGTGTCCTGTTTGAACTCACAATTATGTCTCGATAGGCTAGGTTAAATGCTTTGGTTGGCACTTATTTAACATCATTCTATTTTTTATCATATAGCAGGGTGTACAATTTCATTACTCGTTTTCTCTCCAACCATGTCTTTCTGGTTTCAAAATACTATATAGCATATTTATAAATTAGGAATTGACTGCCCATTGGCATCAAGCAGGATGATAGATATTCTGAATGTCTGTTTTTTGGTTCTCAGATATACGATGTTGTTTTTATTCTGCATATCCAGACTTTCTGTAGAGGCTTCAATATATTTTTTCAGGATATCCACTGAGACCAAGGTCTCTTGGACTGTAATAGTATTTCTAGACTGGTTTTCGGACCAAAAATAGATAAAAATAAGTTTTTAACTGTGCTTGGCTAAAATGACAAGAAACCTTTAAAATGTTTAGTAGTTAGAAAACTAATAATATACCTGGTCAGGAAGTGCTTACTATTAGAAGTTTTTTGCACAGAAACAAGACTCTTTATAACTTTGCTAGTACTCCCGAGTTTACTCCACTCTGGGCGCTGGGGAGCTTAGTCAAAGCTCTGTCAAAACTCCTGGTTAAAATCAGCATGATTTTGTTTTGGTCAGTAAGTTTTGCATTCCTGAATTTTTTGAGTGCATGTTCCCTGATGTTTTATTGCTGAGTTTTGCTAAGTTGCCAAGTTGACTCTCCAATTTTGGTTTGTTAGGTCGTCGTTGAGTCCGAGCATTGTGACTTTGGCCTTTTGACAATTTCTATGAGAACACAAAACAATACAAGGACCTCTCTTTGTAGCTGAGCCCCAAATCCTTTTGGGGATGAATATGCCTCTGAAATGTGGCCAAATGTTTTGGGCAGTGTTTCACAATTTGGAAAGCTTGCTTGAAATGCACAAGTGCCTTTTGGGCTTAAACCCATTTGTTTCCCCATGTAATCTGCGTATTTTAGGGCCTACAAAGCCCAAAAAAATGAAATTAAACCATTTTAAATGATAAAACAACAACTAACAAGCATTTCAAAATTGATATTGATCAATCTTTCTTTGAATTAAATTCAAATTGATATTGATCAATTCTTTATCAAATTAAAAAAAAAGCACCATCTACAAACCCTAACTCCCCTTCATTCTCTTAAAAAAAGGCTACTCTATTTCATTACTCACTTTCTTCAACAACAATAGCTCTCCTATAGTAGCAACAAGGGTTTCAATGATTTTTGGTTCATTGAGAGCAATCTTTGGAACAATTCTAGTAAGAAAACTATTGTGGGCCGCAAAAATATTGTCATGGTCTTCATAAGCTTTGGTGAACAGCTTTCTTTGTTGTTTTTTCAGCATCCATGGCCTCTAAAAGTAGTGTTTGTCCTACTCCTAGCCCTCCTAAATCAATGAAACAAAGTGATTTTTATCCACTTTGGAGGCATGTGAAAAAAATTACACATTCTAGGAGGGGGCTTTTGGGAATGGGAGTGCACTCTTTGTCACAACACCTACAATGGTTCTTGCACAAGAGTGAAGTCACATCTTTCGCATGAAGGGGAAAATGGTGTTGATATCTGTCCAGGAACAACAAACCAAAAAGAAGGCAAAATTTTGAAAATGAGCATAATAATGCTTACAAATAAATCCCAGTTGTTATTGATAAACAAAGAATTGTTGAAGAAGCTAGGAAGAAGAGAGCTTTTGGGAATGGGAGTGCACTCTTTGTCACGACATCTCCAATGGCTCTTACACAATAGTGAAGTCACATCTTTCGCATGATGGGGGAAATGGTGTTGATATCTGTCAAGGGACAACAAACCAAAAAGAAAGGGAAATTTTTGAAGATGAGCATAATAATGCTTACAAATAAAACACAGTTGTTATCGAGAAACAAAGAATTGTTCAAGAAGCTAGGAAGAAGAGAGCTTAAGGGAGGGAAGAAGCTCAAACAATAATGGCAAGGGTCATTTATCCATGTGGAATCCAATTTAATATGGTTTGATCTCCTTGGGAGGACTTGGCAAAGGCAATTAACACAACCCCTCAAAGTTTCAAGGGGGGAAACTATGAAAAAGTCTATACTGAATTGCTTAGAAATGAAATTCAACATATTGAAAATTTCTTAGTACCAATTCATTTTTTGTGGAGTGGGGAGGGGGGAAACTATGAAAAAGTCTACATTGAATTGCTTAGAAATGAAATTCAACTTATTGAAAATTTCTTAGTACCAATTCATTTTTTGTGGGGTGGCTCGGGAGTTCGTATTATATCATATGGATGGAAAAGTACAAGACATAGGCCATTGTTCAATTCCATTTCCTCTTCACCAAAAGGTATGATGTTTCTAAATGTCAAAGATTGTTAAGGTGAGGTAAACGATACTCATTTCATTGTTAATGTTTTAATTAATGTCATTGAGAAAGTAGGTCCCTCCAATGTGGTGCAAGTTATCACAAGTGATGCACCATTTTGCAAAGTTGCAGGGTTGATTAAGAGTCAACACAATCACATATTTTGGACTTTTTGCGTTGACCATACTTTAGACTTGATTTTGGTAGTGTTTGAGGCAAGAATACCATGGAGTAAGCAACCCACAAGGTAGGTGAGAGAATTTATAAAATTCATCACCAACCATCACTGGTTTCAATGGATTTTTCAAGAGGTACTCCAAATTGCAGTTGTTGAGACAATATATGCCTCGAGCATCATCATGTCACGCTGTATTGTAGAGGCAAGTATGCAGTAGTGTTTATGTTGGTGAGTGAGATTTGCTTTGTTTTGAGACAATTAGATTCAAAGAGGGAACTATGGTGTGTATACTATTGATTGACGAGGATTGCTAGAGCTAGATTGACTTCTTGCTCAAGTTTACAACATCGGTGCTTGAGTTATTACGAAATGCAAATATCAGCGAGCCTTACTTGGGAGATGGTTATGATGGCATGGATACCATGGTTGAGAACCATGGGAATCATTTCATAAGAGGAACTCATGCTTTTAAGTGTTGATGCAGGTTTTGACATGTAATCACTTAGCTTATGATCGAGACAATTCACCAATAGGAACCTCTTCAATTATTTTAATGTGGAAATAACAACAACAATAATAATTCATTGTGTTTTAAATTCTTTATTATGCACATTTCATGACTACCTGTGTGTTAGTTTGTTGTGCATACATCTATCATCGTGCATTTCATGTAAATAATCAAATACAGTGAAAACACCATCAATATACTCAATAATACAAGAGATTTATGTTGGACAACCCAGCGTGGGAAAACTCTAGCAATGAAATGGTTATGTGCTCCACTTCCAATTAATATGAGGAACAAATTCATATACAAAGGCGCAAATCAAGGTTTTGCTCAATGCTACTCTCATAGACATTGATGAAATTTACCTCCCTTTGCTCTCTACAATGTTCTTTCCAGAAACGAATCTCCTCTTGGTATCAGTCTATAGCAATCTCTTTTTGCACTTCTTTTCAATTATGGGTGTTGGAACAATAAAGGGAAGGATTATGTCCTCCCTAAGAAATAAGTGATTCCCCTTCTTCTTTGCCTTTTATTCGTCTTTTGTCAGTAGGAAGGTTAATCAACCTCCAAGACTCAATTATCGACTCCCCTATGTATATGGGGGTGTTTTCTCATTTTCAGTTGCCAAACAAGCAAAGAAATAGTCTCCAAAATTTTTTATGGATACCTAAGGATTTATGTGCAAGACAAAACCCCTTTGAGTCTATTATTGCACAATCTGTACTTGCCCAAAGCCCAAGGCAAGTGAGGCAATATTGGCATTACAAGGGGGTGACCTATCACTATCACCTTAATAGGAAACCCCCTATTTTTTAGGAGTATGTTAAGATTACTCCAAGGGAGACATCACTAGTGACCTAAAGGGCTGATGAACTAAGAAAAAGAAGCAAGAATGCCCCCCTCTCACTGGTCACTCAAGTTAAAAGGTTCTCTATGTCTTTAAGAGATGAAGCAAAATTAAAGATGAAGTGTACCTACCCAGAACAAGACAACAAAAAAAAAATATGGCAACTTTCAAGTACAAAAAGATGTTAGTGCTTCATAAGACCGTGAACCTTTGAAATATAAGCTAGCTGATATAAAATTGCAGCGATATGAAAGTTTACAACAACAATACGTATTTTATAACAACTACAAGAAATATGCCTTAGAATTGCTTGAAAAGACAATGAAAAAGTAGTTTTAACTAGGCAAAATGATAATCAATTGTCACAAGCATTTTCTGCAATGTCTAGCTAGCATTAAATGTTAGTTTTGCAGAAAATTTGCTGCAGTTAGATGGTTGTAGCAATCTTTTGTAAAAGAAGCAAGTATTAGTGCTTAGAATTGCAACAAAATGTCATGGAAACTTAGCATTTATCAAGTAGATTCTTGGGAAATTATCACAAGCAATTTTTGAGTGAGTTAGATGTGAGTTATGTAGGTGTATGCAACAAATTAGTATAGATTAGTATGGTTGTAACAATGATTTACAACAACAAGAAGTTAACTAGTGAATTAGTCTAAATTAGAGTTAGTAGAAGTTAGCAAAAACTTCAAGGAAGAGAGTTTGAGTGTTTGTTTGATCAATCATTAACTAAAGCAAGTGGATAAGTGCCTTTTAGGGTTTATGGAGTCAACAATAGCAACAACACAACTTGGAGAAAAATAACAATGATAATACTTGCCAAAGGAAAATAGGTGGATCGAAGAAGTGTTGGCACTTCAAGGCCTCAAACATCCAAACCTTAAAGAAAAATTCACTAGAGAGTAAGCACTTTTATGCCTTAGCGAATCTTCCTTCCTTAGACTATTGAAAAATATTATCCAATAAGCAATTTGAATGAAGATACTAGAGTGCTAGCACTTTAGGGCTCTAGTAGCCACTTCTAAACAAGGTGTACTTGAGATATCTAAACAAGTAGAAAAGCTAGAGAGAGAAAGAAGTAACTTATGTTTCTCTCCTAGGGTTTAAGCAAGCAATTTCATAATCTTTAACATGAAACAAGTAAAATTTACCACAAGAACTTATTACATGAACAAATTGCAGATTTTCTACTTACTTCACCAAGAATAATCAAGCCAAACCCTAGTTGAAGATCTTCCACCATTAAAAAAGGCCAAGATACACCATAAAATGCCTCTCCAAGAAGTTGCACACTAGTTATTTCAACCAATAGCCCTTAAAGAGGGCATAAATTTCAGTCCACACTTGTTGTGTGATGAGTTATTGATCCGGATTATTTTCGGCACGAAATGAGAGTGGAGATATAATAAAGAAATGCACAGAGATATTGCATATATTCAATAATATAATAGAAATGTATCAGAGATGCAACCATAAACACAGATATACGGTAATACACGATTTCTATTAATCAAAGAAATGTACAGAGACTGTAAAAATACAGAGTGAAAGACTCGCTAGAATGGTGGCAGCTTATCTCTGAGAAGAGATGTGACGGCTACTCGCATTCACAAGAAGATGAGGCTCTGAAGGCCTTTTTACAATAAAACGAGAATGCCAAAAGTCCTAGACATCCAAAAACCTAACCCTAGGAAATGAAGCGCTGAAAGTCATGTGGGCCCCGTTTGGGTAAGTTAGTACATCAACTTCCCGGGGTCGTAACTTTTGCATACAATCTTCGTTTTAGGCGTATGATAGCTCGTTGGAAAGGTATCGTCGATGAGATTCATTTTGGGGGCTCAATCATGCCTTTGGATATCATTGAGAACCTCTATCTTGAAAAACCTTCATTTAGGCCCTCAAAATGGCCCAGGAAGTTAAAACCTGCTAAAAATAGTAAATTGCCAAAATTGCCAGAAAGTTGTTTTGAGCTAGTTGAAAAAGGTGGGTGGCCACCGATATCCACCTGGATCAATCCTCCCTCCTTAGGAAGCAATGGTCTCCATTGCGTTGAGTTCCTGGGGGAGAGGGGAAAGTGTTTGTTGAATCTGCATCTTGGTGCACTGCTTGTCTTGCTGGAGACGTCGTGTTGCTCAGTTTGTGGAAATCTGTCATGAACCTGTTGAGGTTGAGGTTGTTCAACAAGTCGAGATACATGAGAGGACGATGTACAAAAGGAATCTTTGTGCTTTGATGCAACCTTGTCAACCTGCTTCTGTTTGATAGAAGGTGCTTGGGGCGAGACTGTATTGGTTGCAGTGTCCTTCTGTTCCCCTTTTGAACAGATTGTGAAGAAGTTGAATTTTGCAGTATGAGATACTACCTTGCGACACTTTTTTGGTGGAACAATAGTCAGAACTACCTCTGGTATTCTGTAGAGATGACCCCCCAAAGTAACAATGACACTACGGGGTCGAGACTCATAAACATCATGGCGTTTCCACATATATGGTTGGCCCAAGAGAATATCACAAACATCCAGTGGGGCAACATCACATAATACCTCATCCTTGAAGGGTTGGATGTCGTATGACAATCGACATTGTTGGCTGACACGGAGATCTCGTCCTTGTCGAAGCCACCTGATGTTGTATGGTTGCGAGTGTGGTGTTGTCAACAATCCTAACTGTTTAACGACCTCTGCTGAGATGAGGTTTTTCTGGCTTCCTCTATCAACAATATAATGCAGCGGGGTCCCCTTCACCCACATCTGTGAATGAAAAAGGCGCTCCCCCTCTTCAGGATCTGTTGGTTCTTCTGGTTGAATTGTTGCGGTCGCGACAATAGCAGTGGGGCCCACGTCAATGATCTGTCATTTACCATTATTTTCATAATCATATTCTGAATCAGGGTTCGGCTCTTTATCTTTGATCTCGGCCACCAATGATTGTTTTGAGTGACATTCATCGGTGTTGTGCCAGGGGATTTTGTGGAAATCGCACAATTTTTCGGTGTCCTTATTTATCTTCCCGTGACCCTTCTTTTCCTGTGTCTTGGACTGGTTTTCGGGAGACTATTTGTTAGGGTTGTCTTTGTCATACTTTGGTTGTTGCGGATTTACAGATCCGAAATCTTGTTTGTTCTGGTGCTTAAATTTCTGTTCGATTTTAATAGCATATCGATAAGCAGCACCGAGTGATGAGATGTCCAGAAAATCCATTTCAGTCTGGATGTATCTGTGTAGAGCCCCACAGTATTTTAGAACCAAATGTCGCTTGGAGTCTTTGATACCCAACTTGGTGCGCAAGGTATGGAAGGTATTGGTGAACTCCGAAACTGCTTGGCCCCTCTCTTGCCGCAGTGTGGTCCATCTCATGTACTGGTCCTCATAGTTTCCAACATGGTAATACTGTTCCTTTACCACATCCACAAAAAAAATCCAAGTGGGATCGGCCCCATATATTTCAGACTCCTCTGTGGAACTCTACTCCCAATAAGTTTTCCACCAATGTTTGACATGGGGGGGAGATTTAAGGAGTGCGAAGGTGATCTTTTCTTTGTCGGAAAATTTGTGAATAGAGAAATAACCTTCTAGCAGATTTAACCATTTGTCTAAGGCTTATGCATCTATCTGTCCTTCAAATACAGGAATATCAAAATTAACTTGTACCTTGAAAGGCGAGGTGCCTCCAAAGTGGTCTCTTAATGAAGATACGTCTATTGCTATCGACAAGCGTTGAAGGATGTGGGAAAAATTCTCCATCATTTCATCCCTCTGTCGCGTGAGAGCTTGCTCAAGCAACAGACTGATAGGATCGTCTGCTCCGTCATTTTTCTTTTCTTCTGCCATTGAGGGTTTCTTGGGTGTGCGAGAGCGGTTGTCCTCAAGAGAGACAAACTCGAGACCCAACCTACTATACTCGAACCTCGTCGGCGACAGGCATTGAAAAAACGATCAAGAGCAACCTGCTCTGATACCACTGATCCGGATTATTTTCGGCACGAAATGAGAGCGGAGATATAATAAAGAAATGCACAGAGATATTGCAGATATTCAATAATATAACATAAATGTATCATAGATGCAACCATAAACACAGATATACAGTAATACACGATTTCTATTAATCAAATAAATGTACAGACACTGTAAAAATACAGAGTGAAAGACTCGCTAGAATGGTGGTAGCTTATCTCTGAGAAGAGATGTGATGGCTACTCGCATTCGCAAGAAGATGAGGCTCTGAAGGCCTTTTTACAATAAAACGAGAATGCCAAAATTCCTAGACATCTAAAAAACCTAACCCTAGGAGATGAAGCGTTGAAAGTCATGTGGGCCCCGTTTGGGTAAGTTAGTACATCAACTTCCCGGGGTCGTAACTTTTGCATACGATCTTCGGTTTAGACGTATGATAGCTCGTTGGAAAGGTATCGTCGAGGAGATTCATTTTGGGGGCTCAATCATGCCTTCGGCTATCATTGAGAACCTCAATCTTGAAAAATCTTCATTTAGGCCCTCAAAATGGCCCCGAAAGTTAAAACCTGCTAAAAATAGTAAATTGTCAAAATTGCCAGAAAGTTGTTTTGAGCTAGTTGGAAAAGGTGGGTGGCCACCGATATCCACCTGAATCAGTTATCATGAAAAAATGAGAGTACTTTATCTCTATTTATACAAACTTTGACCTTTAATTAATTTTAGGTCAAATAAAAGGCCGACTTGGCCAATTTACATCAAAATCCAATTTTTACATAAATAAAACTAATTAACACCTAAACATATCTCCAAGGGTGATGTCATGCCATTCTAGGGTGACGTTGGGCCCCTAAGGTAGAACGTTGGGCTCAAGATGCAGAACGGTTGGCCTCCAAAGGCCCTAGATGATACCCACACGTGCCCCCTAGCTCACAATTGCCTCCAAAATGTAAACCCTAGTTGTGGATGACATTCAGGGTCATGATGGTGACGTCATGGGCTCTCAAAGGCCAACGTTCAGGTGGAAGGGAAATACCCCCTTGGGTCTAGGTTTTCCAGGGTGTCTCCAAGGGTAACATCCTTCTTTCTTCTTGGTGCAAATCTCTAATGTCTTCTTGCCCCTAGATGGGGTTACAACATCTATCCGTGGGCTTTTAGCCCCATGAAGGTCAGAGCTAATCATTCCCTCATGTGTACCTATCCACCGATCAAGGTCTTGCAACAACAATAAGTACACCCTCCAGGGGTTCATAAGTCACAGGGATCATAACATGTAAATCACATCTAATAATTAAATTACCCAAACATGTGCATCAAACCCCCCTTTACCCAAAAAAATGCTCAAAGATGTGATGCAATTTAACAAGTTAGGTTTAGAGAAGGTCTTAGGGTGTCCTATTGGACTAATCCTCGTTAAGTTTGGGGTGTTTCCCATGTGGGAGCCAATCCAGATCATGTAAGTGTATGAGGTGGCATGGGGTAAGTGTTTGGGAATGGGGTGCAGTGATAACATGGAAATGTAAGTCTTACCTGTGGGTGCCTTTGTAGAGGGCGAGTTGCACCTTGTCATAGATGTCATTGTTTCCCAACCCATTTACTGTCTTTTACTCTTAGCTTATTTATCTTTTGATCTTTTGCTTTTGTGCTTCAAGGGAAGAGTTGAGGGACACTGTCCTGGCTTGGTGACCAGAGGTGACATCGTTATCCACAAACATTTCACAGAGATGAGAAGGTTAGCTCGTGATGAGACCCCCTTTCTCTTGGCTATGCCACCAAGAGCCACTACCCTGGTTTGGTGACCAAATAGGTGGTAGTGTCATACTGCTACATGCCCATGGTCATAATAGGTCGGCTCATGATGAGACCTCCTATCCACCAACTAGTACCTTGAGTGTTTATTTATCTTATGGGTTCCCTTTTCATACTGAGAATATTTTTACTGCTTTCTTGGGATTCCTTGGATGAAGAATCTCAAAGGTTTTAAAGGATTTTAACTATTTCCAACTACTTTTACCCTTTGGGCCTTTAGCCCCTTCTTCCCACAAGGCAAGGTACAACCCTTCCTAGTGTGGCCAATCCCAATGCCCGAACAAAAATAGGGGGATATGTCAAGAGGAATAAAGATGGAAAGTGGTAAGTATGGAGGGAACAGATGATGACGTTTCATAGACCAATCCAGTGGCAACCTATCCTAAAGGGAGATCAACTGACTAGGGCACCATGTCACCCTTCCAGGTGTGAGAAGGTCAAAGAGCATAATTTCAAAGCAAACGTTATGAAATGAAGGAGAATTCAATGCAACATATTCAAGTGATTTAAGAATCAGAGTGACACATACCGTGATACCTGGACTCATTACCTCATGGAGAAAGACTTATTGCTACTTCAGGACCAGGCTGGTGGGATGGATGCTACTGCTGCTAATAAGTGGGTTGCACTGAAGAAAAGAGGTGCCCTCCGATGCCATGCTCAAGTCATTCGGCTCTCGACACTCCATGTCTAGGACCTATGGGCCTCGAGACACGATATTCTTAGTTATCCCTAGGGTAGGGGATAACATCTGGCTCCAACTCGGGGATGTGTGCTCACTGTAGAGCGCATGAGAATCTCAACATCTCTGGTATGACTTGTGCCTGCTAAATCTCAACAAAATGTATTAGTAATCCTTAGGATGGTGATATCACCCCTTGTTCATATATGATATAAAAGCAAGAGCATCTCTAATCTAACATATAATCATGAGCATACATATATATAAGATGGAAGAATACAATATAAAAATGAAACTACAACCATACTAGCATGATATGAAAATGGTATATACAATGGATTCAAATGCTTACCTAATCTAACTTACCTGTACTTACCTACAAAGTCAAGTCTTTTCCCCATGATGGGGTTTGAGGAGGCATCCACTAACTGGTAATGGACATTTTCTTCCTTCCACCGTAGAAAAATAGTAGGCATTGTTGACTGACTTCATTCTAATTCTGAAAGGTCCAAGCCAAAATTGTGCATTCCCTTTAACATTGTTAGGCTCTTCTTTCTTCATGTCCCACATCCATACGGTATCTCTCTCTTGATACTCCTTTACTTCAAACTTAGTTTTTCCTTGTATAACCCTAGTATATTGTCTTGAGGGAGGAGAGTGGGACTCAACTGTAAGGACTTCTTGTTGACTCGGTTTAACCAATATATCATCATCCCATTTCTTTAGTAACTTGACAGTTCCAACTTATTTGTCCTTATATTTATCTAAGAGTTGTTGATACTCTTCTTTCTTTGGCCATTGTATCTTATCCAAAATCTTCCTCTAAAGTGAAAGGAAAATCCTCTGGAGAAAATATAGGAAGGTTTTCCTTAATTGGCTCATGTGTTTCACTGACCTCAGTATCATTGTTAATTTCTTGTACATGGGCCTTGGCCATTGGCATATTTGGAAGGCATTCAATTGTCCCATTTTTGATAGGCACATTGATATAAGTTAGATCCATTTCTAATGTACCACCCAACATTGCAACAAACTTCCTGGACAAAAGAATTCCCCACACATCAGGGACGTCCACCACCACAATATCTGTATGAATCATTCTCTCAGGATATTTACCAAGGCGTACTTCAACATTCTCAACTACCCCATGAGTGGGTATGGCCTTGGACTCAAAACCACACACATTCCTATAAGGTCGTGTAGCCTTTAGGCCTAGTTTCTCCATGACTTTCAAAGACATCATGTTAGCACCTGCTCATGAGTCAAGCATATAGTTGTTAATACATTTGTTATTCACTAGAAATGACATAAAGAAGGGTGGTTTTCCATCGTATTGGACCCTAAAATGGTCTGCTTGTAACATAATAGGAGGGTCCATTGGTTCATCTGATACGTTGACATTTTTTTCGAACCTTTCTTTCATGGATGGAACTTTGATAACTTTAATCAATGGGATGGTCACATGCATTTTGGCCAATGCACCTTCCAATTCAAATTTCAAGTCAATCTTGTTAGTCTTAGGAGAAGTTTTAGGAAGAAGTATGTTCATAGTTGGAGGTTTTGGTTGTGAAGATGTAGGTCCAATAGAGAGAGGTTGGTTCATCCGTTTTTGTCTAGTATACACTTGGAATTCTTGTTTTTTCAACTTTTCTCTCGACTCTTGATCAAGGTTATTGATTACCTCCATCCTAAATTTTTTGGCTGCTTCCTTTATTCCTTATTCATGTTCTTCAAGTGTAATATTAAGGAAACATTGTGGCCCCTCAATGGTATGATTGATAATATTCACTTGATCACATTCACCATTGTTTATAGGGAATTCATGTTGCAAATGTGACTCTCTGCATTGTAAACACCAGGGGTTCTCCTCTACCACATTTGTGAGGGCTAAAGTATTAGGGACTTCTTGATCATTCTTAGGCTTGAAACCTTGAGTACCCTTCTGGAAGTGCCCCTTATAAGGAGGTCTAGGAGCTTGTTGTTGGGCTCTCTCTAGATTGGCAATCCTATTCATCATTAATTCTTGGTTTTTACCATGCCATCTACAGTCAATTGTAGCTTTGCCAAGCTAGCGCTAATATCCGAAGCAGACTCAACATTGTGGACTACTTTGGGTTTAGCATCCATTTTGACTCTTGGGGCGGAGAAAGGTTCTACTTTGGATGATGATAGGTTATCTTCGATTTGCGTAGCCATCTCATGGGATTCTTGGACTGTCCTTGGAGCTTTGTCTATGAGGAGGAAACCTATTTGTCATGTAAAAGATTTGGTGTAAAGAAAGAGAAGAAAAGTGTTTGAAGGGTGATGGCTTGCTGGGATCTGTTGTATTAGCCTTTCAAATTTATCATGAAATTCCCTAACAGTTTCATTCTCAGCCTTTGCGATGTTATTGAGCCTTATTAACAACATGTTAGGGTCTTCCTTAACACTCCATGTTTTGAGGAACACTTCCTCTAATTTATCCATAGATGTAATACTAGCATCAGGGAGGCCGTTATACCATCTTCTAGCGCCATCATAGAGGGTAGCAGAGAACAATTTCATTGTTAAATATTCATCGTCACCATTGATAAGATGAAGTTGAAAGAAGGCCCATAAATTTCTCATATGGTCCTCGATGCTGACTACATCATTACCAGTGAACTTAGGCAGCCACTTCTCATACCTAGGGGGCATTTGTTGAGGGTATCCTCGAATATTAGTCATGTCCAGCGGTTTAAAAAGTTTGGATGACCATTGTTTTTGGTTATTAGTCTAATTTGGATTAAGGGTCTAAGTCTGAGCATTAGACATTGTGTTTAAGGGAATATTATAGGCCATATTAGGTACTCATGTACAATGCAACTAATGAACACTGAATAAAAATTAGGAAAGAGGAAAAATTACGTAGGAACAACCCCCACCCCCCCACCCCCCCTCAAAAGACAATGCATAAAAAGAAGAAAAGGTAGTTGCTAGGAAACTGTGCTCTTCACTGCAAGACGATCCCACAAAGTCTGAAACTTATGCTCACTGGAGGTCTTGGTGAATATGTCGGTAGTCTGTTCAGAGGAAGGACAGAACTGCAAATCAATGATACTGTCATGTACTATATCTCTAATGAAATGCATGTGGACCTCAATGTGTTTGGTTCATTGTCGCTATACTAGATCTTTGCAAAATATCACTGTACTCTGATTGTCACACCATATGATAGTCAGAGAGTGAAACTGGATACCAAGATCGGTAAGGAAGTGTTGAAGCCAAAGTGTCTGAATGACATAGTTGACTACTCCTCTGTACTCGGCCTCTATGGAAGATAAAGAAATGGCTTATTGCTTCTTACTTGACCAACAAATTAGGCCTGAACCCAAACTGAGAGTGTACCCGGACGTGGACTTGCAATATGTGGTTTCACCAGCCCAATCTGAATCTGTGAAGCCTAAGAGATATAATGCACAACCGACTGCATAATGAATCCCATAACTCATGGTGCATTACACATATCTAAGGATGCGCTTAGAAGCCTTCCAGTGCATATCTTGGGGTTCCTGCATGTGTTACCCATGATTTTGGTCATCATGATGGTGTATTGATGATGGTGTACTCAGGATCCTCATAATAACTTTCTCCTGAGAAAATTGGCATTCATCTCTTCCCATAAAACATACTTTTGAAGAGAGTTCGCAAGTTGCTAGTATCCCAGGGTGCGAGAATAACCCATTCTCGCGGGCTATCTTAAGCTAGGGTGCGAAATTCTCGCACTATGTAACATAGCTAGGGTGTGAACCTTCTCTAAAGCTTGGAGAAAGATGAATTCTCAATGATTCTAGAAGGGAATCTTCTAGAAAAATGGGTTTCCATTCGAATGGTTATCCTTGTACTGGATTCCCTGATATTGTGGGATCATTCTTATCTAAGTAACCATCTCATTCTCTCCTATATATTGATGGAATTCTCATGGAAAAGGTTAAGAAAGATTCATTAGAGAATTGGTGAAAGAATTGTGTGAAGGACTTAGCTTGAACAGGAGCTTGGAAACCCTAGCAAGTCTATCAAGAGGTTTTGTCTTCTTCATGCAAGGATTGAGCAAGTGTGTGTGTTGAAGCCAAGAGCCACAGAAAGGAAGCTTGTGACATCAAGGCGATCAGGTGGTATGTGGAACGTCACATAATTTCTCACGGTTAGAGAGTTATGGCCATGAGAAGTTGGAGACCCCAAGTTTGGGTAATGGACCCAAGTTTGTTTGATGGGTAATAGTATGAGTTATGATATATTTTCAGATAATACTATTCTATATGGATAGTACATGTCATTCCATTTTTGGTGGTATGTAGAACATCACATAACTCCTCACGGTTTGAGAGTTATGGCCTTACGAAGTTGGAGGACCCTCATATGTC
>ML787129.1:92671-108514 GCA_009831015.1 Picea engelmannii | reverse complement strand
ACCCAACCCTAAAATAAGGAAAGTGGGGCCAAGTGACCTAGAAGATGTTTTTAAGGAAGCTAATTGGAGAGTATAAATAAGAGGCAAGGCTCTCTCATTTGAATCACACTTGAGCATATTGAATATCTATAGGTGTCTGAGGTATTCAAATGATATCTAAGCTGAAATTCTGAAGAAAGTGAAGAAAAGAAGGCCGAAATGCAAGGAAGGATAAATTCTTTTGATGGCGCTTTCTAAGGTTTACAACGGTATATCTCACATTGATAGTGTGACGGTGGTTCCATCATTCTACCTCTTGTTACTCATGATTTTGGTCAATTATTGATGATGGTGTACTCAGTCTCCTCATAAGAACTTTCTCCTGAGAAAAGTGACATTCATCTCTTCCCAAAAAACTTACTTTTGAAGAGAGTTCGCAGGTTGCTAATATCCTAGGGTGCGAGAATGACCCATTCTCGCAGGCTTCCTTAAGCTAGGGTGTGAACTTCTCGCACTGTGCTACATAGCTAGGGTGAGAACTTGTTCTAAAGCTTGGAGAAAGATGAAGTATCGATGGTTCTAGAAGGGAATCTTCTAGAAGAATGGGTTGGCATTCAAATGGTTATCCCTTTACTGGTTTACCTGATATTGTGGGATCATTCTTATCCAAGTAACCATCTCATTCTCTCCTATATATTGATGGAATTCTCATGGAAAAGGTTAAGCAAGATTCATTGGAGAATTGGTGAAAGAATTGTGTGAAGGACTTAGCTTGAACAAGAGCTTGGGGACTCTAGCAAGTCTATCAAGAGGATTTGATCTTCTTCATGCAAGGATCGAGAAAGTGTGTGTGTTGGAGCCAAGAGCCACCGAAAGGAAGCTTGTGACATCAAGGCGATCAGGTTGTATCTTCTACTTTCGATTAATATGATACAGTGGCATGTCCTTTTCCCATAAAGTCATTCTTACTTTATTGTGTAATTCCTTGATCATACACATAAGTTGACAGTTGAATATTTTTTTCTATCTTCACTTTGGTTGGTTTGTGTTGTCTTGGTCTTGACCTCACGAGAGCACCGGAGCGAAGTGGGAGCAACAGAGACCCTAGGAAGCGATACAAAGGTATGTTACTTGTTCCTTCCTGTTAGCTAATTCAATGGTCATAACTTAAGGAAAGAGTCATGTCCTGTCCTGTTTTGTTCTAGATCCAAGTGGATCTAGGGAGATCTGTTAGTGTCCGCACCTACCGATTAGTCCGATAACAAAATTGACGACTCCACTGGAGATAACCCGTTTTCTTTGTGGTTTTTGGTATTTTTCCTTGGCCATTTGCTCTTGCCTTGCCTTTCTCCATTCATATCAATCTCCGAGTCTTCAGGATACCCTGATAGACCCTCTGGGTCCAGAGGCCTTTTCAAAATTTGTGTCTTTTTCCAAAAATTTGATTAGTTTCAGACATTCTCGCATTGCACCTCCACAATGGCCTGCGAGAATATATTGAGTTCGCACCTTTCTTTTAGGTCCAGTGTGAGGTTCTCGAACTCTGCTCAAAGCTCACCTGCGAGAATGCCCCATTCTCGCACTGTGTAATACTCTCAGCCTGCAAACCCTTTTTTCAAAATTTTGGCTTTAAGACTTTTGCATGATCAACTGCCCAGATCAGCATAGGTGCCTAAAAAGAGCTTCTTGGACCATTGATTTATGTTTTCTTGTCTTCAGATGTTGCGCACGAATAGTCTTAGGAAATCAAAGGCTTTTCCTGTCCATTTTTCTTGACTTTCATTTCTTGATTTTTCTCGGCAAAGATATACTCTCTGATTTTGGAATCTGAGTGTGCTTGTTTGGTTAAGGACCGACGATCAGTTGAAAGTTGAGATTCTTTGTCTTTATGATTTGCTCATTATTTGAAAGATCATTTTTTGCGATTGAAAAGACTAGTTTGGTCTGCTTGTTATTTTTGTTTTCGTTGAAAGATTGGTTTGGGTTTTTGTCTATTGCTTGTTCATTAGTTTTTGGTTTTCTTCACTCTCACCATCATGGTGTAGTTCCTTTTTGAAAAGTGAACAATGTTTTTCTTTCAAAATCATTTTCGTTTTCGAAAGTATTGAAAATCAATTGTTGAAATTATTGAAAAAGAAACAATAGAGAATTGTTATTTTTGAGTGATTTGTTGCAATTGCATTTTAAAGGAAATTGTGTATTGTAGTTCAAGGTTGATCCGGAAAACTTCTCTTTCCCTCCCATACATAGGATTCATTGAACGAAAATTGATATATTTCATTCTCATCGTTGGGTCAAAGTCTAATACAACATCAGTTTCATCTCCGCTTCCTTTGAGTAACAACAGCTCTTAATAACACTGTGCAATCATAAAATTTAACTAGTAACTCTTTTATAGGGCTCTATTACACCAACATTTAGCTAGGCTAGCATTTTGGAATAGGTAGAGAGATACACTCTCCAAAGCACAAAACACACAATAGCATCTTGTGTTAAGGAGTGTCAAATTCCATTTACAAAATATTTTCCTGGGAAGCCCTTCTCACACAAGGGTCAAACACGAGGTCGCATTGATATTGACAAAGTTACTCACCCTGTTTTGTTGATATCTGTGTAGATATTGAATGTATTACGGGGATCACTTGGAGGTATACCCACAATGATGAGTGGAAGCATTTTGAGTTGATTTCGGGCTAGATACCCTGCCCTTGCGTGTGGATCGGACTGTCGACTGTCCCCCCAGGCTTTATTGTTTTCGGTGGTAACCTTAGCGGCCTATCTTTCTCGGGTCTTACACAAGGTGACTGTGAAGGGGAAAGTCTTCACGGTACCTGGAATCGACATTGGCCAAAATCACTCGGGCTCCTTGGAGGGTATACCCACGATTATGTGTGGGATCTTGCACCAAGGTGTAAGTCCATTAAGCAGGTCATCAGCGTAACTTTTCCACCCTATCCCAGCCCCTTCTCGTCTCGTTGTTGCGATGTTGGATTTCATCACCAACTAGTAACTTTGGAATTAGAAGGTCTTGTTTGCTTGGTGTTGTTTCCTAGATTTTGTTTACTAACGCATGTTGTTTGTTTACCAAAGTTGACCATACGATTTTCTTCGTAAGTTTTTCACTCATTTACAATAGCTCCTCCACGTCATTCACGTAGAATGCAGGGTTTATCTCCAGAGCATCTGGAAGGTTCTCAACCCTTGCCTACAAGTTCACCTTAGGGTTCTCCTCAGCAAAGTGAAGTCCCATCCGTCACCATGCCACAAGTGGAATGAACTGACTCTCTATAACATTTCTGAATTACCAATACTCGAGAGGATTTTCGACTTCACCCTGATTCTGAGTGACCGTTTATGCGACTGAATTCTTCCGGAAACTTAGTTGTTATGTCTTCTGGATCACCGGTTGGACCCTTTCCAGGCATTGAAGGCCAATATCCTTTTTGGTCTACAAGCATTTTTCGATGGGACCTTTTTGGTCCAGGTTCACCTGTGATTTCCGAAATCATCTCACCCGTGATTTCCAAAATATCTATCCCAGAGACAATACCATTTACTACTGCCTATTATTTTCCTGGTACAAACGCCCCACGATCTGACCACATCTTGACCATTCCTGTAGAAATGGCCCATCATACAGATACTACGAGTGTTCACACCAGGTTTACTGTGATTAGTCTCGCCCCCATCAGCACACCACGAACACCCAGCGTCACCCCAACACTACCACCGGGATACCGCGCGTTGAATGCTTCCATTCCCACTCCTACGCAAACCCCATCCGACTCTCCTGGTGGTCTCTCTTCTTCTGGGCACTCTCTTCCCGCTTTTGTTTCGACACTCCCTCGCTTTCCTTTTGGAGGACCTCTCTCGTCCTCCACTGGCAGTCTTAATACTAGTGGCAATATTCCGTCATTCACACCAACTTACCAGATTCTCGTATGTGGACAATTTCACCAAGGTGGTATGACTCAACCCCCTCTCAATGGGCAAATTCCTATTGGAACGCAAATCCCAATTAGAAAACAACCCCCAATTGGAACGCTACCCCCAATTGGAACACCACCTTCAGTAGGAGGACCGACCCCACCTTATGGACAAAACATACTTTCGTCCTTGGCCCAGTATTGGAATCAGTTGATACAACATCCTCCTCAATCGACTGGGGGGCAGTAGTTTCCAGCTGCATCTGTGATACCCCCTAGTATAGGCCAACCATATCCAGGTACGTTCAATCCCATTTGGGGCTCGAATGCTCAAACTCACGTCCCTGTTCCAGGATACAATCCCATGAGCTACTATCCTCTCCAACCACCACCGAATCTGCCTGGGTATTCACATTATATGCAGACTTCTTATGGTCCTACTGGTTTGCCGACGGGGATTCCTCCCCAAAGCCACCAGTACCCGCAGGTGAATCGACAGTTACCCTTTTTGGCCACTTTGGATCTTCCATATTTGTCAAGGATTTTAAATGATCCAGTTCATCACTCTCCCCAATGGCCTGCTATACCAGCCAAGCTACCATCAGACATCCCTAAATTCGATGGAAAAGTGGGAGAGGATCCGAACAATCACGTCATGACTTTTCACCTCTGGTGTTCATCCAACTCGTTAATAGATGACTCTATTCGTTCACATCTTTTTCAACAAACCCTCACAGGTTCTGCTGCGAAGTGGTGTATAGAATTACCACGAAGTTTCTTTGTTGACTTCAACACCCTAGCTATGGATTTCCTCACACACTACTAGTTACCGATTCGTTATGAAACGGGGACCGAGATTTTGATTTCTTTCAAAAAAACAAAGCCACTCATATATATGATCACATTCATGAGTGGCGACGGAGACGACGTCTCATTAAACTCGAACTCCCCGATCAGTTGTTGGCAGAGTGGTTCACAAAATCATTTATGAACGACATCGATCGCGACATCGCCATGGGTGGAGTAGTCATGGAAGAGCAGGCCATAATTTGTGCTCACTACCTTGACCTCGTTTACTCACAAACGGGTACCCTTTATGATTTACTACTTGACTTACCTCGTCCTTCCACTTACGCCACTTCAACTACTCCAGTTGCTTCGCATGCAGCCAACGGTGCGATTGGCACTTTCTAGCCCCAACCACATTCTGCTTCAAGAACCAACCCCAAACTTGCTTCTTCTAATGTTCAAAATGCTTCGTCTCCTGCCCCTCCCACCAACAAGACTTCTAAGGTAAATGCAGTTCAATCTACCCCAGCCGGTAAAAAAAAATCTAAAAAGGGAAGGGGTAAGAATAAGGAGGACAAAAATACTTCTCAAGCAGAGCGAACCAAAACTACACCTGTTGACGATCGGGATAAGCGCAAACCTCGATATCCTTGTCTTATATATGGTGATGATCACTACATGAAGGATTGTCCACGACGTGCCGAAGTCACTAAGTTCCTTCAAGGGGCTCCAAAACCACCTGCTCCGGTCGTTTTGTCCCAACCCTTCCTGTCTTAACAACAGGCTCAGTTGGTCATTCATGACCAACCCTCATCTTCTACTACATCCTATGTATTGATGTGTACTGGTGATTCAAAGCAGAGCGACGTTGCACTCACTACTCGAGCCAAAGATTATTCTCCCTCTAAAGAGAAGGTTGATGATCTACCTCCTTCCTTGGTACAACCCTCTCTCGTGACTCCACCTACCAACGGTCCTCTTCATCTCGAACGACCGAGCCTCGACACATTTCTTCGACCCCCCCCAAAGGGCGTCGTTCGAAAATCGGCTTTCAATCCTCATGCTCGTGCTACCCAAAACTACATCATTGTTGAAGATCTAGCCCAAGCACCTTCTACGATGTTAGCCCTCAAAGTCCTTCAAAGTTGTCCCACGCAACGGAAGGCACTGTTGAAAGATATTGGTGGAATCGACTCGACGGATACGAATTTAATAATTTTTGACTTGGAAGATCACATTCCAAGATTACCCCCTCAACTCGCGTTCTAGATCCAAGTGATTGTCTCTGACAAAAAAATTTGTCGAACCATTATCGACGAGGGTGCATCGACGTGTGTTATGTCTCTTACTTGCTGGAAAGCCATTGGATCTCCCCCTTTGAACGAATCCCAGAACACTCTTAAAGCGTTCAATGGCTCTGGTTTTAATCCCTACGGTGTCCTTCCTTCGTTTCCCATCATGTTAGAAGGCAAAACTGTCCAAGTCGAAGTGGAAGTCTTTGACGCTCCCCTTGACTACAATCTTCTTCTTGGCCGCAGCTGGATCGATTCCATGTGTGCAGTTGTGTCGAACCTTTTCCATGTGGTACACTTCCCACATCAAGGCAAAGTCGTCACCGTCGACCAACTAGCCTTCTTTAATTCTGAAACTCGTACTGGCAACATACCGTTCATCGCTAAAACCCCACCGGGTTATGAGAACCTCGGTGTAGGCCTTCTAAAAGACTCTTCGTTAATGGGTACTTTCCTCATTCCACCACCCGATGTTCCACGCTCGTCTGTTGCTTCCATCAACATGATCTACACCTCGATTCATGAACTTCCTACGTCTCACGACCCATGGATAGTACCTGACCTTGGATATCATCTTCGTTACGGCGACGAAATGCCATTAAGTTCGGTCAAATCCGTCTATCAGGCCATTCAATCGGCAACCCCTTCTACCCCCTCTCTTGGTGAGTTGTCTCTCGATCCCTTCCATGTCATTTTTCCCACAGATGAGATGATCATGTCTGTCATGGAAGACACCCCTTGGGACGATGTACATCATCATTCCATTCTCTTTCTGGAGCAACATACCATTGAGAACTATCAACGGATCTCGACCCCATCGACCATTGTTGTGATATCGATCGTTCCCGAGTCCGCACACGATGTGTTTTCTAAAGGGAACTTAAGTAATATCTCGCCCACTATTCCCCTTGACATCTCCGTCAAACCTGGGATTGTCGAAAATGTCCATATCGGAGCTTCGTGTTCTTCTGACAAAATCGTCACCTACACATCCCTTTTCAAAGAGTTTTGTGACATCTTCACCTGGAGCTATGAATAAATGCCAGGTATCGACCCTGATATTGTGATACATGAGATCAAGACATACCCCGACGCTAAACCCGTCCGACAATGCCTTCATCCAGTTCACCCACGTAAAGCGGTTGTTATCAAGCTCGAAGTTGAGAAACTTCTTAAATACGGCTTTCTTTATCCGGTGGCTCTCACTAACTGGGTTTCCAATCTTGTCCCGATCGACAAGAAACAAGGCACAATTTGTGTATGCATTGATTATAGGGATATCAACAAAGCTTGCCCAAAAGACAACTTTCCTACCCCCTTCGTCGATCAGATTGTCGACGATTGCGCCAAAAGTGAAATCTTCTCTCTGATGGATGGTTTCTTCGTGTATAATCAAATCAACATTGTTCCCGAGGATCAACATAAGACTGTTTTTATTTGTCCTTGGGGTACCTTTTCCTATCGGAAACTCCCTTTTGGTCTCAAGAACATTGGCGCCACTTTTCAACGCGCTATGTCTTATGCTTTCCATGATATCAAGCACATCGTTCAACCATATATGGATGATCTTCCCGCTCACTCAATGCGTCGAGTCGATCATCCAACCCACCTCCGAGCTATTTTCGTTCGCTGTCGGTTCTACTGTATACGTTTGAATCCTCATAAGTGCGTTTTCTGCGTGGAATCTGGTCGACTTCTAGGTTTTATCGTTTCGCGTCAAGGGATCAGGGTGGATCCTGTAAAGGTTGAGGCAATCCTTAATCTCCCTCCTCCTTCTACACTTCGCCAGTTACAAAGTTTGCAGGGGAAAGAAAACTTTCTTCATTGTTTTATCCCAAATTATCCCGAGATAACTCATGGATTTACGCGGATACTAAAAAAGGGGTCTAAGTTCGTATGGGATACCATTTCCAAAAGTTCTTTCGAAGCTTTGCAATTGTCCCTAACGCGTGCTCCGCTTCTCTTTCCTCTCGATTACGGTCGCGATTATTTCCTCTACCTTACTGCCTCGGATTACACCATTGGTATGGTTCTCGTCCAAGAGGATGATGCTAACGATGAACATGTTATCTACTACTTGAGTCGAAGTCTAACGCCTACCGAAATCAAGTATTTACATGTCGAAAAACTGGCCTTGGCTGCCGTCCAAGCCATCCAACGCTTCTGTCACTATATCCTCTCGCGCAAGACTACAATGATTTCTATCTACAACCCTATGCAACACATTCTCACACGTCAATTACTAGGGGGAAAATACTCCAAATGGATTGTGATACTCCAGGAGTTTGACTTGGAATTCGAACACGCCAAGTCCAAGAAGTCCTTAGTATTTGTTGAGTTGATATGCGACTTTCCCTATTCTGAAACGAAAAATGTAGTAGTTGATTCATTACCCGATGAATCCCTTTTCCTCATCAGCACTGATGATCTTTGGTATGGTGATATCATCATATATCTCCAAACCTAGACTTTCCAGCCAACTTTGTCTAGTACTGACCGACGTTGAATACGCTACCAAGCTCGTCAATATATTATCCTCGGGGATACTCTTTATCGTCAGGGGATTGACTCCATTTTTCGACGCCGCCTAACGTTCGACGAAGCCGAGAAAGCTCTGAATGACTGGCATTCTAGATCATGTGGTGGTCATATGTCTGTGTATGCTACTGCCCAGAAGATCTTACGAGCAGGGTATTTTTGGCCTTCTTTATTTAACGACTGCATAATCGCCATTCAAAAATGCCATGCTTGTCAGACCTATAATAACAAGATACAGTCACATCTCGCTCCTCTTCACCCTGTGGTGTCCGTTGGTGCCTTTGTGAAATGGGGCATTGATTTCATGACATGTCACCCTCACTCGGTCGGGGAGCATGGATACATTATTGTAGCCGTCGATTACTTTATGAAATGGGTCGAGGCGATGCCAAAATTTGACAACACTGGAAAGACTACAACATTATTCATTTTTAATCACGTCATAGCTCATTTTTGTGTTCCCTAGGCTATTGTCACTGATCATGGTAGCCACTTTCGAAACTTCATGATGTTCGAACTTATTGAAAAGTTGGGTCTTCACCATGAAAACTCAACGTCCTATTACCCACAAACCAACAGTCAAGTCAAAGCAATTAACAAATTTCTTATAACTATGCTCCGACGAATGATAGGGATTCACAAAACAAGTTGGCACACAATGTTTTTTTCGGCATTGTGGGCTTACCGGACATCCGTCAAGTCCTCTACTAGGTTTACACCTTTCTGGTTAGTCTATGGTTTGGAAGCCATTCTCCTGATTGAATGCGAGATGCCCTCTTTAAAACTAGTTGTTGAACTCCCACCAAACACTTCTGTTGAGGAAGAACGTCTATTGTATCTTATGCGATTAGACGAAACTCGACGCGATGCTACCCTAGTCATAGAAGCTCAAAAAAAATGTGTCAAGGCCCAATACGACAAACATGTCAAGCCTCACGTTTTCTCCGAAGGAGATCTCGTTCTCCTTTATGAACAAGATCGATATATGCTAGGAGCTGGAAAATTCGAAGCTATGTGGCAAGGTCCTTATATCGTTCGACGAGTTTTGGAAAAAGGAGCTTATGAGTTAGTAGATTACGATGGTATCCCTTTGAGTGAACCCATGAATGGGTTGTACTTGAACAAGTACTATGCATAAAATCATATGTGCACGATTACTTGTATTTTTATTGTATCATACTTCTTGTGTGTTACTATAGCTTGCTTTTGTCGTTATCTGGTCTCTGCCCTTATGTGACGTTCTGTTTGATTTCTAGATGTCGGAGTCTTCGCTACCCTATATTGGCTTCACTGATGGTGCTAGCCGTAGTACTCAGAACCTTGCTTCCACTGCATGGGAAATTTACGCCCCTACAAACGAACTTGTCTCCTTACGAGGTGTGTGTCTCGGCCGTGCGACCAACAATATTGAAGAGTATAGCACCGTTATCGAATTTTTGATTGATGTTGTCTCGCTCGAAATCCGTCATTTGGTTATGCGACTCGATTCGCAGCTTGTAGTACTACAGTTAAGTAATGTCTATACTATTCAAAATCCTACTTTGTTACGGGTGTATTTGCGAACTCGCCTCTTGGAACGTTATTTTGATTATATTGAATATCAACATATTCCTAGATGTCTAAATACATTAACTGATGCATTGGCTAACTATGTATTAGACAGACATTTGGATCATTTATAAATCAATCACATCAATTTTCACAACACAAGATAAACCGGTAGAATCCGTATGTATATATAACGAACAAAAGAGTTTTTTACAAAAAGTTTTGTCCGAAGACCAAATTGTCAAAATCTGAAGCTCATAGCTTCTACAAAGTGACGTCATGGATGACGTTCACGGTAACACACGACTACCCAGGCAACTCTACAGAGCAGTCGACCAATGGACTCCGACACTCCTACTGTGTGATGCTGATAACGTCGTGGAACCTCTCCAAGAGGCATGTCTGGAATATTTGTTGTCAAACCCTCTAGGTTTTGTTCCACTACTTGATAATCCTCGACTTCCCATTGTGGCACTGGCACTACCTCTCCTCGCCACTGAATGGGAGAAGTAACAGGAGGTCGGTAAGGTCCAACATCTGTATCATCAACAACGAATTTTGTATTTAGTCTTTGGACGAACATATAAAAAACATTTGCATATGATAAAATTCACAAAAACATTTAAAAGGAAAAAATGTGTACTTCTTACCAAGTTCCCCCCACTGAGCACCCTCAGGCAGGACTAAGTCCGGATCTCCTCGGAAATCCAACCCGGCATAATCATAATCGTCGACCATCATCATCTGTGGTCGCAACCAGTCGAAGAAGGTATCATCATACTTGATAATTGGTCCAGCTACGTGCCGGGCCATGAGCCGACACCATCTCAGCATTCTTGGATCTGTGGGAGCCGGTAAATCCCACTCAACCTGCAGCCTCAGTAAGGGAACCCTCTTGAGAAAGAAGGACACTAATAAAGACCCGTACCCGAATTGCTTCAGGTCATCTCGTCTGCATTTGGTCAACTGCCTTTTCATGCTACGAAGCACAGCATCTGCCTAGTTAAAAACTCGAGGCTCAGTACACTCTATGGCATACTGAAAGTAACTCTGGAGCACCATGTGAGGAGCGAATCTCCCGGCCATACGAGCAATGGTGAACAAAATAGTGTGGAGGTTCAAATCCTACACTCCCCAAATAGATACTTTCCCTTTCTTCCTCTTTGCCTCGGGAACACAGTGTAAGCGGCAGTGCTCACTCATGGGCAGCCCACCACCTCTGCTACCAGTCAGCCTCACATGGTACCCACGTCGTGACAGTCCTTTCAAGAATTAAATGTCCTCGATATCCAAGGACAATGTATGAACCCCTACATGGAATACTTGCTGATCGGGATCCCACATATGCACAAGGTACTCTAATAACCTGACTTGGGCCCTCATGCCCAGGATACGAAAGTACTTCAGAAGACTGCAGTTTCTCAAAGTGGCAATGGTGGGTGGATGATTTTCAGCATTGGCATTATCTTCTTCGTGCTCCCTTTCGCGCCTTTCCAGAACCATGTTGATGGCCAAATACCTGCATAAGAAGCACAAGAAGAAGATTAATAACTCTATTCACAAATTGGTATCTTTTCATTGGGCAAATTTAAAAAAAAAAAAATTACACTTTGTTGTTCTCGCAGGTGCCCTTTAGGCACAGTGCGAGGTTCTCGTAATCACCTTTGGGCTCACCTACGAGAATGACCCATTCTCATAGGTCCCGTGTAGCTCACCTGTGAGAATGGCTAAGTGCAATAATGGCCCACAAAACCAACTCAAAAATGTATTTTTGCCAATGAAAATGAAAATTTAAACCATGAAAAAGTAGAGGACAAAGAGCCTACCTCATTATCGTTGATGGCTCATCGAATGGATGCTCGTAACTCCCGCAATCTGATGTCAAATTTCGAGGGTAAAAGAGGGGTTTTTGGGCTCAAATAGTGGTAAAGTTGAAATGATATGGTAAAAAGAGTTTTTACTTCTTTATATTTACTTTTACCATGTTATTGATTTTTTTATAATTATTTATTTATTAAAACCTAATCCCTAATGCCCTTTTGAGTGTAACTTTTGCAGGCGTAACGACTTCGATGTTCATATACAGGGATGCAGACATAGTTTTTCTTCTTCATCGCATCTTTTGATTGTTTTTTATGGTTTTTTATGGTTTTTGTATAAAACCTCGAGCTTGGTCTTTGTCCGTTCTCATGCTCGAAAATACATGAGAACACGATTGAGCATATTTTTATCACTTTTTCGGGCTCAACCAGGTTATACAAAAAAGGAACCCCCCTGGAGTCCTCTTTAAGCTCTTTTCAGACTCTCTAAACATGAAAAGATAGTCGAGCGACCTTGCTATTTTCACGCTCGATAAAGTATTTGAATAAAGCGTCTGATGGGCGATAATTTATCTCTTTTTCGGTCTCATCAGACTATTTTACGAAAAAGGAAATGAGAGAGTTTTCTTTTAAGTGTTTTTCCATACTCTATAATCATGAAAAAACTTCAAGTTTTCCATCTTTGGACTCGTTAAACAAACATCGATAGACCCATAATGGGAGTGAACCACTCCTTCCTAGGTTTCATTAAACATACTCCGAATGACTTATCCGAAGGACTTATCCGAAGGACTTATTCGAAGGATAAGCTTATATCAACAAGCATATGTTATCCTCCTCAAGCTTGCGTAAAAATAAAGAGGTACTCGCCAGAAATGGTGGGGGAAAATTTGGGAAAGGGATGTGTTCTCATATTCACGTTAATTAGCAGTAAGTGTCGCTCTTGAACATGACACCCCCTATTCATTATTTGAAGCCAGTTTGGGAAATCCATTTGTCTCTCATTCGATTTGCTACAAGGTCATACCCTGTGTCGTCTCTGAATCAATGCTGCCAAATCATTGGTCGTGTCATCCATATGTTCAAGAGAAGTTCATCTGAAACCTCTATTGAGTCGGCCATCTGCAGTTGTCCATTCTCTCTGTGTCGGCCTTCCTTATGTCCAGTCTAACTTACATCATACTCTATTTCACCTTCAAAACCTATTACTCGTTTCGTGTCATTGATGGGGGATACATCAAGGCCCTCCTGTGACGATTTTTGTTCCGTCGACTTCAGCTCATTATCCAGAAACAAGACTTAGAAATTCTTTGGTACCTTGGAACTTGCATGCCTCAATGGCAGGTTTCCTCGCTTTTGACAGTGGGTTTACATCATTGACCCATGATCGGAAGATTCCGTCGGATGTTCGACCTCAACTCATTCATTCACACTCGATGGATTGTACTAGTGTACCTTGGGACTCATTGACATTAATGGTGATTTGCCTCGCACTTGTTAACGGTTTCATCAATGACCGGTAATCAAGTGGTTTCTACCATGTTCGACTTCAACACATGTAATCACATGGTTAGATTCATACTTTTGGGCGAAGAGATTGAATACCCTGGATATCATCTCTTTGTTCAGGTTGCGATGGAGTATGTATAATTTGCGACACATAGATCCACTTTGTATGTCTCGTGGCTATGTCGTCTTAATTTGAATTCTCTCGCATAGATCCACAGTGTATTCCTGGTGGCTATGTTATATTTTGACGACATGGATCCACAGTGTATGATTGGTGGCCATGAATTATGTCTATAATGTCATCCGTCTGTGATCTGAGTATGGGAATGCCTACCTCATAATTAATATATATGATATTCTGCAGATGCTTGGTTGTTTGCAGGTTTCCGATTAGGTGCGCTCTTGGTTTCCGACACACACATGCAATTTACAAAATCTTTCGGCTGTCACTGGTTCCGGCCTCATACTTTGGGGGGCATTATGTTACCCATGATTTTGGTCAATTATTGATGATGGTGTACTCAGGCTCCTCATAAGAACTTTCTCCTGACAAAAGTGACATTCATCTCTTCCCAGAAAACTTACTTTTGAAGAGAGTTCACAGGTTGTTAATATCCTAGGGTGCGAAAATGACCCATTCTCGCAGGCTGCCTTAAGCTAGGGTGCGAACTTCTCGCACTGTGCTACATAGCTAGGGTGCGAACTTGTTCTAAAGATTGGAGAAAGATAAAGTCTCGATGTTTCTAGAAGGGAATCTTCTAGAAGAATGGGTTGGCATTCAAATGGTTATCCCTTTACTGGTTTACCTAATATTGTGGGATCATTCTTATCCAAGTAACCATCTCATTCTCTCCTATATATTGATGGAATTCTCATGGAAAAGGTTAAGCAAGATTCATTGGAGAATTGGTGAAAGAATTGTGTGAAGGACTTAGCTTGAACAGGAGCTTGGGGACTCTAGCAAGTTTATCAAGAGGATTTGATATTCTTCATGCAAGGATTGAGAAAGTGTGTGTGTTGGAGCCAAGAGCCACCGAAAGGAAGCTTGCGACATCAAGGTATTCAGGTTGTATCTTCTACTTTTGATTAATATGATATAGTGGCATGTTCTTTTCCCATAAAGTCATTCTCACTTTATTGTGTAATTCCTTGATCATACACATAAGTTGACAGTTGAATATATTTTGCTATCTTCACTTTGGTTGGTTTTTGTTTTCTTGGTCTTGACCTCACGAGAGCACCGGAGCGAAGCGGGAGAAACAGAGACCCTAGGAAGCGATACAAAGGTATGTTACTTGTTCCTTCCTATTAGCTAATTCAATGGTCATAACTTAGGGAAAGAGTCATGTCATGTCCTATTTTGTTCTAGATCCAGGTGGATCTAGGCAGATCTGTTAGTGTCTGCACCTACCGATTAGTCCGATAACACCTCTACTTTAGGGTGGCAGGACGGGGCAAGGACAGGTTGTTGTAGCCACCTTCCGGTTGTAGCCGGAGAACATTGGGGGTTGTAGCCTCCTTCTGGTTGTAGCCAGAGATTTGGTGAGTTGGAGCTTCCCTCAAGTTGTAGCCTGAGAAACTAGGGGGTTGGAGCCTCTTTCCAGTTGCAGCTGGAAAACAAAGGAAGTTGGTGCTTCCAATGAATTTAATTCTACAAGACATATAAGAAAAAACATTTCGTGGTTTTCTCCCGATTTAGGTTTCCACGTAAAACGCTGGTGTACTATGTATGTGTGTGATTGTTTATTTATTACTACTCATTATTGGATAATAATTCTACATTGATATAACATTTGAAGAAAATGATTATAATTACGTTATTACTTATTCACCCCCCCTCTCAGTAATCCAACAATTGGTATCAGAGCAGGTTCCTTCATAAATCAGTTTAACCACTAAAAGGTAGATCATGGAGAGTACTAACTCGTATAAAAATGGAATACCACAGTTTTATGGACAGAAATATGCTTTTTGGAGCATAAGGATAAAGGCATATATACAGGCACAGGGATTTCAAGTTTGACAATCAATTGTAGATGGATACACAGCATCAACAGTTCCACCAACAAATGACAAAGCAGTGAAACTCGGTGAGAATAATTCCAAAGCCATAAATGCACTTTTGAATGGTCTTAGTGATACGGTATTCACCAAAGTTTCACATTGTAAAATTGCTAAAGAGATTTGGAACAAGCTTCGAAATATTTATGAAGGAGATTCAAAAGTCAAAACAACAAAGCTTCAAACTTACAGAGGTCAGTTTGAACAACTAAAAATAAGGAAGATGAAGATATCGCAACCTACTTCTTACGAGTCGATGAAATAGTGAATGCAATCATAGGATTGGGAGAAGAAATCGAAGAATCTGTAATTGTTCAAAAGGTACTAAGATCTCTTCATATGAGATTCAACCCTAAAATATCAGCACTAGAAGAAAGATCA
>ML787129.1:45485-68334 GCA_009831015.1 Picea engelmannii | reverse complement strand
TATCAGTTGGCATCTTCTAACTTCATACTTTGGGGGGCATTCTGTTACACGTCAAAATTGCTCAGCTGGATAAGTGTCGCATTATCCCTCTTAATTGTCGTAAGTGTCGCATCAACTTTCGCAAGTGTCGCAAGTTGGTCACTGGTGTCGCAAAGGATGTTCAGACATACTTTCATGATAACGATGCTAAGGAGACACTTATAACATCTCACATGACTGATTTGAAGGAGGAGAACTGATCTACTGAAGTCAAACAACCTTTTTCCATCTGAAAGCACCCAAAAAACTGAGTTTTGGAGAGGAGTGCTCCCCCTTACACTATCTCGGAGTGCCGGCGCTCCCCAATACACTGTTAGGGAGCGTTATAACGCTCCCCTGGCCCTTTTGAGGGAGCGCTATAGATTTTGAGAGCGTTGGCGCCCCCTAAAGCTTACTAGGGAGCGCTACAACGCTCTGATGGCCCTTTTAAGGGAGCGCTACCTATTCTGGGCGGTTGTTAAGCTGTTGAGATGAATGGGGGAAGCATCTTTTCATTATTGGAAGGAAGTTGGATTTGAATCCCTAGTCCAGCCATGATCCTAGGGCAGATCCTCAACTGAAGGAGGAAAATCCTCACCTTCCCCAAGGATATCTCAAGATTGTTGAGCCTCTCCAAGGCTATATAAACAAGCTTTCTAATGGTGAATGTAGACAGAAAGAGAGAATCATACCAAACTTATGATCTCATGAGTGGTGTGGAGATGGGAAATGGAGAATTACACCAAACTTATGATCTCATAAGTGGTTGGGAAGAATTGAACATATGAAACTTATGATCTTGGAGGGAACTTACAGCCAGCCAAAGGAGAGTGATCAGTGAAGTTGTTGTTATCCAGGTTGTGGATCTTTCAGGCAAGGGTTAGACGAAGAGGACTTGACAAAGCTGTCGCATTCGCATCTACGATTAACTCAGCGAGGAGCAAAGGATTGGAGCGCAACTCGGAGCGTGCAGGGACAAACGTCGATAACAGGTAATTCTATCATCCTTCCTTCTCATGTATTAGTTTAGATAGATTCGAAAGAAATTCAGTGGCCACGTTAAGCATTTTTCTGTCTAGGGTTAAGGTCAAGCCTTAGAGGTGATCTACCTATCCGCAGGGAGATTTTCCTACAACAGAAACTGGCGACTCCACTGGGGAGATAGTCTCAAATCGAAACCTCTTGTTTGGATTTTTCTCCTCATTGACCTTGTTCTATCCCTTGATTGGTTCAGACCTGGTTCACTCCTCTTCGATTAGTTTCATGAGTTGATTGGCTCCTTGTCCCATCATACTCAGCATACTTGTCAAGTTTGAATCTCAATCTTTGAATTTTTTTGACATTTCTGGAGTTTTCAGACCCTGGCGCCCCTGACCTAGTATTGACAGAGCGCCAGTGCTCCTAAAGGCTTTGCACAGAGTGCTATAATGCTCCTTGTCCTTGGCAACAGAGCGCCAGCCTCTTTTTGGCCACAAAACCTTCCAAAATTGCATTTTTTGGGTTTTGCCTCTGTGCTCCTCTGCTGAGTAACCTTGTATTCCCTTCAAAATCGACCAGATGATAAGTGCCCTTTTTTAAAACCTCCTTAATAATGAAGGGTCCGAACCACATGGGTTTAAACTTTCCTGCCCCCAGGGGGTCCTTATCTTGGTCATAAACCAGGACAAGGTCGCCCTCAGAAAAAACCTGAGGACGAACAGACCTATCATATTGACACTTGACCTTATGTTTATGAGCTTCGTTAGCCAGGGCCGCATCGCGACGCTGTTCATCAAGCTGCTCAAGGTGTACTAACCACTCTTCGAGTGGAGAAGTGTCTGGCAATAACTGTACTGCCAATTTCAGAGATGGAATTTGACATTCGATGGGAAAAACTGCTTCCAGCCCGTAAACGAGTTGGAAAGGTGAGAAACCGGTTGCGGTCTTAACTGAGGTTCGATAAGCCCATAATGCCGAGTATAACATCAGATGCCATTTTGACTTGGTTGAGTTGATAGTTCGCTGTAGCATCATCTTGAGAGTTTTGTTAACAGCTTCCACCTACCCATTGGCTTGGGGATAGTAAGGTGATGAATGTTCTTGCCGTAACCCAAGATTTGATGTTAACTCGGACATCATTTGGTTCTGAAAGTGACTGCCATGGTCAGTGACAATCTCTCTCGGGACGCCGAACCGTGCTATAATCTAGTTAAATAAGAAGAGAGTCGTAGTCTCGCCATCATCTTTAAACGTTGGCATAGCTTCGACCCACTTAGTGAAGTAGTCGACGGCTACGATGATATAGCAGTGCCCCCTTGCTGACGGGGGGTTGCATGTAGTGTAATCAATCCCCCACTTAGTGAAGGGACCAACTGTGATGACAGGAAACATAGGAGCTGGATGTGCCCTCATCTTCCGTGAGAAGATTTGGCACGGATGGCACTTCTTGACCGACTCGATACAATATTTCATAAGTGTGGGCCAGAAGTAACCTGCTCGTAAAATATTTTGGGTTGTTGCCAACCCAGATAAATGACCGCCACAAGCTCCTATATGACAATCATTGAGCACTATGACGACCTCCTCATGAGTGAGACATCAATGCAAGATACAGTCTACACCTCTCCGATACAACGTATCATTGAGTATGAGATAGTTCTTGGCCTGATGGCGTATCCAGCGACGTTCATCACGAGAAGCAGAGGTGGGGCACTTCAAAGTCTGGAGATAGATCAGTATATCTCCGTACCATGGGTCTGAAGATTCAATCAAAAACATATCCCCCCGGATAGGCGATTCCTCAGGCACCACGTCACCTGACTCAACCGGAAGCTCCGAAATAAGTTCTGCGCAAACCAATGACTTCTTGGAATTTGTTGAAACAAAGTCTAAGTCAAATTCTTGGAGGATGACCATCCATCTACTGATTTTTCCGCCAATAACTCATTGTGTCAACATGTACTGAAATTGATTCACGACGGCAACGACGGTGGTCTTGCGAAACAGAACATAGTGATGGAACCGTTGAACAGCATGAACTGCTGCCAACGCAAGTTTTTCTAGATGGGTATAATTAAGTTCTGGTCCTATGAGGCCTCGGCTCAGGTAATAGATCACGTACTCAAAAAACGAATCATCTTCCTGAACTAAAACCATGCCTATGGTTGACTCTGCGGCAGCCAGATATAATAGGAAATCCTTGTTATAATTCGGTGGCCGTAGAAGAGGTGTGGTTGTAAGGGCGTGTTTCAATGTGTCGAAAGAGCATTGAGCAGCTTCGTCCCGGAAAAAGGGAACATCTTTCTTCAGTAAACGCATAAATCCCTTGGTGATTTCGGCATAGTTGGCGATGAAGCATCGTAAGAAGTTCGCCTTGCCTTGAAGACTCTGTAGTTGTAAGATTGTGCGTGGGGGGGGCAACTGTATTATTGCCTCCACCTTAAGAGGATCCACCATGATCCCAGTTGTTGAAACAATGAAACCTAACAAACACCCTGACGTGACGCAAAAGCTGCACTTGTTGGGATTCAAGCGAATCCTGAAGTAGTGACAGCGTTCGAAGATTAGTCGGAGGTGCATGGGATGATCCTTTTGCTTGCAAAAGCGTGATGCCAAATCATCTAGATAGGCCTCGACTATATGTTTGAGGTCGTGAAACGCAAAAGACATGGCCCACTGGAAAGTGGCTCCAACATTTTTGAGACCAAAAGGCATCTTACGATAGGCAAACATACCCCACAGACAAATGAATGTCGTTTTATGTTGGTCCTCAGGTTTGAATTGAATTTGATTATAGCCTGAAAAACCATCCATGAATGAAAAGGCTTCACAACCGGCACATTCATCAATGATCTGGTCGATGAATGGGGTTGGATAATTATCTTTCGGACATGCCTTGTTCAAATCACGGAAATCGGTACATACGCGAATCGTGCCTTGTTTTTTAAAGACCGGCACGGGGTTTGACACCCATTGAGTCAAATGTATAGGGTAAATGAACCCTGCCTTAAGAAATTTCTCAACCTCAGCCTTGATGGCTGCTGCTTTCTTAGGATTAACTGGACGAAGTTTTTGTCGAACAAGCTTAGCATCAAGATACGTTGTGATTTCATGTTCAACTATCTTTGGATCGATGCCTGGAATTTCCTCATAAGACCAGGCAAAAATGTCGCGGAATTATTTGAAAAGATCCGTGTAAATCTGAATCTCTTCGGGGGAGAAATCCGCTCCGACGAAGAGATTCTCCACGACGCCAGGGTTTCGGGAGATATCGATAGGTATAGTTTCAGCGATAGTCGCAATATTCCCCTCAGCATAAATTTCCTGTGTAGCTAAGAGGTTAATAGGACACGGCTGATCTCCCGTCATGGTGGTAGTGAATTCTCCTGCCTCAATTTGGTGTAATGTTGGGAGGAAATGTCATCTGTGATGAAGATCGTCCCAAGGTTTGTCTGGACTAGTCATTACTTCGATTACAGCTTCGTCAGAAGGCAAGACTAAGTCTAACGAATCGGTGGTAGCAAGAGAATCCTAAACCTAGACAGGCTCTGGAAGTGGATCCAACTCTTGTGCGGGAGTCGGATCAGGGGTAGTTGAAGCTTGTTGGACTAAGGAGTACGCTACTTCAGCAGCCGACAAGGGCATGGACATGTCGGAGTGCCCTGTCTCATCCATCGTGGCTGATGGGGAAGGAAGAATCCATGGATCCTCAAAGTAAGTCGTGCGGAATGACAAAACATGGAAAATATCAGCCTTGTGGTGAGTCGATATAAACTGGACATTGCCATGAGGAGGTGGGTAATCAAAAGTACCCATCAAAGATGGGCACAAACAAACTCCTATGTTAATGACACCGGCTTGAGGATTATCTATCATGGGAACCGTGGATTCCCCCAAGGCTGGGTCAGGTCGAGAGAAGGACAACTGATTAATGGTCACTATTCGGCCTTCATGTGGAAACAATAAGACTCAGAAAACTGTAGCGACCACTGCTTGCATAGCATAAGTCTAACTATGACCTAACAAGAGATTGTAGTCGATGGGGGCATCGACTACCTCTACTTCGACGCACACGGTCTTTCCCCCTAACTGCACAGGGAAAGAAGGAATGATGCCATGTGGTCGGAAAGAATGATTGTCGAACGCAGTGAGGAGAGTAGGTGATGGAGACAACTCAAGCTGACCAATGGCTTTCCAGCATGCTAACGACATAACGCAAGTCGAAGCGCCCTCGTCGACCACCGTGCGGAAGATATTCCGTGTAAAAGTTTTCGTGGGATGAGCCACTACTATCTGAAACGCGACGTGGTAAGGCAGTCGAGGTTTCAAGTCAGTCGTATCTAACATGATGGTAACCGGGTTACAAGTCTCAGTAGAGCCTAAAGCAGTCAACAAGGCTTTCCTCTAAGCAGGGCAACTTTGGAGGACCTCCAAAGCAGACATAGCGCAAGGGGTTTGGGATAAATCTTCCACCACATAGTAGTTCTGGGCGGCCCTTGCGTTTGGATTGTGAGAAGCTCTCCTAAACGCACCTTTTGGAATGTGTGTCATCGTTTCTCCCAACATCTTCTCAATTTGCAGAGGAAGAGATGGGATCTCGACTTCTTTTCCCTTCTCAGAGGCACTTGGTTTACTATAGTCGTGCGCTCTAGTCGTTATTAAAGCATCACTTTTAACCATGTATACGTTCGCGGAAGAGGAATTGTTTGGGGGAGGGCAGGTTTCTTGGTTGCCCCCTTTGGCACTTGTAGAGGCTTGAGTTAAATTTTGCCCATGCTGAAAGGGATTAGTCAACACGGCTTGTTGTTGCTGTGTGACAAACTTCTGGGCCTCCGCAAGCCGAGGGCATAGATGGGTCGAGTGGTCTTCCACACATAAGTTGCACGGATAACTCGCCTTCTTCTTTTTCGTGGTGCCCTCGCCAGCATTATCACTTGGTTTTTTATCCCCCTTACCCTTTTTGCGTTGTTTTTTCTTCCCTTCAGGCTGTTGGTTGGCCTTTGGGTTAGTCGTCTGCACGGAGTGTACTTCCGACGTTTGGGTAGGAGGAGCAGCCAAAGCAGTAGTCTGGCTGGCCGCTGAGTGTTGTATGGATAACTGTTGCAATTGTTTTGTCAATTGCTCAGCGGGCTTGGTTTGTGCCGAACCAACGATACCATCGGCATGTGGTCCAGCTCTCTGTCTGGTTTTATCCAGTATTGACCGTGGTGCATCCGGTAGGATGTTGTATAGTAAACCAGACTGAGAATAGATAAGCTCAAACTATTGAGCCCTCATGATAGCATCTTCCTCGGAGAAAACCCCTGAAGTCGCGACGTCTTTGGATAACTGCGGAACTAAAGACTTAAGGAACCACTCAAGCAGGAATGTTGGTGGGACGGGTACCTTGATAAGACTCTTTCGACGTCGCCACTCTCGAATATGATCCGAGATATGGTCCACTGTCGTCTGCTCGAAATTGGCTAGCAACTCTGTGCCGACGTCATATCTCACAGGTAACTAGAAATGGTTAAGGAAGGCCATAGCCAGTTCACCAAAAGAAGAATATCATGAGCGATCAAGCTCGATGTACCATTTCGCGACACTCCCAATAAGAGTGCGTTGAAACAATCGCAACTGGACGGAGTCATCTTTCAGTGAGTTAGATGAACACCAAAGGTGGAAAGTAGTCACATGATCACCTGGATCTTCGTTAGGCTTGGCCTCGAACTTTGGAATGTCTGAAGGCAACTTCGTTGGCATAGGAGGCCAACGCGAATCGTGACAAATAGGATCATTTAACAACCTTGTTAAATAGGGCAAGTGTAACGTCACCAAGAATGGTAGTTTTGGTTGTTGTTGATAGCCTAGATAAAAGGTTCCTGGAGTTTGACTGGCACCAGGTTGCCAGGAAAAGTTTGGCTGCTGACCTGGATTCTGGTAGAAACCCTAGCCCTGACCAGCGTAAGGGTTTTGCATCTGTGGAGACATCGTTGGCTGATTCCCCATAAAGGACATAGGATGTTGGGCATTCATTATGTTTGACGGACTTTGGGAAGGATTACTCCATGCCGATCCCGCTGGGAGAGGCATAGAAGTCTGTCCGGGGTTCCATTGACTGTGGAAAGAATTACCCCAGAACGGAATTCCAGAGGAAGGAACGGATCCTTGTCCTGAGTTCCAAGGTCCTGGTATATGTGCCCCCAGTGTAGGAATAGTACCATGTGTCGGAGTAGACTGTCCAAAAATGGGAGTGCCCCCAGACGGGAAAGCAGTGGGTGTGAAAGTGTTGTTACCAAATGTCCCGTTCCAAACAAACGGTGACGAACCTACCGGCTGAGTTTGCTCAGGTGTTCCTTGACTCCTGGCTCCAAATGAACTTGTGTGTGCGGGCTTCCCGGCGGTCTGCTGATGCGGACCACCAAGCGAAGGGGGCGAAGGAGGAATATGACCTCCAGCGTGAGGAAAATCATTGAAAGGGACAGGAATTCCCCCAAGTTGACCTTGCAGAGGAGCGTTAGAGCTCCCTGCCCCCAGACCCAAAGTCTGTAAAGTGGAGTGAGTGAGTGCAGGGCTTGTTCCTGAACTAGGCATACCGTATGAAAATGGAGAGCCAGTCGCATTAGTTGTGAAGGGATTTATGGCTGCCATGATAGATGGGGTCGGTCCACTTTGCGACGTAGTTGCGGCCGGAGCCATGGTGGTCCAGACCGACGGCGGCAAGTTAGGAGATGCTTCCCCTGTGGTAGCAACGGTGGTGGGAATGGGAGAATTCCCAGAGGAAGTAGCAGCATTTGTTGCCATAGCTGTATGAGGCACTGACAGGAGTTCGGTAAATTGGACTGGTACAATAACCGGTGTCCAGATATCAGTGTTTGGGGTTTCAACCGATCCAAGATTGGCAATTGATTCCTCTGGGGTTTGTTCGGGCTCAATGGTTAGAAACTCAATTGCTTCGAAAGACCCTTGTTGTTCTAGCTTCCGCCTCAATAGTGGCGGGGGTGGCTCCAGTATAACCGATGGCAGGCCCAGAAGCCTTCATGACCGACGGAGCTCTGAATCCTCCACTGTGTGAGAAGATTCATGACACGCTAAGGTATTCTACACGAACAAACAGTAACACACACTAAAAGAAGCCCCTATGAGATAAGACAAGCAAACACTAACTATTTGGAAGAACAGTTACAACAACCAACACTAGAGCAACTTACCGGTGCAAGTGCAACTCGAATACGGAAGCACCCTCCGGGTATACTCTGCAAAGCGTGGCCCGATGTCTATCATAGGTACCGCGGTATACCCCCGCAGTCACCTGTGTATGTCCCTAGAAAATATTGGCAACTAGTTTGCCAGCACGTGAACAGTCACCAAGCGAGTACAGTCGATAGTCGGGTAGACCACAATGAGCAGGGTATCAAGACCGAAACCTGTCAAGGGTATCGAGAGAAAATGTTCTGGAAGACAACTGAGGACCTCGAATGGATTCGAGACCCACGAAGCTCCGTGGAAAATGCAAACGACGGAATCTCTCAACAAATCCTCGATATGTGTTCTCCACTACGCTCGGTCCAGCTTTGGAGGGGTTATCTCTGCTACCTTTCCTTACGCGACGTCGTGTTTAGCCCCTGTGTTAGAGGGGGGTCCCGGATAACTTTCCGTAACTGGACTTCTACACTCCCTATGACAGACTCCAATGTTTGGTTTGAGTGGCCTTGGAGAATTTACTCTCCAGCCTATTCCAAGGCCCTAGTCTTGAGCTAGTGAATGAACCCTACAAACAAAAAGTCTAATAGTTTTTAATTAGCGTTGCTTTTAATGGGCTTTTTTACATCACAAGGTATGAAGGTGAAACTGATGGTGTGTAAATACTCAAAGCAAAATGAACAAGAAATGCTTGGAAACAAAAACTTTTACAAAAAATGCAAAAACCAACAACTTTTCAACCAGAAAGCCTTCTTTTTCTTTTCGAATTTTCTAAGATTTCATGCAAAAAACTTATGAAAAAAGACTTCTTCCTAGCTACTGATGCAACAACACAATCTTCAAACAAAGAAGAAAATGAAAAAGTGATATATATTTTTTTTATTTAGTTGCAAAATGAAACAACAAAGGGAAAATGCCGACAAGCACAAAACCAAGAAAACAAAATAAAATTATGGCTTAAAGCGCAGATCGCAAAGAACCAGAGAAAAGACGCACACAGGCAATCAAGAAAGCACCGATTCTAACACTTGTCTAAAAACTATAAAAAAAATTCTTTTGTCTTTTCTATCAAAACATCAACTAAGCAAAACACAGGCTAGGGATAAGAGGCCCTAACCTACTGACTGTGCAACCCTAGACTCTAACTCCTGAGAGGAACACTTCTCACCACAGGAGGGGATGACTGCCCCACCTTTATTGAAAATCACCCAATCAAACCCGCTACTGTCACTGAGACAGCACGCGTTCAAACGCATGCTGAGCTATATCAGCACGCGGGTACCCGCGGGCTGGACTGAAACAGGTTGCGTGTAGGTATAAAATCCAAGAAAAAATCAAACACAGGTAGCCCAGACCTGGAAGGGGCCTCTGGTATTGACAACCAGGGTCTCTTAAAGGCTTGGATGCTTCTTTAACAGAAAAGAAAAACAACTGCAAGAAATAACAACAGGCAAATAAGGCAAACTGAGACAAGACTATGAATCAGAAAGACTCAGACAAGATCCAGAAAGCCCCTTGAGAATGTAGAATTCTGACAGGGAAGAGGAGGACAACCTCTCAAGCTCTCTGACTCTTAAACGCTACTAAAACCACTACAGCAAGTGTTCAAACGCGGGCTGTAGAAGGTTAGGGCACGGGTTACACGCGTGCAGGCCTTCTGCAGGCCACGTGTACCTCTGTGTGTCCTGATAGTAAATGTCAAGCAACAGTCAAGGGAAAAACTGGTATTAAGAACCAGGTTCCCTGCTAGCTCTGACCTAATAGAAAACAAACAAACAAAGAAACAGAGAATCTACTCCTTTAAACTACCCAAAAACCTCATTGAAATCCGGGAACCCTAAGAGTACTATCCCCAGTGGAGTCGCCAATTCTGTTGTTGGGAAATAATACCCTACAGACTAACAAGCTAGGGTTGAACTTGTACGCAGATCATGACCTCAAATAAAACACTTTTAACCTACCACCCCAATACTCAAACCTCTTTTTCACACACAAGCATGGAAAATACCTACTAACCTTTTTATATTGACGTTTGATGTAGATCCTCCGTCGCGCTTTATCCGCTTGCTCTCGCTGCTCCTTCCAAAGACAATCCTGCAATCAAGACAAAACACTATGCATGCATGTTATTCTTCTACCTAAGGGTTAGATATTAAGCATAAATCGAATAAAATATATATCACTCGTGTATTGGGACGGGAAAAGTATCCTTTTATTAATCTCAAGATGAATCAACTTACAATAATGATAGAGACCGACCACTGTTCCTCGATCCTGATCCTGGGCTCCTCCTCTTCTTTGTCCTCCAACTGCTTTGCTTTAATTCTCCTTAAGCTTGAGGAAAGGCTAAAGGGTTGGGACAAATGGATTCGGAAATTGGGCAGAGTTTCTTTGCTATCTTTTTCCCCCCTTCCAAATAGTACCCCTACCCCTTCTTTTATAGGCTATAAGGAGCTAGGGTTTTGGACGAACTCTCGGCCGTGCATGGCTGGGAGTTCCAGTTAACTGACCCAAAGCTTTTCGTCCCGTCGACAACTTTCCTGTTTTTGTGCTTTTTTAGGTAAACGTGGGTTGTAGAATGCCAGCCAGCGTTCCAACGCGTGCAGTAGTGGGCCTGCCAGTGTTCCAACGTGTGCAGTAGTGGGTTAGGGTGCGTGTCACTTTCCAAGGAGGATTTTTTAAGAGGTTTCTCAGCAGATGTTTTGGCAATGAAGGGCAATGAGTTGGCCTGATGCCAGGTAAGCATGTATGGTGCAATTTAGGGTTATAACACTGGAGGAAAATGGATTGTGGGAGTTTGTTGAAGGGAAAGCAATACTTTTAGCAGATCCAACACAACAACTAGCTCATCTCAAGAAGGATGTGAATACAAGGAGGATCGTTTTTTATGGAGTCAAAGATCACATCACTCCTCATATGTCTAGAAAGAAGACAACTAAGGATATGTGGGAGGCCCTAGTGAAACTGTACTAGTCAGCTAACTAGAGAAGGAAGATGTTTCTCAGTGAGAGACTCAGAACAATGAAGATGGCCAAGGGAGAGTCAATGGTTACATATCTCACCAAGTTCACTCAAATCAGAGATGAACTAGCATTTGTTGGGTAGATCGTGGATGAGTTAGAACTGGTGATGACAACTTTGAATGAATTCACCAAGTAGTAGGACGTGTTTTCCAGGGAGTGGTGGCTCGGGAGAAACTCTCTAATTGTGAGAGGTTATGGGATGACTTCACCCAGGAGGATTTGCAATTTGATTCCTCATAGGCTAGCCAACCAAAGAGTGAAGAGGAGGAGAATGTTGCTCTTCATGGGAAGAAGGGCAATGGAGGAGGTTCCAGGGACATGAGAAAAGTGAAATGATTTTTGTTTCATAAGATTGGCTACTATGCAAGACAATTCCCCAAGAAGAAGAAGAAGGAGGCATAGGTAGCGACATCAACATCAACCGAGATTGATGATTTTGCTGATAAATTTGAGGAGGAATTTTCTCTGGTCTCTTTTCTTTCGAGCATCAATGTTGCAGGGTATGAGGACATTGGGGCATGGATCATGGACAATGGATCATCTCTCCATATGAAGGGGATGAGTTTGATGTTACTTAGTGTTTCAGAGAAATACTCGAACTTGTGTATGATAAGTGGAGCTAGCACCATGCATGCAATGAAGGGGGTTGGATGCATCATAGCCTAGATAGAGTCTAGAGGTTCTTTGGAGGTGGACGAGGTGTTATTTTTCCATAGATGAAGGTAAATTTGCTCTTAGGATCATCCCTGGAGGATGAGGAATATAGCGTGGTATTCCAAAGGGGAAAAGTGCTTATGTATTCAGAGGGAGTGATCTTGGATGAAGCGGTGAGGCTTGGCATCGGGGAGGGTATGATGTACAGGGTGCTGAGACAACCTGTAGTGGGGTCCAAGGGGATCTTGGATCATAGATCAATGTCAGAGACTAATTCTGGTGGACCAGTGGCTTCTTCCAAGATTGTCAATATTGTCAGTTGGTATGACATGACATTGATGGATTGAGGAAAATAGGTTATTAGATCATAGTGTAGTAGAGATATCAAGAGGATCTTTCAGTTCATGGGGAGTAGCTACAGAAGAAACAATAGATTTGATGGGGCCAGAGATTAATCCAGGAGGTGACACCTTCCTCGCTAAGAGGGAGTGTTAGTTTGTAGCTCAGATGATGTCTCAGCTAAGCATGTGTGTCTTAAGTTGTTTTATGGACACATTAAAATACCTAGATCAAATTTAATTATTTTTTCCTAAGTCTAACTTAGGAATTTAGAAAAAAAATATGTTTTGAGTATTGTGTAGGGCCCAAGATAATGGGGTGCACCACTTGAGTGTTGAGTGGGGTCCAACTATGGAGGGTGCCTCAATCTAAGCCATTGAAGGCTGAATTGGACATACATATCAAGGTGGAAAGGAGGTTGAAGGAACGATAAATTGAGGAGATGAGGATGAGAAGAACACACATAACTCTCATTGAGCAAGAGCGTTGAAGGAGGGCGCTTGGCTAAGAAAGAAGGAAAGTGTAGGGGATTTGGTTGAGGTGATTTTGTAAGAAGAGATAAGGTCTAAAAAAAATCACCATAGCAACAAGTTGAGAGGAAGAGGGCATGTCGTACGCAGCAAGGAAAGAGGGTCGTACATGTCATGCGGCGCACTAACAACAAGGGTCAAAAATTCCCAAGCCGTATATGTCGATTCTAAGGTTATTTGGGTCGATTTGTGCAGACCATACATGGTGTACTCTTGGGATGAGAAAGCTAGGCCGAGTCTGTTGGGAAATTTTAGCTGGGTCGTACAACACATGTGACTGGGCCGTACAATTACCAAAGGAAGACAAATTTATGTAAGAAATTTTCTGGTGTATTTGTTGTTGTAAATCAATTTCTCATAAGCCAATAAAGCCCCTTCTTTGTTGGTTTTCCCCACACTCGGGTTTCCAGGGTATTTCTAGTGTTTTCTATTTTATGTGCTTGGTTTTCTATTAGCTTTTGTTGTGTTATTTTGGTTAAATAACTTAGTTGTAGATTACTTGCATAATTTCCAGAATTTATATCAGTTAGATTAATTTCTGAGTTAAGGAAATTATTGGCATTTAGTTTATTTTGTTGAGTCATAAGAAACTAACATGAATTACAGTCTCCTCAAAGAGAGAATGTTTTCAATTACAAAGGTGTAGTGTCCTTGATTGTACACTGGGTAATTCAGTATTTGCTCCATGAAGCAATTTTGAATAGTAACAAACAAGTCTTCCTGCTTGCATAAGCTCTACTCCTATGGTGTATCCACTCCCATTAGTGTCAATTTCAAATCATAGGTGGTTGAAGTTGTCAATACAAATTCAATGTGGTGACATAGTGGGCATCATTTAACAAAATTGACCACATTAATCTCCCTCTGCAACCTACGATACACATAATGTTGTAAGTTGGCCAAGGTTTTGTTCACTCTAAGTCATCTTGAAACATTGGAATTATGAAATTCCCAGATCAAATTGATAATTATCTCCTTTCGAAACACAAACTTCATCAAGATTTTAAAGAAATCCTTCAAGACTATAGTCATTAAGTGCTTCCATCTTTAGGCTCCTTGCAAGGTATTTTGATTGGATAAAATCTACTACATATAGCTCCTCACACTCTTTGTATACATGCAATTTAGCTTCATCATCATAGTTAACATGGATATCAAAAGTCTTGAGAGAAAATTTGTGATGTGGTTGTGTACCCTTCTTGTAATTGATCACCAAGTTAAATTGTTGTAGTAACACCCTCCAACTAATGCTAAATATCATCCAGACTCGACCACTAGCTCAAGTTGGCTATTGTTGGCTTGTTGTTTGGAAACATTTAATTTCTTCATTCAGACAATGTCATCTAGATATTACTCATTGGCTTGTGCAATCATGTCCCTCACGATTGTTGACTATGATTGTGAGGATTTTCCACTTTCATTATGGGATTTGATATGTCCATTAGATTGATGGGGATGTGACAATAATGTGTGTATCCATATGCAAGGGTGTTCCTTCTTCCACTCAAGGTTGTGTAGTGTATAAAATAAAAGTGTTCAATTTATGTTGATTCAAAGAAAGGGGTTGGGTGAGTTGTTGTGGAAATTGTTCAATTTATTTTGATTCAAGAAAACTTGTATAATGCATAAATGCTCAAATAATTTTGACAATTGTCTATAACATGTTATTTCATTAATAAATAGAGAGATATCAATGGTTTGGGGTTAATGGTGGCATGCCAAGCCACCCACCAATGTTCAATTCCTCCAAAATACAAATATGTAGTTAATATTAGTGAAATTCTTAGGTGAATTTGAAAGAATAGACACCCCCCCCCCCCCTTATTGCAGTAGCTTAGTCAAACAAAAGATATTTATGTTAATGGCTAGCCCCTAAAGGGTTGTTTCACTTTTAGAAGAAAACCGGTTGTGATTATCGACCTCTCTAAGTCAGTGGAAATGATTCTAACTAGTTTAAAGGAGGAAATTAATATAATAAAATAAAACAAAATAAGTTATTTTTGGAGATAGTCTCTAGGTTTTGAACTTGAGGTGCGCGTGTTTCCTTGTTTCTACTATCATTTTCACATTTACCAAGCATCCCCTGTGATTATAAGTTGGCCTTTGTTGGCCATTATTGGTTTCACTCCCAACCATGTGGCCTTTGAGAGCCCTAAATGGTTTAGTGAGGGCCCAAGGATGCATGGATAATTAGATCTGAATTTTGTTCTAATATCCATAGAAATTTATCTTTAACGATCGAGCGAATAATGGCTACCCAAAAAAGACCCCAAAAACTTGTCTTCAAATTGTGTCATGAGGTAATGATAACAACTCTAAGACCATCATTTTAAGCATTTTAAGCATCCTTGAAAACCATCACATAGTGCACCAGTTAGAAGAAATAGATTCAATGGAAAACAAAGTGTATTAGTTCATAACAAAAATAAACCTACATACTTGGTGAACAAGACAGTTAGGGAGATAGATAAACCACCTCTTCGGTGTTGGGGTTGCAAAGAACCTCACTTGTACCAAGACTGTCCTTTAAATAAATAAATAAATTGGGAAATACATAATATTTAGGAAGCAACAACATTGAATGGCATTGCCCGAAGTATTCATAAGATCAATGCTACCCTAGAAAAATGAAAAGTTGACCATCAATCTTCCATGGTGGAGCTAGAAGGTATGCTAAATCAGAAAACATGTATCTATATTAATAGACCCTGGTGCAAGTCTAAGTTATATTTCACCTACAATAGTAGAAAATTGCAAGCTGGACAAAGTTAAACACAAGAAATATTGGCTAGTTCAGTTAGCTATAGAAAGGAAAATAAACGTTGGTGAATTGATAAAATACTATATGATAAATATGGATGGAATGGAGACCAAGATAGATTTAAACATTTTACCATTAGGATATTTTGATCTGCTCGTAGGTATGGATTGGCTGGAAAAACATTTAGTTGTTGTCAATTGTCGTGACAAGATGTTCAACGATTTAGATGACTTTGAGAAAAGTAAAAATAGTAAAAGGGATACCACGGGAAGTTTCGATAAGATATATCTCTGCTTTACTGTTAAAAAAATGTAAGAAAAGGATGTGAGATTTATGTTGTGCGTATATCTAAAAATGTTGAGAAAATGAGCAATAATTTGTTAATTGAAGACCCAATACTGAAAGAGTTCCAGGATGTGTTTCAGGAAGAAATTCCAGGATTACCTCTAGAAGGGATATATATTTCAGTATAGACTTAGTACCCAGATTTGCACCGGTGTCTAAAGCCCCTTACCGAATGAGTACTCCAAAGTTGATTGAACTTAAGATGCAACTTCAAGAGATGATGGATAAGCAATATATCATTCCATGTGTGTCTCCATGGGGAGCGTCGATCTTATTTGTTAAAAAGAAAGATGGAACTTTTAGATTGTGTATTGATTGCATGCAACTTAATAAGATGAAAATTAAAAACAAGTATCCTTTACCTTGCATTGATGACTTGTTTGATCAATTCGAAGGAGATAAGATCTTCTCTAAGATAGATTTACGGTCAGGATACCATCAGGTTAGGATTAAAGAGGGATATATTCATAAAATTTCTTTCAAAACCAAATATGGACACTCTGAATTTGTAGTGGTACCTTTTGGATTAACAAACACACCTACTACACTTATGTGTTTAATGAACAACATATTGAGAAAATATCTAGACAAGTTTGTAATCATGTTCATAGATGATATATTGATCTATTTAAAAACCAAAGAAGAACATGAAAAACACTTAAGAATGGTCTTCCAGACACTTAGGGAGCATCAATTGTATGCAAATTTTAGTAAATGTGAATTTTATCGGGATAAAGTACAGTATTTGAGACATATAATTTTAGGTGAAGGGATCTCAGTGGATCCAGAAAAGGTTAAGGCCATCCTGGACTTGTCAGTGCCAAAGGATGTGTCGGGTGTCCAATCCTTCATGGGCATCACAGGGTACTACCGTAGGTTCTTAGAAGGATTTTCAAAACTTTCCTATCCAATAAATTCCTTACAAAGGAAAGCAATCAGATTTAAATGGACTCAAAAATTTCAAGAGAGATTTGAAAATCTAGAACAATTGTTAACAACAACACCTATCTTAAAGATAGCAGATCCACATAAAGATTTTTTGGTTTGTACTGATGCCTCAAAGGAAGGGTTAGGAGGAGTTTTTTTACATGATGACTATGTGATTGCTTATGAATCACAAAAACTGAAACCTCATGAAAATAACTATGCAACACATGACCTAGAACTAGTTGTTATTGTACATGCTTTAAAAATGTGGTGACACTACTGGTTGGGTAGAATATTTTTGTTGAAAACTTATAATATCATCCTTAAGTACATTTTCGATTAACAGAAATTGAATGCAAGACATGCAATATGCTTAGCTTTCCTAAGTGAATATGATTTTGAGATAAGACACATTAAAGGAAAAGAAAACAAGATAGCATATGCACTTAATAGAAAACTAAATGCAATTTTTAGCAGTAGCATACAAACTAATTAAAAATGGAGAACTAAATCAGCAGCAAAAATGATAAAATTTATAAGAAATTATAGGAAAAATTACAGAAAAAATGAGTCAATTGAGGAGGAATCAAAATTCATATGCAATCATGATGGTTTAGTACAGTCCAAAGGAAGAATTTATATTCCAAGTAATTCAGAATTGAAAATTTTGATACTAGTTGAAGTACATAAAAAACCTTATTTAGGTCACCCTGGTTACCAAAAGACTATAATAGATTTGGAAAAGAGTATTTTTGGCCTGGGATGAAAACATAAATAGTTGAATATCTTTCTAGGTGTCTTGAGTGCCAACAAGTTAAAGCTGAGAATTGTCACCCAGTTGGATGATTGCAGCACATACCCATTCCTGAGTGGAAATGGGGAGTGATTAGCATGGATTTTAGTATAGGACTTCCTACGAATAAGAAACAAAATGACTCTATCATGGTAGTAGTATACAAACTCACTAAATTTTCACACTTGATCCTAGTGAAATCAACTCGCAAAGCTATAAACATTGCGTAAATTTTCATGAAGGAAATATTTAGAATGCATGGTTTACCCAAAACTATCATTTCAGAGATGGATACGAAATTCACTTCAAATTTACGAAAGACTTTGTTCGATGGTTTGGAAACTCAATTGAATTTTAGCACCACATATCATCCTGAATCTGACAGTCATACCGAAAGGATTAACCGAATTGTAGAGGATATGTTGCGGATATATGTGATGGGTTGCACCACAAAGTGGGAATAATACCTTCATCTAGTTGAGTTTGCATATAATAATGGTTATCATACTTCCATAAAGATGAGTCCCTTTGAGGTGATGTATGGAAGTAAGTGTCGATCACATGTTAGTTGGGACAACTCTGTTGATGGAATTACTTTAGGTCCAGATATGCAAAAAGATATGGAAGCAATTGTTAAAAAATAAAAAATAAAATTGAAAAGTGCATAGGATAGGCAAAAGAGTTTTGAAAACCTGAAAAGAACACATACATAAATCAATATAGGAGATCATGTTTATTTGAAAGTCAAACCCAAAAAAATTTATTAAAATTGGAAAAGAATGCCAAGTTGTCACCACGGTATTGTGGGCCATTTGAAGTGCTTGCAAGAGTGGGGTCAGTGGTCTATCATCTTGCACTAGCATCCAATTTAAAAGTACACAATGTATTTCATGTTTCGATGTTAAATAATTATGTGCATGAAGTAACTCATATTGTAATTGGATTGTGATTCAGGTGGAACCAAAAGGCGAGTTCTAGGTGGAAACATTATGTATTCTCGATAAGAAGGAAACTGTGTTGCGGAATCGAACCATCACTCAGATTAAAGTGCAGTGGAGGAACTTTGGTCATGCGGAGGCCACTTGGGAAATGAAATAATCCATGAGAAAAGATTATCCATTCATGTTCCAGCGTTGAGATGCTCAGATTGGAATGCCAAGGATGGTGTTCAGTTCAAGGGGGAGAGGATGTAATGTCCCTCCATTTATAAAAAATTAAATATTTTATTTTTTGATGGTTTATGTTGAGAAAGTTTTTGGAAAAAAAATTATGTGAAAATTATATCATCATAAACATTTATGATGATGAATATTTTTTGTAAATATTATTTTTTATTTATTTTGTTTAACTAGAAACAAACAGATTAGAGAGTCCAGTTACAAAGAGTAAATCATTATTCCATGGGTGAGTGAAAAGGGATAAAACACACCAGAGCAAATATTGTCCACGAGGACAAGTGGAATCCTACTTCCAAACATGTGGGATGTGAGGGAACAAGCTAGAACAAAGTTAGGCCAAGAATATTACCTAGGGTTAGGGATGAGACTAACTTGAAAAAAGACCTAGGAAATTTATTTATTCTAGTAAAAAGAAGAAAAGACAAGTATAGAGGAGGCATGACATTGTTGAGTACTTGTGAGGAGAATTTGAGTTTGATGGTTCAATGAAAGAATCAAACTCTAAGATTTTTGGAGAAGGTTATACAATTTTCAGTCCCTATGGAATGATGATTTAGGCTCGGGGTTGATAGGAATAAGTAATCTTGGTTGTTTATGTCTATGGTTGAGAGGAATCGGTTCTCTACTAAGTTTGTTTCTAGTCTTGAACCAAGCTCAAATATGTTTTCTATAATTTATTCATTTTATTTCGGTTATAAATTATTACATTGTAGTAGTTAGGGACTATAGGTCTGTAGTAATAGTTATTGTGGAGAAAGTCTAGTTCTAAGCATTTTCTATATTCTTTTATCTTTACACTATTGACATTAGAGAATAGTTGAATTTTGTAATAATATTTCTTTTTGGAAAGAACATTGACTATATTACTGCAACAAGAAATACAAGAAAATGATAGTAGAACTTCTAGTAGCTATAAAGAAGCTTACTTTTATTGCAGAAATGAAAGCAAGGAATATGATTATTTTTCTTATATATAGTATGGTTACAACAATCTCTTCTTTACAAACAATAGTTTCTATGGATTCTTTTCAGAAATTATTTTGTAATAAAAAACAAAAGTATGTATCTTGATATAAAACTCATGCATGTATTACAGTAAGTAAAAATATACTAATAGTGTTAAACTAAGTTAAATATTGATAACATATATAGAGTTTCTATGTAGAGAGACATCTCATAATTGTGTTTATATAAATATCAGAAAACCAAGAAAGGTAATAAAAGTCATAGGGTTTATATGTATACATATACAAGAATAACCAGAGTGGGGAATAGTATAAAGACAATTCGATTAAGGAGTATGGAAGCCATACACTGCCACCTCAATCATATAATAAAACCATGTATTTATATTATTTAAAACAATGCTTTGTCTACCCTAATAGACAATGGTACGACTCATCAATACATGGTAACTATGGGAGAGCGCAAGTCGTTGTAACCAAGACTACCTAGAGTCAAAGACCTGTATAATATTAGTCACAATTCATGGAATTAAACAAAATGTTACTGAGACAAGAACTTAAGTGACAATACTAAGACAAGGTATTTGAATATATATTCATACAAAACCAATGGCTTAATAAATGAAAAGATTGTTGTATTCGTTGTCAATGTTAAAACCCCAGACGAGATAATTAATTATGTAAATAAAGATAAGCTTATCTATGTGGTATATGAACCATATGACAGATGGTGAAATTGTTTTGCTCAGACTGAAAGCTTGAAGCCTTAGCTTCATGCCTAAGGAGAGGAACCAAATCAAGATACCTAGTTGTTGGTTGTGGAGCCTGATTATCTTCCTCATTCATAAGTTTGTTTCAACCGTGCTTGGACCCCATTCCCTAACGAGGGGGTGTGGGGGGGATTTCCCCCCACAATTTTCGCCAGGAGGGTCCAGAGGGGCGGGTGATAATTTTTGTATCCCCCTAGCGGGGGATTCGAGGGTAGTGCCAACGAAATGAAATTTTGAAAAAAATTTACCTTGTAAAATATTGTAATTTCATAGTCAATGTGGATTGTTCATTATAAGGTCGCAGATATGACGGTAGAAGTTATTTTAGGGATTTTTTCTCCAGAAGGAAACATAAGAGTTTTTATTATGGTATCCAAAAGGAAAGGATCTATCACTTATTGCCTACACAGATGAAGATTGGACAGGTTGCATTGATGACCGACGAAGCACCAGTGGAGCAACGTTCTAGTTGGGTGAGTGTTTAGTATCTTGGCTAAGTAAGAAACAATCATCAATATCTTTATCTACAGCCAAAGCAGAGTATATTGCAACGACATGATTTTGTACTCAGGTTCTATGGATGAAAAAACTTTCATAGATATACAGGTTGAGTATGATGAGCCCATTCAAATCTATTGTGATAATACAAGCACCATCGGTATATCAAAGAACCCCATTATGCACTCCAAGACGAAGCACATTCCAATAAAGTATTACTTTCTATGGGAACAGGTTGCAGAGAAGAAAATCATAGTTGAATATGTGGGCACAAAAGAACAAGTGGCAAACATCTTTACAAAACCGCTTCCAAAGGAAGCCTTTGAGTATCTTCGCCAGAGACTTGGAGTAATTTCTACTCCAAAATGAATGTTTTTGAATGATTATCATATATGTCTTAGATTTACACGAGGAAGCACCATAAAGAAGACAGTTCAAGTTGGGAGATCAATTTCATGAAGATTTCAGTTAGGGGGAGTAGCCCTGAATGGAAGGATACATTTGCCATTGATGACAAAGGGGGAGAGATTTATCAGATGCAAAGGTAAATGCTTAGAGAAAGAGAACAAAGGCATGGTTCCAAATGGAGCGATGGTCACAGGGGGAGCATGAGTGACATGACTTCAGTATTGCATAATAGTGTTGCCATCAATGCCAAAGGGGGAGATTGTTGATTAATCCAGTTGGTTATCCTTGATGTCAACCCTTGAAGAAAGTCTGGTAGTGAATTCTGATAGCACAATGGTTTGGGTAATGGACCCAAGTTTGTTTCATGGATAATGGTATGAGTTTTGATATATTTGTAGGTAATACTATTCTAGATGGATAGTACACGTCATACCATTTTCAGTGGTATGTGGAACGTCACATAACTCCTCACGGTTAGAGAGTTATGGCCATGTGAAGTTGGAGAACTCTCATGAGTCATCTAGAAGCCCCAAAAGGTCAAAGTAGTCAAATTGGTTGCAAATAAGAAATTATTTAAATAATAAATTGAAGTGATGAGTGTACTATAATTCAAAGTGGATACAAAATAAATTATTTAAATAATAAATTTAATGGAGAAATTACTAAATGGACAAGTGGTTAGAAATGGGTTAGCCCTAAAATAAGGAAAGTGGGTTAAGATGGTTAGAAGGTAATTTAAATAATAAAGTGAAGTGATGAGTGTACTATAAGTCAAAGTGGATACAAAATAAATTATTTAAATAATAAATTTAATGGAGAAATTACTAAGTGGACAAGTGGTTAGAAGTGGATTAGCCCTAAAATAAGGAAAGTGGGTTAAGATGGTTTGAAGGTAACCCCTTGAGGAAGCTACATAAGTATAAATAAGAGGCAAGGGTTTCTCATTTTCAATCACACTTGAGAATATTGAATATCTACAAGTGACTAAGGTAACCAAAGGATATCTAAGCCAAATTTCAGAGGGAAGGTGAAGTAAAGAAGGCTGAAATTCAAGGGAGGATAAATTATTTTGATGATGTTTTCTAAGGTATGTTATTTACAGGTCATCTCACCATTTTCGCAATAAATTTTTTTCTAGAATGATTCAGACTGTGAAATTGGGAGGTCGTTGAGGAAACATATCCAAGTAGTTGTGATAAAAAATTCAGCTTGTGGGTCGTTGTATATTTGGAGTTACACTTCGTTTAAAATAGGGTTTGTGGCAAGTCCTTAAACTAGTCTAAAACATGTGTTTCGGGTAAAAACATCATAAATTCTTCATAAAAGATCCAAATTCAGTAAGACCAAATGTATTAGTTATAGTACAGTCTGTAGTATTCTTTGTACCATTTTCATATCCATAAAAAAAATATTCCATGTGGGGAAAGCTCTACAAATTCACTCTCTAGAATAAGCCAAAATTCAACAAGGTATGTCATTT
>ML787129.1:14843-45385 GCA_009831015.1 Picea engelmannii | reverse complement strand
TCCTCACACTCTTTGTATACATGCAATTTAGCTTCATCATCATAGTTAACATGGATATCAAAAGTCTTGAGAGAAAATTTGTGATGTGGTTGTGTACCCTTCTTGTAATTGATCACCAAGTTAAATTGTTGTAGTAACACCCTCCAACTAATGCTAAATATCATCCAGACTCGACCACTAGCTCAAGTTGGCTATTGTTGGCTTGTTGTTTGGAAACATTTAATTTCTTCATTCAGACAATGTCATCTAGATATTACTCATTGGCTTGTGCAATCATGTCCCTCACGATTGTTGACTATGATTGTGAGGATTTTCCACTTTCATTATGGGATTTGATATGTCCATTAGATTGATGGGGATGTGACAATAATGTGTGTATCCATATGCAAGGGTGTTCCTTCTTCCACTCAAGGTTGTGTAGTGTATAAAATAAAAGTGTTCAATTTATGTTGATTCAAAGAAAGGGGTTGGGTGAGTTGTTGTGGAAATTGTTCAATTTATTTTGATTCAAGAAAACTTGTATAATGCATAAATGCTCAAATAATTTTGACAATTGTCTATAACATGTTATTTCATTAATAAATAGAGAGATATCAATGGTTTGGGGTTAATGGTGGCATGCCAAGCCACCCACCAATGTTCAATTCCTCCAAAATACAAATATGTAGTTAATATTAGTGAAATTCTTAGGTGAATTTGAAAGAATAGACACCCCCCCCCCCCCTTATTGCAGTAGCTTAGTCAAACAAAAGATATTTATGTTAATGGCTAGCCCCTAAAGGGTTGTTTCACTTTTAGAAGAAAACCGGTTGTGATTATCGACCTCTCTAAGTCAGTGGAAATGATTCTAACTAGTTTAAAGGAGGAAATTAATATAATAAAATAAAACAAAATAAGTTATTTTTGGAGATAGTCTCTAGGTTTTGAACTTGAGGTGCGCGTGTTTCCTTGTTTCTACTATCATTTTCACATTTACCAAGCATCCCCTGTGATTATAAGTTGGCCTTTGTTGGCCATTATTGGTTTCACTCCCAACCATGTGGCCTTTGAGAGCCCTAAATGGTTTAGTGAGGGCCCAAGGATGCATGGATAATTAGATCTGAATTTTGTTCTAATATCCATAGAAATTTATCTTTAACGATCGAGCGAATAATGGCTACCCAAAAAAGACCCCAAAAACTTGTCTTCAAATTGTGTCATGAGGTAATGATAACAACTCTAAGACCATCATTTTAAGCATTTTAAGCATCCTTGAAAACCATCACATAGTGCACCAGTTAGAAGAAATAGATTCAATGGAAAACAAAGTGTATTAGTTCATAACAAAAATAAACCTACATACTTGGTGAACAAGACAGTTAGGGAGATAGATAAACCACCTCTTCGGTGTTGGGGTTGCAAAGAACCTCACTTGTACCAAGACTGTCCTTTAAATAAATAAATAAATTGGGAAATACATAATATTTAGGAAGCAACAACATTGAATGGCATTGCCCGAAGTATTCATAAGATCAATGCTACCCTAGAAAAATGAAAAGTTGACCATCAATCTTCCATGGTGGAGCTAGAAGGTATGCTAAATCAGAAAACATGTATCTATATTAATAGACCCTGGTGCAAGTCTAAGTTATATTTCACCTACAATAGTAGAAAATTGCAAGCTGGACAAAGTTAAACACAAGAAATATTGGCTAGTTCAGTTAGCTATAGAAAGGAAAATAAACGTTGGTGAATTGATAAAATACTATATGATAAATATGGATGGAATGGAGACCAAGATAGATTTAAACATTTTACCATTAGGATATTTTGATCTGCTCGTAGGTATGGATTGGCTGGAAAAACATTTAGTTGTTGTCAATTGTCGTGACAAGATGTTCAACGATTTAGATGACTTTGAGAAAAGTAAAAATAGTAAAAGGGATACCACGGGAAGTTTCGATAAGATATATCTCTGCTTTACTGTTAAAAAAATGTAAGAAAAGGATGTGAGATTTATGTTGTGCGTATATCTAAAAATGTTGAGAAAATGAGCAATAATTTGTTAATTGAAGACCCAATACTGAAAGAGTTCCAGGATGTGTTTCAGGAAGAAATTCCAGGATTACCTCTAGAAGGGATATATATTTCAGTATAGACTTAGTACCCAGATTTGCACCGGTGTCTAAAGCCCCTTACCGAATGAGTACTCCAAAGTTGATTGAACTTAAGATGCAACTTCAAGAGATGATGGATAAGCAATATATCATTCCATGTGTGTCTCCATGGGGAGCGTCGATCTTATTTGTTAAAAAGAAAGATGGAACTTTTAGATTGTGTATTGATTGCATGCAACTTAATAAGATGAAAATTAAAAACAAGTATCCTTTACCTTGCATTGATGACTTGTTTGATCAATTCGAAGGAGATAAGATCTTCTCTAAGATAGATTTACGGTCAGGATACCATCAGGTTAGGATTAAAGAGGGATATATTCATAAAATTTCTTTCAAAACCAAATATGGACACTCTGAATTTGTAGTGGTACCTTTTGGATTAACAAACACACCTACTACACTTATGTGTTTAATGAACAACATATTGAGAAAATATCTAGACAAGTTTGTAATCATGTTCATAGATGATATATTGATCTATTTAAAAACCAAAGAAGAACATGAAAAACACTTAAGAATGGTCTTCCAGACACTTAGGGAGCATCAATTGTATGCAAATTTTAGTAAATGTGAATTTTATCGGGATAAAGTACAGTATTTGAGACATATAATTTTAGGTGAAGGGATCTCAGTGGATCCAGAAAAGGTTAAGGCCATCCTGGACTTGTCAGTGCCAAAGGATGTGTCGGGTGTCCAATCCTTCATGGGCATCACAGGGTACTACCGTAGGTTCTTAGAAGGATTTTCAAAACTTTCCTATCCAATAAATTCCTTACAAAGGAAAGCAATCAGATTTAAATGGACTCAAAAATTTCAAGAGAGATTTGAAAATCTAGAACAATTGTTAACAACAACACCTATCTTAAAGATAGCAGATCCACATAAAGATTTTTTGGTTTGTACTGATGCCTCAAAGGAAGGGTTAGGAGGAGTTTTTTTACATGATGACTATGTGATTGCTTATGAATCACAAAAACTGAAACCTCATGAAAATAACTATGCAACACATGACCTAGAACTAGTTGTTATTGTACATGCTTTAAAAATGTGGTGACACTACTGGTTGGGTAGAATATTTTTGTTGAAAACTTATAATATCATCCTTAAGTACATTTTCGATTAACAGAAATTGAATGCAAGACATGCAATATGCTTAGCTTTCCTAAGTGAATATGATTTTGAGATAAGACACATTAAAGGAAAAGAAAACAAGATAGCATATGCACTTAATAGAAAACTAAATGCAATTTTTAGCAGTAGCATACAAACTAATTAAAAATGGAGAACTAAATCAGCAGCAAAAATGATAAAATTTATAAGAAATTATAGGAAAAATTACAGAAAAAATGAGTCAATTGAGGAGGAATCAAAATTCATATGCAATCATGATGGTTTAGTACAGTCCAAAGGAAGAATTTATATTCCAAGTAATTCAGAATTGAAAATTTTGATACTAGTTGAAGTACATAAAAAACCTTATTTAGGTCACCCTGGTTACCAAAAGACTATAATAGATTTGGAAAAGAGTATTTTTGGCCTGGGATGAAAACATAAATAGTTGAATATCTTTCTAGGTGTCTTGAGTGCCAACAAGTTAAAGCTGAGAATTGTCACCCAGTTGGATGATTGCAGCACATACCCATTCCTGAGTGGAAATGGGGAGTGATTAGCATGGATTTTAGTATAGGACTTCCTACGAATAAGAAACAAAATGACTCTATCATGGTAGTAGTATACAAACTCACTAAATTTTCACACTTGATCCTAGTGAAATCAACTCGCAAAGCTATAAACATTGCGTAAATTTTCATGAAGGAAATATTTAGAATGCATGGTTTACCCAAAACTATCATTTCAGAGATGGATACGAAATTCACTTCAAATTTACGAAAGACTTTGTTCGATGGTTTGGAAACTCAATTGAATTTTAGCACCACATATCATCCTGAATCTGACAGTCATACCGAAAGGATTAACCGAATTGTAGAGGATATGTTGCGGATATATGTGATGGGTTGCACCACAAAGTGGGAATAATACCTTCATCTAGTTGAGTTTGCATATAATAATGGTTATCATACTTCCATAAAGATGAGTCCCTTTGAGGTGATGTATGGAAGTAAGTGTCGATCACATGTTAGTTGGGACAACTCTGTTGATGGAATTACTTTAGGTCCAGATATGCAAAAAGATATGGAAGCAATTGTTAAAAAATAAAAAATAAAATTGAAAAGTGCATAGGATAGGCAAAAGAGTTTTGAAAACCTGAAAAGAACACATACATAAATCAATATAGGAGATCATGTTTATTTGAAAGTCAAACCCAAAAAAATTTATTAAAATTGGAAAAGAATGCCAAGTTGTCACCACGGTATTGTGGGCCATTTGAAGTGCTTGCAAGAGTGGGGTCAGTGGTCTATCATCTTGCACTAGCATCCAATTTAAAAGTACACAATGTATTTCATGTTTCGATGTTAAATAATTATGTGCATGAAGTAACTCATATTGTAATTGGATTGTGATTCAGGTGGAACCAAAAGGCGAGTTCTAGGTGGAAACATTATGTATTCTCGATAAGAAGGAAACTGTGTTGCGGAATCGAACCATCACTCAGATTAAAGTGCAGTGGAGGAACTTTGGTCATGCGGAGGCCACTTGGGAAATGAAATAATCCATGAGAAAAGATTATCCATTCATGTTCCAGCGTTGAGATGCTCAGATTGGAATGCCAAGGATGGTGTTCAGTTCAAGGGGGAGAGGATGTAATGTCCCTCCATTTATAAAAAATTAAATATTTTATTTTTTGATGGTTTATGTTGAGAAAGTTTTTGGAAAAAAAATTATGTGAAAATTATATCATCATAAACATTTATGATGATGAATATTTTTTGTAAATATTATTTTTTATTTATTTTGTTTAACTAGAAACAAACAGATTAGAGAGTCCAGTTACAAAGAGTAAATCATTATTCCATGGGTGAGTGAAAAGGGATAAAACACACCAGAGCAAATATTGTCCACGAGGACAAGTGGAATCCTACTTCCAAACATGTGGGATGTGAGGGAACAAGCTAGAACAAAGTTAGGCCAAGAATATTACCTAGGGTTAGGGATGAGACTAACTTGAAAAAAGACCTAGGAAATTTATTTATTCTAGTAAAAAGAAGAAAAGACAAGTATAGAGGAGGCATGACATTGTTGAGTACTTGTGAGGAGAATTTGAGTTTGATGGTTCAATGAAAGAATCAAACTCTAAGATTTTTGGAGAAGGTTATACAATTTTCAGTCCCTATGGAATGATGATTTAGGCTCGGGGTTGATAGGAATAAGTAATCTTGGTTGTTTATGTCTATGGTTGAGAGGAATCGGTTCTCTACTAAGTTTGTTTCTAGTCTTGAACCAAGCTCAAATATGTTTTCTATAATTTATTCATTTTATTTCGGTTATAAATTATTACATTGTAGTAGTTAGGGACTATAGGTCTGTAGTAATAGTTATTGTGGAGAAAGTCTAGTTCTAAGCATTTTCTATATTCTTTTATCTTTACACTATTGACATTAGAGAATAGTTGAATTTTGTAATAATATTTCTTTTTGGAAAGAACATTGACTATATTACTGCAACAAGAAATACAAGAAAATGATAGTAGAACTTCTAGTAGCTATAAAGAAGCTTACTTTTATTGCAGAAATGAAAGCAAGGAATATGATTATTTTTCTTATATATAGTATGGTTACAACAATCTCTTCTTTACAAACAATAGTTTCTATGGATTCTTTTCAGAAATTATTTTGTAATAAAAAACAAAAGTATGTATCTTGATATAAAACTCATGCATGTATTACAGTAAGTAAAAATATACTAATAGTGTTAAACTAAGTTAAATATTGATAACATATATAGAGTTTCTATGTAGAGAGACATCTCATAATTGTGTTTATATAAATATCAGAAAACCAAGAAAGGTAATAAAAGTCATAGGGTTTATATGTATACATATACAAGAATAACCAGAGTGGGGAATAGTATAAAGACAATTCGATTAAGGAGTATGGAAGCCATACACTGCCACCTCAATCATATAATAAAACCATGTATTTATATTATTTAAAACAATGCTTTGTCTACCCTAATAGACAATGGTACGACTCATCAATACATGGTAACTATGGGAGAGCGCAAGTCGTTGTAACCAAGACTACCTAGAGTCAAAGACCTGTATAATATTAGTCACAATTCATGGAATTAAACAAAATGTTACTGAGACAAGAACTTAAGTGACAATACTAAGACAAGGTATTTGAATATATATTCATACAAAACCAATGGCTTAATAAATGAAAAGATTGTTGTATTCGTTGTCAATGTTAAAACCCCAGACGAGATAATTAATTATGTAAATAAAGATAAGCTTATCTATGTGGTATATGAACCATATGACAGATGGTGAAATTGTTTTGCTCAGACTGAAAGCTTGAAGCCTTAGCTTCATGCCTAAGGAGAGGAACCAAATCAAGATACCTAGTTGTTGGTTGTGGAGCCTGATTATCTTCCTCATTCATAAGTTTGTTTCAACCGTGCTTGGACCCCATTCCCTAACGAGGGGGTGTGGGGGGGATTTCCCCCCACAATTTTCGCCAGGAGGGTCCAGAGGGGCGGGTGATAATTTTTGTATCCCCCTAGCGGGGGATTCGAGGGTAGTGCCAACGAAATGAAATTTTGAAAAAAATTTACCTTGTAAAATATTGTAATTTCATAGTCAATGTGGATTGTTCATTATAAGGTCGCAGATATGACGGTAGAAGTTATTTTAGGGATTTTTTCTCCAGAAGGAAACATAAGAGTTTTTATTATGGTATCCAAAAGGAAAGGATCTATCACTTATTGCCTACACAGATGAAGATTGGACAGGTTGCATTGATGACCGACGAAGCACCAGTGGAGCAACGTTCTAGTTGGGTGAGTGTTTAGTATCTTGGCTAAGTAAGAAACAATCATCAATATCTTTATCTACAGCCAAAGCAGAGTATATTGCAACGACATGATTTTGTACTCAGGTTCTATGGATGAAAAAACTTTCATAGATATACAGGTTGAGTATGATGAGCCCATTCAAATCTATTGTGATAATACAAGCACCATCGGTATATCAAAGAACCCCATTATGCACTCCAAGACGAAGCACATTCCAATAAAGTATTACTTTCTATGGGAACAGGTTGCAGAGAAGAAAATCATAGTTGAATATGTGGGCACAAAAGAACAAGTGGCAAACATCTTTACAAAACCGCTTCCAAAGGAAGCCTTTGAGTATCTTCGCCAGAGACTTGGAGTAATTTCTACTCCAAAATGAATGTTTTTGAATGATTATCATATATGTCTTAGATTTACACGAGGAAGCACCATAAAGAAGACAGTTCAAGTTGGGAGATCAATTTCATGAAGATTTCAGTTAGGGGGAGTAGCCCTGAATGGAAGGATACATTTGCCATTGATGACAAAGGGGGAGAGATTTATCAGATGCAAAGGTAAATGCTTAGAGAAAGAGAACAAAGGCATGGTTCCAAATGGAGCGATGGTCACAGGGGGAGCATGAGTGACATGACTTCAGTATTGCATAATAGTGTTGCCATCAATGCCAAAGGGGGAGATTGTTGATTAATCCAGTTGGTTATCCTTGATGTCAACCCTTGAAGAAAGTCTGGTAGTGAATTCTGATAGCACAATGGTTTGGGTAATGGACCCAAGTTTGTTTCATGGATAATGGTATGAGTTTTGATATATTTGTAGGTAATACTATTCTAGATGGATAGTACACGTCATACCATTTTCAGTGGTATGTGGAACGTCACATAACTCCTCACGGTTAGAGAGTTATGGCCATGTGAAGTTGGAGAACTCTCATGAGTCATCTAGAAGCCCCAAAAGGTCAAAGTAGTCAAATTGGTTGCAAATAAGAAATTATTTAAATAATAAATTGAAGTGATGAGTGTACTATAATTCAAAGTGGATACAAAATAAATTATTTAAATAATAAATTTAATGGAGAAATTACTAAATGGACAAGTGGTTAGAAATGGGTTAGCCCTAAAATAAGGAAAGTGGGTTAAGATGGTTAGAAGGTAATTTAAATAATAAAGTGAAGTGATGAGTGTACTATAAGTCAAAGTGGATACAAAATAAATTATTTAAATAATAAATTTAATGGAGAAATTACTAAGTGGACAAGTGGTTAGAAGTGGATTAGCCCTAAAATAAGGAAAGTGGGTTAAGATGGTTTGAAGGTAACCCCTTGAGGAAGCTACATAAGTATAAATAAGAGGCAAGGGTTTCTCATTTTCAATCACACTTGAGAATATTGAATATCTACAAGTGACTAAGGTAACCAAAGGATATCTAAGCCAAATTTCAGAGGGAAGGTGAAGTAAAGAAGGCTGAAATTCAAGGGAGGATAAATTATTTTGATGATGTTTTCTAAGGTATGTTATTTACAGGTCATCTCACCATTTTCGCAATAAATTTTTTTCTAGAATGATTCAGACTGTGAAATTGGGAGGTCGTTGAGGAAACATATCCAAGTAGTTGTGATAAAAAATTCAGCTTGTGGGTCGTTGTATATTTGGAGTTACACTTCGTTTAAAATAGGGTTTGTGGCAAGTCCTTAAACTAGTCTAAAACATGTGTTTCGGGTAAAAACATCATAAATTCTTCATAAAAGATCCAAATTCAGTAAGACCAAATGTATTAGTTATAGTACAGTCTGTAGTATTCTTTGTACCATTTTCATATCCATAAAAAAAATATTCCATGTGGGGAAAGCTCTACAAATTCACTCTCTAGAATAAGCCAAAATTCAACAAGGTATGTCATTTTTGCTATAACTCCTTTTCTGAGAGGTTCCAAGTAGTGAAATCTGGAGGAATTGCATAAAAGACATTGAAGATTATTGTGTACCATTTTTAGATCTTTATTCATTACAAGTACATATGTATGATTATTGCAAGTTAGGGTTGTTGACTAATCCAAAATTAGTCTTGTGAGACTAAAGTAAAGTTTGATGAAAATGATAGTCTCTTGTTGTTAAAGTTAAGGAAGGTTTTCAGGTATTTGATAATATACACCAGGTCTATTACAGAGTTACAAATCAGATTTGGATGATGAAATTGATGAGGGCTTTTGGTTGAGGTACATGTTGGGCACATAGTCGAGACAAGTAGTTGATGAGTTGGCACATACATGAGGTGTATAGTTGATGATGTTGGTACATCTTGATGAGTCATAGTTTTTGTGTATTTGATGCATGATTTGTACATATTTGGTGCATGTTTGATGCACTTGTTGATGGTACAGGTTGAGGTACAGGTTGGTGCATGGTTGATGCACTTGTTTATGGTACAACCGGTCGATTACAGGTTGGTTGGCTGCAGGTTAGTGGTACATGTTGTTACAATGGTATATCTCACAGTGATAGTGTGACAGTGGTTCCATCATTCTACTTCTACGCTAGGGTGATTGGACGGGGCAAGGACAGGTGGTTGTAACCACCTTTCGATTGTAGGCGGAGAGCATAGGGGGTTGTAGCCTCCTTCTAGTTGTAGCCAGAGAATTGGGGAGTTGGAGCTTCCCTCAGGTTGTAGCCTGAAAAACTAGGGGGTTGGAGCCTCCTTCCAATTGCAGTTGGAAAACAATGGAAGTCGGTGCTTCCAATGAATGTAATTCTTAAATACATATAAGAAAAAGCATTATGTGGTTTTCTCCCGCTTTGGGTTTCCACGTAAAACATCAGTGTATTGTGTATGTGTATGATTGCTCATTTCTTCATTGTTTATTTACTCTACAACTATTGGATGATAATTGATCATCTCTTCATTGTTCATTGTTCATTGTTTATTTACTCTGCAACTATTGTCAAACCGAAATTTTCGACAACAAATATGCCAGATGGGCATGAAATTTTCCAAATGGGCAACTGCAGTCTATAGATGGAAGACTTTGGTAGAATTATGATTCAATGAATTACAATTGAATCATACACATGATACATTGGGATGATGTTGGACACCTAAAAGTGCCAAAATTGGTTAGTGGTTATCCAAAAACCATCAGATACATGGTATCAATTGGTTAGTGGTCATCCCAAACCACAGATTCAGAGAGCAATTCAGTGATACATTGATAGTAGAGTGGTGATACTACATGTTCACCAATTAGCAGAAGACATTAGATTCTTCTAGCTCAAATACTTCGAAAAATGATCGAATTGTCAAGCAATCAGGGAATGTTCATATATTGCAGTTGTTGATTAAGGTTGGTTGTCATTGATGTCAACCCTTGAAGAAAGACCCGTGGCACAAAGGTTGGGTAATGGACCCAATATTGTTTGATGTAAATATGACTTGTTATTGTCTTGTCATGGTTGATAATAAGTAGAAATGGATGAACTCCAAAGTGGTCCCCTTATGGTGAAATCCCTCATGGGAAGACGCTTTGCAAATTGAGTTATACTAGAAGTATGGTTAGAGAACCCTTGCTTATTTGTGGAATAATGTGATGAACGCCAGTGAATTTTTCAGTGAAACTATCCTAGATGGATAGTGCTTGTCATTCCATTTCTGGTGGTATGTGTAACGTCACATAACTCCTCACGGTTAGAGAGTTATGGCCATGAGAAGTTGTAGAACCGAGGTTTGGGTAATGGACCCAAGTTTGTTTGATGGATAACGGTATGAGTTTTGATATATTTTTAGGTAATATTATTCTATATGGATAGTACATGTCATTCCATTTCTGGTGGTATGTGTAATGTCACATAACTCCTCACGATTTGAGAGTTATGGCCTTACGAAGTTGGAGGACCCTCATATGTCATCTAGAAGCCCCAAAAGGTCAAAGTAGTCAAAGTGGTTTAAGAGATTTTAAAAGGTAAATAATAAAGTGAAGTGATGATTTTACTATAATTCAAAGTGAATATAAAATAAATTAATTCAATAATAAATTTAATGGACAAATTAGAAGTGGGTTAACCCTAAAATAAGGAAATTGGGCAAAGTGACCTAGAAGATGTTTTTAAGGAAGCTACTTGGAGAGTATAAATAAGAGGAAATGCTCTCTCATTTAAGAAACACTTAAGAATATTGAATACCTATAGGTGTATGAGGTAACCAAAGGATATCTAAGCCTAATTTCTGAGTAAAGTGAAGAAAAGAAGGTCAGAATTCAAGGAAGGATAAATTCTTTTGATGATGCTTTCTAAGGTATGTTTTTTTTTCAGGTCATCTCACCATTTTCGCAATAATTTTTTTTCTAGAATGATTCGGACCGCCAAATTGTTATTCCATTGAGGAAACATATCCAAGTATCTATGGTAAAAAAATTCATCTTGTGGGTCGTTGTATTTTTGGAGTTACACTCCGTGGAAAATAGGGTTTGTGGCTAGTCCTGAAAGTAGTCAAAAACAGGTGTTTCGGGTAAAAACATCATAACTTCTTCTTAACAGATCCAAATTTAGTAAGACCAAATGTGTTGGTTAGAGTACAGTCTTTAGTATTCTTTCTAATAGTTTCAAATTTCAACAAATATTCCATGCAGGGCACGCTCTACAAGGTCGCTCTCTAGAATAAGCTAGAATTCAGCAAGGTGTGCCATTTTTTCCATAACTCCTTTCCTGAGAGGTTCCAAGTAGTGAAACCTGGAGGAATTGCATTAAAAACACTGAAGAACATTGTTTATCAGTTTCATATCTTTATTCATTACAGTTACAAAGTTATGATTATTTCAAGTTAGGGTTGTTGACTAATCCAAAACTAGTCTTGTGAGACTAAAGAAACGTTTGATGAAAATGCTAGTCTCTTGTTGTTAAAGTTAAGGAAGGTTTGCAGGTATGTGATCATATACACTAGGTCTATTACAAATTTACAAATCATATTTGGATGATGAAATTGATGAGGGCTTTTGGTTGAGGTACAAGTTGGGTACATGGTTGAGACAAGTAGTTGATGAGTTGGCACATACATGAGATGTATAGTTGATGATGTTGGTACATATTGATGAGTCATAGTTGATGAGTACTTGACACATGATTGGTACATGGTTGGTTGCACTTGTTTATGGTACAAGTTAATTACAGATTTCTTGGTACAGGTTGGTGTATGGTTGATGCACTTGTTTATGGTACAGGTTGATTACAGGTTAAGGTACAGGTTGATGCATGTTTGATGCATGGTTCAGGTTTATTGCTACATATTTATAGCGGTATATCTCACAGTGATAGTGTGACAATGGTTCCATCATTCTACTTCTACTTCAGGGTGGTTGGACAAGGCAGGGACAGGTGGTTGTAGCCGAATAACATAGGGGGTTGTAGCCAGATAATTGGGGAGTTGGAACTTCCCTCAGGTTGTAGCCTGAGAAACTAGGGGGTTGGAGCCTCCTTCCAATTGCAGCTGGAAAACAAAGGAAGTCGGTGCTTCCAATGAATGTAATTCTTCAAGACATATAAGATAAAGCATTATGTGGTTTTCTCTTGATTTGGGTTTCCACATAAAACATTGGTGTACTGTGTATGTGTGTGATTGTTCATTTCTTATTGGTCATTATTGGATAATAATTCTACTTTGATATAATACTTGGATTATTTGGAGAAAAGGGATTATAATTATGCTATTACTAATTCAACTCCCTCTCAGTAATCCAACAATTGGTATCAGAGTAGGTTCCTTCAGAAATCAGTTTAACCACTGAAAGGTAGATCATGGAGAGTACCAACTCATATAAAAATGGATAACCACACTTTGATGGACAGAAGTATGTTTTTTGGAGCATAAGGATGAAGACATATATACAAGCATAGGGGTTTGAAATTTGGCAATCAATTGTAGATGGATACACAGTACCAGCAGTTCCACCAACAAATGACAAAGCAATGAAACTTGGTCAGAATAATTCCAAAGCTACAAATGCACTTTTGAATGGTCTCAGTGAAACATTATTCACCAAAGTTTCACGTTGCAAATCCGCCAAAGAGATTTGGGACAAGCTTCAAAATATTTATGAAGGAGATACAAAAGTCAAAGCAGCAAAACTTCAAACTTACAGAGGTCAGTTCAAACAACTAAAAATGAAGGAAGTTGAGAATATTGAAGTCTACTTCTTAAGATTTGATGAAACAATGAATGCAATCATAGGATTTGGAGAAGAAATCGAAGAATCTGTAATTGTTCAAAAGGTACTAAGATCTCTTCCTATGAGATTCAACCCTAATATATCAGCCCTAGAAGAAAGATCAGATCTGAACTCAATAAGCATGGATGAACTGCATGGAATCTTCACAGCATATGAAATGAGAACTGAACAGGAAAATCCATATGTAAAAGAAGCAGCCCTCAAAGCACCCAAAAGATCAAAGCAAAATAAAAAGGAACAAGAAGAATATAGCAGCAATAGCGATGTCTTGAAAGATGATGAAGAAGTGGTCAACTTTGTCAAAAGACTGAACAAAGCAACCAATGGTAGGTATAGAGGTAAGATTATTTTAAGTTGTTTTAATTGTAATGGTATTGTTCATTTTTCTAATAAATGTCCTCATAAGAAAAAGAGAAACGATGAAGGTTACTCAAAAGGAAAACACACATATAAAGGCAAAAGAACTACAAAGAAATATTTCAAGAAAATCGTATGCATCAAAGAACACATCTCATCATCAGATGAAGATGAAATTAGTGACAGTGAAACAAGAAGAGTTCTATTCATGGCAGTAAAAGATTCTGACAAAGAAGACTCTGAAGAAGAATATGAAGAAGTCAAAGACGAAATTGAAGGGGCAAAAGTTGACTATCGAGAAGAATTAATGTGTGCCATAGAAGTTATCAGAAGAGAAAAGAAGAAAAACAAGAAACTACAAGCAGAACTAGACAAGAAAAAGGACACTCGATAACTAAAACAAATGATCACACGATTGAAGGTTCAAATAGAAGAAGATAAAAGAATTGAATAAGCACTCAAAGAACAACTAGAAGAAAAGGACAAGATCATTGGAAACTTGGAAGCAGAGATTGTCACACTAAGAAAGGATATTCAAAAGAAAAATATGCAGAATAGCTTAAAATTTATGGATGACATTATCAGCAGTTAAAAATCTCATCTTGACAAATCTGGACTTGGATACAATCAAACAGAAAAGGGATCAAGCTGCAAAACAACAAAGAAAGAAAGAAATCCAAAAATCTATGAAGAAACAATCAAAGGGGATAGGAATATGTACAAGGAAGATTACAGGGACACTCCTCCACCGAGAAGATTCAGATTTTAGAATCAACAATAGACAGATAGGCCTCAAGAAGAAGAAGGATTCATAAGAGCAACTTCTTTCATAAGACCTTCAAATCTCAGGTATCAAACTATATTTTTTGGTTTATGTTATGCATATAATAATTTTGGACATAAAGTTGTGAATTGCAGAGCTAACAACAGGAACAATAAAAACTTTGAGAGTCATACACAAAGGGGTTACTCAAGAATACCTAGTGAAACACAAAGAAGAAGTTACAATAGGTTTGAATCTTTGAGCACTGAAGTGGAATGTTACAAATGTAACAATTTTGGACACGTGGCCAAAAATTGCAAAATTACAGTCCCTCCTAAAGAACCTAAACAGAATAACAACAGTCACAAACAAGAACCTCAGAAAATAACATGGATAAGAAAACAAGATTAGTATAGCAATGAAGAATGCACAGTCGCTCTACAAGCTAAGCAAAAGAAACATGGTTGGTATGTTGACAATGGGTGTTCAAAACACATGACAGGTGATAGAGACAAATTTCTTACATTGCGAAAGGAAAGAAATGGATCAGTCTCCTTTGGAAATGACCATTCAACCAAAATCATTGTAGAAGGCACAGTCTGAATTGGGAACAAGAATAAAAAGGCACAAAATGTTCTACTGGTAGAATATATGAAACATAATCTTCTAAGTGTGAGTCAAATGTGGGACCAAGGTCATAAAGTTACTTTCGATTCAAAAAAGTGTGAGATAACAAGAGAAGGTTCAAGGAAATTGGTTGGTACAGCTGCAAGAACTTCAAACAACATATATGTGTTAAGTGAAATTGGAAATGAAAAGTGTTGTCTAGGAAAGGAAGATGAAATTTGGCTATGGCACAGAAGAATGGGTCACATGCATTTTTATAACCTTGTCAAATTCAACAAAAGAGAAGCAGTCAGAGAAATGCCCCAGATCATGAAACCAACCAACACTTTATGAAAGCATTGTCAACAAGGAAAACAAACAAAGATCAAGTTCAAATCAAAGGAATATTCAACAACAAGACCACTGGAAATTATACATACTGATCTAGTTGGACCAACTACAACAAAGGGCTTAAAAGGTGAGAGATACTTTATGTTATTAGTTGATGATTATACAAGAATAACTACAGTTTTCTTTCTCAAGAATAAGTCAGAAGCTTTTGAAAACTTCAAGATCTACAAGGAAATAGTTGAAAATGAGATGGATTCAAGAATCAAATACTTGAGTTCTGATAATGGAGGAGATTTCACTTCAAAGGAATTTATGGACTACTGCATTAGTCATGGAATAAAAAAACAATTCTCTGTTGCTAGGACACCTCAATAGAATGGAGTTGTTGAAAGAAAGAACAAGACAATACATGAAATGGCTTGAACAATGCTAATGGATTCCAAATTGACAAATATATTTTGGACACAGGCAGTGCATACAACAGTTCACATTCAAAACAGAGTAATTCTCATAAACAACACTGATAAAACTCCCTACGAGCTATGGAAAGGAAGACCAGCAAATGTGAAGCACTTTAGAGTTTTTGGAAGCAAATGCCACATCAAAAGAGAAGATGGAAGAATGGGAAAGTTTTACTCTCGTGTGGACAAAGGAGTACTTGTTGGTTACTCAAGTACAAGGAAAGCATACAAGTGTTACAATCTAAGATTGAACAAAGTTGTGGAAAGCATCAACATAACAATTGATGAAACAAGCAGACCAAAATCAAAGGAAGAAGAAAACAAATCAATGGAACAACTTTTCAAAGAAGAAGAAGCAGAAGATGAAGTAGAAGAGGAAGATGAAGAGAATCCGACAGAAACATAAGAGCAAGTTCAGCAAGTATCTCCAAAGAAACCTAGCAAACGAGTACAAAAGAATCATCCTTCAGATCAGATTATTGGAAACAAAGATGCAGGAGTTGTGACTAGAAGAAAAATCCATTCACCAGAACAAACACACCTAGCACTCTTATCTACAATAGAACCAAATTGTTTTGAAGAAGCCAACAATGATAGATTTTGGAATAAGGACATGAATGAAGAATTGGATCAAATAGAGAAAAATGACACTTGGGAACTGGTTCCAAGACCAAAGAATAAGAATGTGATCGGCACAAAATGGTTTTTCAGGAATAAATTAAATGAAGATGGACAAGTTACAAGGAACAAAGCTAGATTGGTATGTAAAGGATATGTACAGATTGAAGGAATCGACTTTGAAGAGACATTTTCTCCAGTTGCCAGAATGGAAGCAATCTGGTTTCTTTTAGCCTATGCATGCTCCAAAAATGTTAAAGTATATCAGATGGACGTAAAATCAACTTTTCTAAATGGGGAACTAGAAGAAGAAGTCTACATTGAACAACCAGAAGGATTTCAGTTGTCAGAGAACGCATATTATGTGTGTAAATTAAAGAAAGCCTTGTATGGTCTAAAAAAGGCTCCTAGAGCATGGTACTCTAGACTGGATAAGTATATGCAGTAGGCAGGGTTCAGAAAAGGAAGTGCAGACAACAACCTCTACATCAAGTTAACTGAAGGTAATATTTTATTAATTGAAGTTTATGTTGATGATATTATTTTCGGTAGTGATGATGATAGGTTAAGCCAGGAATTTGCAAAAGATATGCATAATGAATTTGAAATGTCGTTACTTGGAGAACTATCCTTCTTTTTGGGACTTCAGATATGTCAAAGAAACCAAGGGATCTTTATTTCTCAAACCAAGTATATCAGAGAAATGCTAAAGAGGTTCGGAATGGAAGATTGCAAACCAATTATCACTCCCATGCAAACCAGTTGCAAGCTCAGCAAAGATGATGATAGTCTATAGATAAGAGGAAATATAGGTCAATGATTGGCAACCTACTATATGTGACAACATCCAGACCAGCTCAAAAAGTGAAATATCTAGGAGATATGGGAAATTCTCGAAAATGGATTTTCCCATATGTGTTGTTGCGGCTGGTTTGAGGATCCATGGATTTTGGATCTCCAAGATCCCATTTGTAATATATAAATATCATTCCTAAGAACCTTCAGAACAACAATGCAAGAGATGATATCAAATTGTTGCAATTTTGTATTGTTGTTCTAAGATTAATACAAAAGTTCTAGTTATTATTAATTGCAAGAATTGTGTGTTCTAGTTTGGTGAGTTCAATCTTATAGCTTTCTTCTAGCAACATTCACCGAGATAGGAGGGCCCCCTAAGGAGGAGTGGTTTGCTCATTTTTTTGTTGATATTGTTTAATTTAGCATTTGTGTGAATTACATTTGATGTTCTTTCATTTCCTGTAGTTTATTTATTTCGGTTTGCAACACACAGGAAGACTAACGCATAGAGGTTATTAATTGAATAAAATATCGTTCATGTCAGTCACACAAACCTTCATTAATTAGATGATTAAAATCTTGTGATTGTTTTATAGTTAATGATCGAGTAGGTTAATGGTTTCAAGTGTTTAGAATCGTTCTTGTGGTTTTATTAAATATGTTTCCTTAGTAATTATATTTACTCTACTCTTTTTGTAGCTGAACAGAAACTCTATTTCTGCAACTAAACAAAAAATCGTTTTAATTTTGCATAAGGAATCACTTAGATATATTAGAAGCTAAAACTTGCATATATTTTGCATGCACTTGATCCCCAGGTTGATGATTTAATGTAGCAGAGTTCACCTAATTGAACTGACTAATGGAGAGAATAGAAAAAAAATACACTAATATACTATACATGGTTGAACTAATGTGTCATAGTAGTGATCTAGAGAGATGTGGACATACACTGACAAAATCAGGAGTGACATGCCACCTAGTCCTAGTTAACCGGCCATGTAGTCATCTGTTAATTGGATCACACAAGTGGAGTGGAGAGAATCTCATGCATGCACATGTGGTGTGCCCTCCTAGCCTCATGCATGTCAAGTGTGCCCTCCTAGTGAAGATCCCAAGGTGTGTGCACCCTCATGGTGATGATCCCAAGGTGAGCATGCAACACTTGAATCCACTAGTCTAACTGAAGTAAAACTAAGTCTAACTAACTTAGTTGCCATGCGAGACTTCACTCCACTAATTTAACTAAAGTACAACCAAGTAATGATTGAAAAGGATGTGGCACCCTCATCTAGGGGAGAATATCTCAGACTAGGGGTACCCTTGACATAGACTAATAAACTTAGGAAAATAAATACCAGGTGGGTGTGTAATATCTCCAATACCCTGCATTTTTATTTTTACTTCATGCATTAAAACCATGTGATCATGTAATATAATTTTTAGACTTGTCAATCATCGTATCTGAAGGGTTTCTTTCACAATTACCTCTTAGAGTAAACTAGAGCTTCATTGATCACTAATGACCACTATCAAGCCAACTATGATTGTGATCACAACCATAGCTCTGATCACAATGTTCCTCTGGTTTCATGTTGTTGAAGTTGCCAAATGAAAAGAAAGAAGCATCCATTAACTTTTGAGCTAGCTCCAAGCCATAGTATGTCATTCTTCATATAATTTTAGGTTCAATCATCATAGTGTGTATATATGTATATGGTGGGACTCAATCTTGATACACATCATGGAAATTTTTAATCAAAATTATAAAAATAACATTTTGGAGCAAACTTCTCACCATCCTCGACATCCTAAAACACACTTCAAGTTTACCTTCAAGTATAATTGACATTACTTAGAGACTTTCTTAGCAACCTTCAGATTATCCTTCAAACTGGTGCCTCGTGATATTTCACCTAAACCTTCATCATTGGTTACCAAAACTAGACCTTTCTTACATGGTGAGGCATAGTTCAAATATGAGACAATCTTATTATATTCCCACCATTGTCATTCCTTTAATGTGCATAAAATAAAATGCCATTGAAGATTCATAGAGACAACCTTCATATTTGAAATTTTAACTTCAAAGTCAATGCACAATTTTGGCATTTTATTGCATACATGTGTTGGATGCATGTAATTGATTGCATTGCAATAGTCTTGTGGGATTCTATTCCTTCTTGTTATTGGATTGGAATAGTCTTTGTAATATAAAAAAATAGTCATGATGTGTGAACACCCAATGCACAACTTATTCTCTAAAGCATCCAAATACAAAAAAGAGTGTAAATCCATGTGTAGAATGGATCTATTCTTGAACTTTTTCCTTGGAGCTTCCATTCTCTTTTTCACAATTAAAACCCACATTCAAATTTTCATATAAGAAAACCATGTTTTTTCCCATCAAAATGCAATGCACATATGGAAAAGTGTATCTCATCATATCCATTTTTAAACTTGAGAAAGTTAGAACAACACTAGTCAACATGAATTTGCGGGCCCTTCATTCGTATTATTAAAACTGAACTAAAACAAGCCCCAAAATCTCATGAATTCAAAGAACATTAAAATATATTCTCAAGCTCTGAAAAAAGAAAAACAAGAAATATTCTTGTAATGTTTACAAATCATGTGCATGAAAATTTGACCTTCCTTTGTCCCCATTCTACCATGAATTCACATATGTTTTCATGTTTTCCATCGCCGATAAGCTATTGGAACAAATTGTTGTTTTCTTATTGTCAATGCCAACTTTGGCCTCAATAACTTAGAGGTAAAGCCTAATTTCTAGACCAACCTTGTTGGTTTGGCTCAATGAATCACATTGAGACTTTACATTAAAGATTTGATTGAACTAGACAACAATGTGGCACATAGACAACAAGATCTTTCCATGAATATTGAGAAATTTATGGAGAGTTAAGTTTAAACAAGTTGAGATTATGAGGGATAGTAGTACCTAAGTTAAACCACTTCAACCATCCCTTTGAGAAACTTGTATATTGTTCGCCACATTACAAATTGCTTGGGAACTTTCTTTCTCTACTTTGCACCAGCTATGACAAGTAGCACTAACTTCCAATATGCAATGAGATCTACTAAAAGTGTGAGATGAAACAATCGATAATGATTTTTGAATATATAGAATCAATGTTTATTTTTCTAGAATCCATATAATATTACAATGTGATATCCATTAAAACTCATCTAGTCAATGGGAAACAACATATGTCACTATTGCCACTTGTTTATAGTCTAACAATATTGTTTAAAATCCTGTGTGTGGTTGAATCAATATACATGTATGATACTTCTCATTCACTATTTCCCACCACAAGACCATCAAGTATGGAGATCACAAGTCAGGTTAAAAATGAGGTTGTATTCCAAAGCACTATAGAATAACAATAATGTTTTCCTTTATCGGAATCATAAGGAAGTAGTTCAAAACACTTTAATTTATTTTTGTAAGTAAAGCATTACACTATAAAGACCACTTAGATCCACTTGGTTGGATTTATGCCCGTCTACATATGTAAAGGGCCATACAGGAAATCAGATGCGGTTGTCAACTTTACCTTTAAGGACATCATGAAACAATAATTTTAAGGTCGTGTCTTAGTCGTTTAGTAGTATGTGGCTCGTTATGCTAAGTGGCCCACATGGTCAGCCTACTTTTCCATATTATTAAAGGACATAAAGACAAATAACTTGGACAAAATTTCCTCGCCTCGTACCTATTAGGATTACTTTGTCTTTTGCGCATGGTACCCTTTAGTGGTGGTCTAGAGACATAGTTTAAGTTATAACAAAATTATTAAGAGATTGATTTATTTATTTATTTTATATTGAGAAAAAGGAAATATGATGTAAATTAAAAGAGATGTGTGACATGTGTATACACATTAATATTAATAAGTTAAAAAAAAGTTGTATTCTATTTTTAATGTTAAATAAAATATCTTAACATAGATTCATTTTGATTTAGTTTAATTTTAAACTTTTTAAGTGATAAAAGGTTAATTCTGAATTTTTTAATCAATCTTAAGTATTTAATAAATCGAGAATTAGATAAATTTTAAATATTTCGTGATAAATATTAAATACTGAGAGCATGGAGGGAGGAATTAATAACTGTGAAAGGAAGGAATTAATAAGAGAGTGTGTGGAAGGAATTTAGTATTAATAACATTTTAAATTTTTATAAGAGTGTGTGGAAGGAAACTGAGAGCATGGAGGGAGGAATGGACTGTGAGCGAGGGTTGAAGTCGAGCATAGCAGAGGCAGGAAAGATGTGATGAATAAAAGAACCTGATGCCAAGTGATAAAGATAGAGGAGCCAGTGTAAGTGACAAGACCTGCATTTATCAAATCCCATCGCCACAACTGCATATGTGTGAATGGCACATTGAAGGTGTTGGAGCGGGTACTCACCGAGGTAAGTGAGTCGTTGAGCATAAAGGCTCAACATTAAGTAGTGGAAGGTGATGTGTTGGTGGTGAGGCACGTGGTCTGCCGAGTCCAACTGGACACCTCCCTCCCTCATGCACGCTATGGTCTGGATATCACCCCATCCGAGGACAATCCATAAATTAATTTTAAAAACAATTCCTTAATTAATGTCATGACATCTCCTTCTAATACCAACATTATCCATAATTTTGACATTATATTTATGAAACATATTTATGAAACATATTTAATTTATAATTATTATTACAAAATATTATTCGATTATTAATATTCATGTTTTTGTTAATATGACAATATCCTACCCTCCGAATGGGGTGTTTTTGGGCTCGACACATGGATAGACTAAGGGGAGGCCATCTAGCCAGGCGTCCGGCCACTTGGCGCCGGCTCAAACTTGCCCCCCCTCAACCATCACCTCATGGGAATAAATCCCTCGCCGCCATTCTTCAGACCTCACTCGTGGCCAGCTTGCCACATGCTCATGACACTCATCTTCGCGGGAGATTTCATGGTGATGGGCAGGACGCCTCCGTAGTCCCATCAACAACTCAACAATGAAGCTCCTAAGTCAGTGCTTGGGTGCGTCGAAACTCATTTTCTTCTTCAACCTCTACATTTTCAGCTCTCCTCGGTTTTCAATTTCTTCTTTTCCTCCTGGTGCGACCTCTACTCGGCCTTCCGGACTTCTAGTTTGTGCTTCTCTATTCGAGCTTTGCTGGTTTGGTTGAATTTCTTGCACTTTCTCTGCGCTCTCCCTCCCAGGTTTCCTGGAGCCAACTCCATGCCTCGTCTTAGGGGAAAATCCAAAAGAGGGGCAGCCTGGTATGCAGCCAGAGGAAGGGTTGCGCCCGATTGTGGTTCTCCCCTTGAAACTGATGGCATCCCCAACTTGAATCCCGTCGAAGCTCCCACCCATGCTCACCCTTTTCATGAGGCCACCCCGGACCTCTCCTCGCTCTCGAATCCATATGCCTGCCGAATTGAATGGTTTGACAACTTCGACAATTCGCTTGGCTTCGCTCCTCCTCCCCCCTCCCCTCCTCCCCGTCNNCTTCTCCCCCTCGCCACCCTCCTCCTCCACCTCCAGTCACTTCCTCTGCTCCCTCCGCTTGTCCCTCCTCCTCCTCCGACTCTCCGTTGTCCCCCCCGCTCCCTTCAACTTATGACAGGTGTGCAGACAGAGCAGCTCTTGCAGATTCCTTGGACGACCTCAATAGTGGTTTAGGGGATGTCAAGACCACCTTACTTGAGTTGAAAATAAAGGAATCAGAGCATTGGATCTGCATAGACCTCATGATGTCCTTCCTACAGGACCTACGACAAGCCATCTCGGACCGAGATAGGCTCGACAGAGGCAACTTGCAGGTGTGTCAAGCCTTCATTGGGCCAAGGTTCGATCCTAGAATTAGTTAATCATGCTTCAGGTTTATGTTTTTTGTTTTATCTCTGTAGCCATGGGAGGCTGACCATCTCTGGGGAGTCTGGTCTCAGTTTTTTCTTCTTAGTTTTTAGCACTCAGAATTATGCCCTGCGTGGCACCATAGTTTTATTTTTCTACATGTTTTACACATATATTTTAGACAAGTGGCAGCGGTGGTTTCCCACCAGGGCACTGCTGCCACGTTTGAACAGGCGAGATAGACAAATGTAATTTCTTTCTTTTACAGGCTCTAATACAATTTTCTAACTTACAAAAAAAATATATGCCAATATCCTACCAATTTCATCATTTAAATTATTATCTATGACTAAATAGTTTTTCATGGTGGACTCTGCTTATATGCCAATATGCTCCAAATTACATGGCTAAGCATCTAAATTATTCAATGTGATTAAATAATTTCTCATGGTGTGACAACTAAAAAGAGATGGGGGTTTGTAGTTTTAGTAAAAAAAAAAAATTAACATTTTGTTTTATAAAATAGAAAATGGAGTAAGTTAAAAAGAGAATAAACTCATTTTTTTTAAATAAGTTTATTTTTTTGGGTGAGGTAAAGTTCTATCTTGATTTAGTCATTTTTTTTTTAAATTGCAATGAACAACATCTAATTAAAATGAGCTAAAATCTCGAAGGGTGAAGTTCCATGGTCAAAATTCTCATCTATCAAGTGGAATTATAACTTTTGACCAAATTCATAGGGACAATTTTAATGGAAAAATAATTAAGTTTGTCCACTTTTTAACTTGCTCTAATAAGAAATGGCCATGGTTTGCTTCTTAAAAAGCTATCTCCATCACATCATGTTATCATTCATATATTCTACATGAAATGCTAAAATAAAAGATAACCATCCCTTAAGGCATAATAGATTGGAAAGTTTGACCTAATGCTTAAGCCATCTCACGTTGTAGAAACATGATGGGGACACTGAGAGCATCATTGCAATATGGGTATTGTATGTTAACACTGACATTCTAGTTAGTGTCCATCGAAAAAATTGTCCTACACTTCTTTTTTGCCTTTAGAAAGATGAATTACTCTTCCAACACATATTGAAAAAAAGTGTGTCATATATGTGACTAATAAATTGAAAATAAAATAAAATTAGGTAACTAAAGAATTATCTTAATTTTTTAATCATTCTAAATACTTAAATATAAGGTAGTGGATCTTTGTATGTGTTGTGAAGAATCTCAAATCTATAACAATGGTGATAAAGAGATAGTTACTATAGTGCTATACACCTAAATTTTAAGTTTTAAATAATTAAAGAATTATCTTAATTTTTTAATCATTCTCAATATTTAAATATAGGGGAGTGGATCTTTGTATGTATTGTGAAGAATCTCAAATCTATAACAATTGTGATAAAGAGATAGTTACTATAGTGCTATCCAACATATTTTGAAAACCACATAATTAGTAATAAAATATAAAAACCTACCTACAATACAATAATTTCATTATAACAATTGTGATAATGAGATAGTTACTATAATGCTATCCAACATATTTTGAAAACCACATAATTAATAATAAAATATAAAAACCTACCTACAATACAATAATTTCATTATAACAACTGTGATAATGAGATAGTTACTATAATGCTATCCAACATATTTTGAAAACCACATAATTAGTAATAAAATATAAAAACCTACCTACAATACAATAATTTCATTATAACAACTGTGATAATGAGATAGTTACTATAGTGCTATCCAACATATTTTGAAAACCACATAATTAGTAATAAAATATAAAAACCTACCTACAATATAATAATTTCATTATAGATTGAGAAAACAAACTTACACTCCGGCTAAATGCTATAGAAAAAAAACCTTTTATAATACAACACAAATTCATGATAAACCAAGTTTAACCCAATCATAAACAATTTATCGTGTTAGTAAAAAAAACTAACTTCAAACAATATAAAAAAATAATATCCCATTAAAAATCATCACTAAAAATTCCCTTCAGTTCTAGTCATTTTTATTCTGCTAACCATCTTTATTTTGTAGTTATTATCTATATAATATAAGAATATATCTTTATGGAATTACATATCCTTAAGATTTTGTACAACATCAATACTATCTTCTTTTAATATGTCAATGCTAATAACATCACACATTATTCTTGGTGACCAAATAGTTTCTCATGGTGGGCTCATTAACAATGCCCAAACATAGATGTAGGGTTTGTAGTTTTAAGAAGAATATTTTTTTGTTTTCATCAATGTTTTTAAAATATTTTAAAGTAGTTAAGTTTATATATATATATATATATATATATATATATTTGGATACTGAGAAATTAAAATTGGAGGTTCAATAAATTAAGAAGATGGAGAGTGAGAGTAGTGAAGTAGGTTAGGGTTCAAGGTTTGAGCATGGATTTAGGGTTCGAAAATGGAGGTGAAAGGGGGGACTACCAGGGTTGACAGAGTCCTCGGGGAAATCCTAAGACAAAAGCCAGCTAAGTCAACCAACTTTTAAGGACATAGTGCTGGGAAAGCACAACATCGGCCAAAATATATCGAAATGGGAGGTGTAAGTAAGGACGAAAAGGACAGGACAGGGGAGCTACAGAACCCAGGATCTAACAGAACCAAGGTGAACGGTTGTCATGCACGCACTTCAAAAACTCCCAGGTATGAAGTGACCTCACCTAATATTGGCAACTATATTCAAAACATGAAGGAGCATGCTTTAATGGGAAAATTCATGGGCATATGGTCATCCAAAAAATCCCTCATGGGGTGGGTGAGTACTAGATGGAATATAAAAGGACAAGTTGATTTAAAGCTAGGATCTAAAGGCTTCCTTACAACCATATTTGCCAAGTCGGCAAACATAAACAAGGTATTTGATGAAGGGCATTATTTCTTTAACTCAGCGGGTCTCCACCTTAGATATTGGACAAAGAGGTTTTCCCCAGAGAAGGAGGACTTCACGGCAGCCTCGGTCTGGGTTAGACTTTACTCTTTACTGCAAGAATTTTTGGAGATGGAAAATCTAGAAGGAATAGGGAATACCCTGGGATCCTTCATCAAAACATCGGAGATCACAAAAGCAGACAGATACACCTCCTATGCATGGATCTGTGTCTATGTTAATGTAGCAGGAGCCCTCCCGGATGCAGTAACAATAGCCTAACAAGACAATGAGTGGAACTAGACGTTGGACTATGAACACATCCCCTTCAGATGTAGGAAATGCCACACTCATGGACACGTATATCGCGACTACCCGATGAACATCAAACAACTCGACACTAAACAACCAGAGTACAGATGTTGAAGGCTTTACGAAAATTCAGGGGAAGCGTAAGGGAGCGAGAAGACAGAGAACCCAAACAGTAAAGGAGGGAGGTCCAGATAAAAATAAATTCCAAATCCTGGAGGAGATATCCCCCGAGAACGAAAACCACACCAAAGAAGAGCCGAAGAAGCAAAAAATCACACCAAAGAATACTCCTACAGTCTGAGATCCACAAAAGGTATCAGGGAAAAAAATAAAGGAAAAACCAGGTCAAAAGGCAACTCAATTAGAACCTGGAGAAAGTGAGATGGAGAGGCATACCCAGGAAAATCGAACCAAAATTATCCAAGAAACAGATGGATGTGAGATAGATATGAAAGAAATTGAAAAACAACCAAAGCTCTGAAAGCAAGACCCTAGAGAACCGGAAATAAAGGCCAAATACACATGTCAAATGTCGTGTTCCCAGGAGATGACACAAGATTCTGGGAGGATGGATTTAGGCCTGGGGATACTAGCTAGCTCCTCAGGAGGTTTTGGAATCAAAATCAAACCTCTGAAGATTCTCAAGAAATCATCCAATGAGGAAAAAAGAAGAGGCAGAAAACCATATAGCCTGGTGATAGAAGAAACAAACGCCCACCTTGTGGATTCGGGACAAGTCGTTGGCCTCCCAAAAAAGTACTTCAAAACCAAACAAAAGTTATTATGAAGCTAATTTTTTGGAATGTGTGTGTTTAAATGCCCCATCCAAACACAGAATGTTGAAAAAAAGGACAACTCGGGAGAAGGGAGAGATAATTTTGATTCAAGAAACAAAATCTAATAGAGTGACAATGGGAAAGATCGCAAAAAATATCTCGAAAGGTTGTGAGGTAGAAACAATAGATTCCAACGGGGCTTCGGGAGGCTTAGCAATTCTCTGGGACCCAACAAAATGGAAATTGGACATGTTTGTCCTCTTCCCGAGAATCCTCACTATAATCTTTAAGGGTTTAGGATCTCAGTCCCACGACTACATCTCTAATGCCTACGACCCTCTACTCCCCCCTCTTAAGAGGGAGTTTCTGGAAGCCCTAAAATACCTAGGGAACTCCTTGAGTGGGCAACAATGGGTCGTAGGGAGTGACTTCAACATGATCACAACCCTCTGGGAAAAAAAAGGCGGTGCAAGACGCCTGGAGGGAGAGAGTGACTCCTTCCAAGATTGGATAAATAACAATAGGCTTGTAGACATTCATACTAGCAATGGCCCTTTCACTTGGACCAATAAGAGAAGACTGGAAAACAACATAGCAGTTCGACTAGACAGATTTCTAACCTCGCAATCCCTTTTATGAGCTCAACAAGCCATAGTAACAAAAGTTTTCCCTTTCTTTGGATCAGACAACTGGCCGATCAGTTTCACTCAAGAGGAAAATTTAGCACCACGACCTCAGTCATTCCATTTGGAAAAATTATGGATGGATCACCAGGATTTTATGCAAAACATTGAAACCTGGTGGGGAGAGCGGCCAAACCTATATGTCACAAAAATGTACCAATTCCAACAAAGGCTAAAACACATCAAAATCCAACTTAAGAAATGGAATAAGGAAGTGTTTGGTAATATCTTTGAAGAGAATAATCGTTTAGAAACAGAAATGGAGACAATTCAACGTTTAACATCCTCGTGGATTTCAACAAAGGAGATAAACGAAAGGGAAAATGAAATCAGAATGGAGTTGGACAAGTGGGAACTTCAAGAATAAGTCCTCTGGAAACAAAAATCTAGAATCTGATGGTTGAAGAAAGGATATCGAAATACAAAATTCTTCCACAACTCCTTGCTTCAAAGAAGAAATCAGAATAGGATTTCGACTATTTTTCAAAGCTCGGGTGAAAGAACCGAATCTACTGAAGACATAGAAAAAGAATTGGTCAACCACTTAAAAACGTTCCTCACAGAGCCAGATTGGGATAGGACAGAAGCAATCCAAGAGACTTCTAGGCACATCCCTAAGCTTATCACCCCATACCAAAATTGATTTTTAATGGGTCCGGCCTCCATGAAGGAAGTAGAAAGAACAATCATGGAAATGAAAATGGGGAAGTCCCTGGGCCTATATGGCTTCACTTCTGAGTTCTTCCATAAGTGTTGGAAAATCATTGGAAAAGACATATGGGAGGTTGTGGAAGAATCGTGAACTTCAGGCTCCATGCTCAAAGCTTTCAATGCCACCTTTTTAGCCCTAATCCCAAAGGAAAAAGAGGTGAATACAGCAGAAAAGTTTAGACCAATCGCGCTTTGTAATGTTATCTACAAAATTGTCTCCAAGATTGTGGCCAATAGACTCAAACCCTTGTTAAAAATTATCATTTCCAAGGAACAGGGCAGTTTCGTGGAAGGGAGACAAATCCTTGATGGGATTGTAGTTTCCCATGAAACATTCTACTCAATGAAGCAATCAAGAAAAGCAAGCATGCTTATTAAATTAGATATGTCTAAGGCGTATGATCGAATAAGTTGGCACTTCCTAAGGAAAATGCTTGAGGCTTTCAACTTTGTAGAGGATTGGGTATGTTGGATTCTTGGGTTGGTCTCCTCATCCTTCTTCTCAATTCTTATCAACGGTTCCCCATAAAAAACTTTCAATCCGATGAGGGGTATTTGTCAAGGTGATCCCCTCTCCCCTTATCTCTATATTATCCTAACAGAAGTCCTGGGAACACTGATCCAGAAGGAGGTGGCGGAGAACAAACTTCAAGGGCTAAGACTACGAGAAGAGTTAGACCCTGTCACCCACCTCCATTTCATCGAAGACAACTTGCTCATGGTGATACCTATTGTCAAAGAAGCCAAAAATATCATACACGTGTTGGAACTCTACAAAGAAGCCTTGGGTACAATCATTAACTTTTCTAAGTCTCAATTTTTTTTATTTAACACTTCTATCCTTGTCCAGATACATATAGCCATAATTCTTGATTTCCAAAAAGCCAATCTCCTCTCCAAGTATTTGGGAGCCTCGCTTCTCGAAAAGGTCATCTGTAATACTTCGTGGCAAGATATTTTGGACAAACTAGAGACAAAGCTGACAACCTGGACTCATAGATTATTGACTCTTCTTGGAAGAATTGTTCTCATCAAATCGATCCTTAGCTCCATGCCCCTGTACTTATTCTTAGTGTTGGCAACTCCAAAAGGAATCCTAAAAAAGACCAGGACTCTACAGAGATCCTTTCCCTGGGGAGGGACCACAAAAGAGAATAAATGGGACTTAGTAGCTTGGGAAAAACTATGTAAACCAAAGTCCCATGGAGGGGTTAGAATCGGGGACCCCCTGCATGCAGGTTAAACTCTAGCAGCCAAATTATGGTGGAGATGGATTACTAACCCAAAGGCTTTTTGGGCCAAAGTGTGGACAAAAAAATATGCTCATGAGGTAGACCCTTGGGACCTCATTTGCATGGATGGGAACCATCCAGGATCTCTCATTTGGAATTTTGCCTAGAAGAATAGAGAGATAGTTCAACAAGAAAGTTTATGGGAAGATTTCCCTCTTATGGGATGATGCCTCAAAGCAACTCCCAAGCCTAGAAAATCAGGAAGGAATGGAATGGGATAGAACCTCCATGTTGGAAAAAGGTTGGACCCAGGTCCATCGGTATTGGGAGAGCGCGGGCTCCCCAACAGCTGAATTATCTAGAATTTGGAAAGATCCGACAGACTAGCTTGCCTAGCTGGACCCATAGATCTTAAACTGCAATAAATCCAAGCTCTCCCTCAGAAAGATAAAAATAAGAAACAATATAGATATTATCCGATGGGGAAACAAAGGTGAGGGGACGTACAAAGTAAAATATGCTTATTTACAAGTAGTGAATTGTCAAAAGCATATTGGATAGGGATGATTTTAAGGATGGATTTTTTTTTTTTAAATGTAGAAACCTTGGCGAATCTTACTAATCCTTCATATGCCAACTATAAATGTTTGGCGATATTTTTGTAAAAATATTCAAATTTCTAAGGATTTTATACAGTTTTTATAAAATTTTGGCGATTTTTAAGGTAAAATAATT
>ML787129.1:0-14793 GCA_009831015.1 Picea engelmannii | reverse complement strand
AAATTTTGGCGATTTTTAAGGTAAAATAATTTTATCCTATAGAATTTGGGCGAATCATTTTTAAAATAGCGAATCTCATTTTTGGAAAAACCATGGAAAATTAGCCCATGAGCGAAATTTAGCCCCTAAAATCATCCATGATATTGGAGACAAGACCGACAACGAATATGGCAACCTGGGATTTGGCCCAAAATAACAACCTTCCTTTGGTTGATTCTCTCTAGAAAAGTGTTGAATTGGGATAAACTAAGAAAGAAAGGATATGAAGACCCTTACATCTGCATGCTATACAAAACAGAGGAGGAAACCCTCTCCCATCTCTTCTACTCCCATTGAGAAGTGTGAAGAATTTGGGATAATGGGGCAATGATGTTTCAGAGAGCCGGAACAAACATATATGACCCAACAAACCTAATTACTCAATGGTTAGTTGAGCCATTCCAAAATCCCATCCTAAATAAATCATGGGAGATTTTTCTAGGGATCTCAATGTGGAACCCGTGGAAAGAAAGAAATAGAAAAAAATTTAAGCAAAATTCCATACCTATTCAAGGAGTGTGAAAAAAATTTAAAGAGAGCGTGTAAGGATCCATTTCTATGAGTGTCTGGTCAGTGGAAGACCGAATTTTACTTGAGGGGAAAGAAGACATATTCAGGCACTGAAATTTCGACATGGCCTTCTAGCAAGCTCACAAAACTCCTCCTCGGAAAAGAGAAGCAAAGTACCAAGCTTGGAAGCCACTAGAAAAAGGAATAACAAAATTGAATTTTGGTGATGCCTCCAAGGAAAACCCTGGGAAATCTGGTGAGGGGGGACTGCTGAGAGACTCAGAGGGGAGAATCATGGTCATGCTCCCCAACAACCTGGGGTATAACTCTAACAACAACCCAGAGCTAGAAGGACTCATCAAAGGCTTAGACATGGACAAACACCAGGGTATCTTGTGTCTGCATGTGGAAGGAGACTCTCGCCTGATCATAACATCTCTAAATCGCCTGAGAGAGGGGTCAATCCCAGGAAAAATCTCCACAAATTGGAGATTTTCATATGGCTAGACGAAGGTCGCAAGCTTGATGCAACACTTCCAGGTGTTAATTACAGACCAGGTTCGACGAAGTGCCAACACAGTGGTGGGCACTTGGCAAATGCAGGCATCCAACATAAGTCTCTAATGACAAAGTGGCATTTGGAAGACCCCACTGAGCCCCCTACTTGGCAAGAAGCCATGAGGCTAAACGAGCTTGAAATGAAACGACACATGATGTGTCAGGCAGTGGGAATGATAACAAGTGGGGAATCAACGCAAGGGTACGTGACAACCGTCAAAAGGCCAAGCGATCTGGGCCCAACTAGCGAATTAGAGTCGTCCTCTGATGCCACTCGACTCTACGAAGAGACGGAGGAACCATCCACTGCCTATGACACGGTTGGCTTTCTTCATGAAGAGAGAGATCGTGTCTTAGTAAGGGTTGGTTTTCATATTGACCATCCCCGAATCCTACAATAATTTGATGGATGCTCGAAAGAAAGATTGCAGAGGTAGAGGCTTCTCAAGAAGCACTCAAAACAGTATGTCGGTAGCATACGATAAGGATCGAGGGTCATTAGTGCAGATTGAGGTAGAGTACCCTCATCATGAAAAGGAGGGAGAAAACATTGGGAGCTTGCATCGTATTCAGAGGGTAGAGGAGAATCATAATTCATGTATTTACGTGAAGAAGGCCTAAAGGACGACATGTACAACCGCCTCCTGGACGAGCCATGTGACAGGGATAATGGCCCACACCTTAGCAAGGAGGAAAGGACTTCGGGACCTTGGGACTGCAGCCCCCTTCAGGCATGCCAGTTTGGTTATTAAATGGGAACTCTTTTGTCGCTCACAGTTCGGGATCAAGTTCAGAGTTTGGCAGGAGACCCAACACCAACACCCTCTTGGAACATCGATTTCCCAATTCAAATCGAGGATGATGTCGTGCCAAGCGCGGCGGATGGAAAGATTGGCAAGGGCGACAAAGGCAAGGAACGTTTGGAGTATTCGGTGGGACTCAACAATTTAGTTGTCAGGTTCTGATATTCTGTCTCTGGGTTTTTTTTTTTTTTTCATTTTTGTTTTTTCCTCTGTAAGTTTAAATCCTGATGGTTGTATATGGTTCTACCCCTGCTTTTGCTCCTATCAAAGGAGGTTGTGTGGAATGCATTGAACTGGATCAAACCATATAGTTTATATGTTATGTCAATGAGGGGTTGGTTTCCATTTTGGCAGCCCCCAACATAGATTCCTAGGGTGGCCCTTTTAAACTTTTACCAGAACAAGGTCCTTGTTTCCGCTATGGCAGGCCCTTTTTGGTGGGATTGTACTTTTATTGTCTATAATTATAAATATACTGCCTTTTTTTAGCTAAAAAAACCATATATATTTTTTATAGAGAAAATTATGTAATAAATCATTTAAATATAATGAAATATAACACAATTTAATATTTAAATTTTGAATTTTTTTAATTAATTATTTAAATAAGGTTAATAATTTATGGCATTTGCAAGGAGTTCAATCAGTTGGTAGATGGTTTATCAAAGYAAGTTCTTCTCTTTCATGAAAGTTCATGGGTTGAACTAGAATTCTARGAAGGAGTCCTTAAATATGAATTGGAGAAAYAATATCTTTAATTACAATTTTTATGTTTTTTGACGAATSTAAATAAAGAAGAAGAGATCATTTTTGTCTAGGGATCAGACTCCATTTTTGTTAAGGGATGAGACTTAGGATTGCATATGTTTTAGTTAAAGACATGAGAAGCTAAAGCAGGTTTTGAGACTTTAGTCCTAGATTTGTTTTTGTTTTGTAACAGAGATATTTAGTTGATAACATTAATTATAAATCRGCCAACAATATACTTGTTATGAGCTGAACATGTGCTCAACGTGTCATTTGTGGGAATTGAACCTAAATAYGGAGAATAATAATCWTTCCTCTAAACCACACAAGCTAAATCCAATTAACATAATTATAAATTAACTATACAAATAATATAATTATTTTATTCGAAAAAATTATAAATTATTTATAATAATAATACAAATAAATTGTAAAWTTTTTAAATAAACCAATAAAATATACCATATTTAATATTTTCTACACATTGAAATCTCATTTCCTCTTTTTTCGAAATCATTTATTTATATATCACATATAYAACTTCATCAATCTATCTATTTTAATATGAATGGATGGATGCAAAATGTATTATAAAGATACTATTAAAAAAWCCATTTTGCAGAATAAAGATACTATTAAAAAAAACGTCAAATCAAAATTTAAGGAAAAAATGTGGTGTGATAAAGAGTTAGAGGAAAAAAGAAAATTAAAGTATTATAAAGATGTAATCAACCCTAATCTAGAAGATCAAAATTATCTATTTGTTTTGCCAAGTGTAAAGAAAAAAATAAGCATTGCTAAGATAAGAACAAATTCTCACAAGCTCCATAGTGAAAGTGGGCGTTGGTCAATTCCTAAAACGCCATGGGATGAAAGAGTGTGTCACCTTTGTGACACTAAGAAGGTTGAAGATGAAAAACACTTTCTCTTAGATTGTCCAGCCTATACCCATATTAGATCTCATTTTCAAAATATTGATCACACTACCAACTTTCCTAACCTCTTAACTCAACAAAAGTATGGTGATCTTGGAAAGCTTCTCTTAATACTTTTCGAGCACAAAAACAAAATTCTAAAGAATGATAAGTAATCACTTACCCTCTTAAGATCTGATAGACCAATTAGGTCTTAGTGGACATTAATCATCATCATCATCATAATATTACCAATCTATCTATTTGAATATGAATGAATTGATGCAAATTGTATTATAATATTACAATTCTAGAAAGGACGTTGAGCATCTCCCTATTAACAAAAGTATGGTGATCTTGGAAAGCTTCTCTTAATACTTTTCGAGCACAAAAACAAAATTCTAAAGAATCATAAGTAATCACTTACCTTCTTAAGATCCGATAGACCAATTAAGTCTTAGTGGACATTAATCATCATCATCATCATCATCATAATATTACCAATCTATCTATTTTAATATGAATGAATTGATACAAATTGTATTATAATATTACAATTCTGGAAAGGAGATTGAGCATCTCCCTATTAACAATTTATGGTTATAATATTTTTATTAGTAATATATATCAACATATGATTATATTATTTTTATCAGTAATGTATGAAAATAAATGTTTTTTTCATTATCTTTATTTTGCTTAATGTTAAATTTAGATTTTATTATATTAAATTTTAATTTTAATTTTTAATCTTTTATTTAAATTAAAATTTGTAATTAAATATTTTGTTTTATTTAAATTAAAATTCTTTACTATATATTTTGCTAAATTGAGATAATAATTTTCTGACCTAATCCTTCTACACGATCTAAAAATGTATAAAATACTTTTTTTAATAATTCAATTGAATTGACATTAATGGAATCTTCAATAATGTCAATTGTAATGCATCTTTTGAATTGGTCGAAAGGACTTTTTCATTTAGTTCCTTCAACCTCCTAGGAGGACATTCATGTAAAGAGTTCATGATCACGTCTTTGTCCCTATCAGTAACACATTTAACACATTTGAGAGAGGATGTGATAGGTTTTCATATTGAAGTTGCGTCCTCAAATACCTTTCCTTTCATACTTCATGAGAACTAAGAACTAGTCATTTATTAAGTTTTTATTTGTTCCTTTATTTAAGGAATCTTTATTTTCAATATGATTTTAATTACATATGTTTGAACATAATTTATATTTAAATACAATATTTTCTAATTTTATTAATAGAATTTTTAAAATTTTCAATATTTAATTTAATTTGTTTTATTAATATTTTAATTAAATTAAAATATAATATTTTCATAATTTCATTAATGGAATTTTAAAAATTTCCAATATTTAATTTAATTTGTTTTATTAATTTTTTAATTAAATTAATTTTTAAGGATAAAAGTAATATACTTTTTATCACTTGGTTTTATTTCTCTTCATGTAACATATATATATACAACTTGAGTGGACCTAATGGTTAAGAACATGTGTTTCTTCCTAAGAGGTTACAAGTTCAAATCCAAAGGAGGTAGGGTATGTATACATACAACCTGAGTGGGGCTAATGGTTAAGAACATGTGATATATATGTATATAAGTAAGTAAGTTTCTATAAATTACCTGTTATGAAAAACAATATAAAGCATACAAGTTTTTGTTGTGGCTTGAGTTTCCAAAAAAGGAAACCAACTTGGCACCAACTCAATGTCAAGTTTAGTTTGTCTTGTAAGGCCAAAAAAGATTAAACCAATAGCACGGGGGGAGAGTAAAATCGAGGCGAGAGAATTGGCCATAACATAAAATTTAAACCTGGCCTTCAGTCAAGAAATCATCATGGCAACCCACATGTAGGAGAATGGGTCTTTGCAAATGTAATGGATCTAGAAGTGAATCTCCAAAAATTTGTAAATGTGAAACAACATATTCTTGAGCCAGTTGAAACATTAATTTGAGACCTATTAGTTCATAGTGATTATTAGTTTCCTGCCCTATCCTAGCTTTGAAAGCTATACATTGATTTGAGGAGAGACACAAGATTCCTCCCAAACCTCCTCTTGGAGGATTCCCTTGAGAGACACCATCAAAGTATGCCCAAGGAATGTCCTTATTGATGACCCATTTTTTTTATACCCTGCCTTTTTTGTTTTTCCACGACCCATTTGAGAGTCTCATTTCCTTCAAATAGCTTCAAGTTTCAAATGAGACATATTCCCCAGCTATATTGAGTGGAAGAGCTATGATCTTCTTTATGTCATTGTTTGTATATAAAGACCTAAAGGCTTCTTCAATATTTCCTCCTTCCCATACATACCTTAACCATGTCACTCTTCCAACTTCTTTCTAGACCTCTTTGGAAAAAAAACAATTCAGAAGTAAGTGATCTCTTGTTTCCTATGCTTGTTGGCATTAGTTGCACCAATACTTGGCCAAAGAATTATTATTATTATTTTAAATTTATTTTTCTTGTAGTACCTCCTAGGTAGGAGCCTTATTATTTAAAACTAGCCACATGGAAAATTTATTTTTGGAGGGACATCTTAGCTTCCATATGATTCTCGACCACCAAGCCTTTCTCAGTGAGGGCTCTGTATCCTAGTTTGGGTACATCCCCTCCCAAGGCTACCCATTGTCTTACTTGAATAACTTGATCCATAAATCCTTCAAATATTAGGAAGCAATTGAGCCTCTTGGCCATTATGTATTCCCTTGTTCTCTTATTCCTCCGGGTGGTGGTTAGTTTTGTTGGTTTCATGTCCAACAACCCCATTTCCTCCAACTTTCTTATAAAATAACCTAAGAGACAATCTGTGTGAGCAGAAGGCTCCCAAATTTTTGAAGCTCTCAGTGTAAAGTTTAAGTCTCCCCCTTTCACTGTAAGGCCGCTTTGAATACACTCCATCTTGAAAAACTTGTCTTAGTATTCCCCTCTATTTAAGTAAGGGCCATTTACATTCAAGACTAAGTTTTTTTCCCCATATCCATTGAGAATAAGACTACCCCAAGTCCTGTAGGAAAGGCCCAGTAGTTAGAAAGTGTATATGAACAACTCTTTTAGCCAATTATATTCCCACTAGATCTCCCAACAACATGGAAATGAAATCCCACCCAAACATAAATTTTGAGAGTTCTTGAATTACTTTTCCCCCCTTTGTCATTATCTCTTGAAGGAGGATAATATAGGGTTTTAATTTCTTTATAAGCCTCCCGATGGCCAATTTATTTGAGGGATTGCCTAACCATTGACAATTAAGGGCCAGGAAAATCATTTAAGCCCCTCACAAGGGGTAGATGCTTTAAGAGCCCCAATTACAAATTATTGTTTGCCACATCTAACCTATGATGATGCTTGTTTTTGTGCCATGGACATATAATACTTTCTCCCTCTCTAGCTTGGATTCTAGTTTTTCTAATCTAGGAATCCTAACCTCCTTGCCACCTTCCCTATAAAGTCGAGGATTCCTTTGTTTTTGGATTGAAGGTTATATTTTGAGGATTTCGGGTGAGTAGAGTCATAGGAGGCCTCCTTGGCCTTAGCTTCCAATTTAGGGTTTTCAGAAGTCCACACAATGCTTCTTCTTCTACCAAAGCCTTATTAATCACATGTAAAGGGATTAGGGTCAGGGACACAAGATTTTTAATGCTTGAAAGACTGGGTAGAAATTCACTGATAGACTCCACACCTTTTGATTCTACCTCTAACCACCAAGTTCTAAAAAATATTTTTTCCAAATATTTCCTTTTATGAGGGGAAGGTAATTGTGAGGACTTACCAGTGAGAGGCCCTCAATCCTTTTTGTCATTGACAACATCCATGCTTTGTTCCTTGTAGTGACCCGATGTTGGATACTACTCTACTTGTACCAAAATATTTCTAGGGAGATCATTTGTGTGCCTCTTTTCACTTATAATTTCCATCCTTTGAGTGTTTATAGGAAATTCCAGCAATTCCACTCCCAGTACTTGTGGCTACTTTCTTTGAGCCCACACCTTCCTCCGGGTAGGGTAATTACAGTCCATTACTAGATGCCCATACTATGACATCACCCACATATGAAGGCCATACCTTCCTAATCAAGGGTTGACTAATATCAGTCTTCACATCTCTTAATAACCAATTCCCTTGCCATTCCTTTACTCATTTCTAAACCCACTAGGATTCTTTCCATCTCAAAGTGCCCAGTGTCTCGAAAAGATAAATCAACTTCATAAAACAAATAGAGGGAGTTTCATATTTCTTCAAACACATCCTTCGACCATAATATAAATGGTAGACCTGGAATTCAGATACACACTAGTAGTATGTCTTATTGGGCCATTCTGACATCAAAATCCACTTGCCATTTCTTTAGAAATAGGGTTTGTGAACTTTGTTTGCCTCTTTAGCCGTTTAAAAAACCCAAACTAGCTAACCCTTTTCCAAGGTCATTATGCAGGGTGCACAATGAACAATAGGTTCAAAGTTTAACCTGGTCCAATTCTTTAAACACTCACATGCCATCTTTCTTTTAGGAATCTGTCCTACTACTACTTTCTTTTCTAGCTCCATTACATCAATTAACCTAGATTTTGAGCTTAAATTTAGGCTTACTGGCTTTGGCATTTTCTTATTTTTTATTTCTTGTATTAGGGGAGTTTTGAGGTCTAAAATGGGCCTCCCGAGGAAAATAATATAATAATAGTTAAAATAATAAAATAAGAGATATGAATTTCAAGGGAAAGAAATTAAACTATTTTTTTTTTCTCTTATTTTAGACTTATCTTCTTATAGGTTTACTCAAATTTCAGGTGTCAGTACTCGTTGGATGGAAAATTAGATTATGCATCCAACAAGTACCCACTCTACATACTTTTGATAGACCCATAATGGGATATGTCGGAAATACATTTTTTTTACATGTATTTCCAATATATCCCATTGCGGGTCTATCAAAAGTATGTTGAGTGGGTACTCGTTGGATGCAAAATTTTATTTTGCATCCAACGAGCGTCTACAATTGAAATTCGAGTAAACCTATAAGAATATAAGTAAAAAATACAAGAAGAAAATAGTTTTCTTTCTTCCCTCCAAAACTATTTACCCTTATGGTTGACGTAATCATCTTGAATCTGTACTTTTAAGTTGATATTGATAATGCATTTTTTTGTTTTGAGGTCCATTTTTTACCTCAAAATTCCCCTAATAGGATTCCAGTGAGGGTTTCCCTAGGCTCCCTACTTCCACCATAGTAGAGCCACTCATTAGGTTAAGATCCAAATGCTTGCCGATGAACCCTACCTCTTGTTGAGAATTAGAGCTCCCGACTGGGTTGCAGAATTGAAGACAAAAATCCCCACATGGTGTAGAGAGATGGATAAACATTCAATGGCCATCATAATTGTTCTTAATGGCTCCATCTCTATCAAGGCTAGAGAAGGCTTATCTAAGAACTTCTAAATCAACCCCTTCATATGTTGTCGGTGGGAAATCTAGTGCACCATTAAAGTCCTCCAGATATTCACTTTCTATTCCTTTCCCCCTCGCCTCCGACCACAAATCCTCTTTGGTGCCACTAGTGGCTAAGCCCCAGGCCAACTCACCTATAATGGATAATGTGTCCTCCTCTAGTGGGAACAACCCCACCGCACACCTCCTCCTTGACTCAACTGGAGTACTAAGTTAGCCAAATCTTGGGGTTTCCTAGATTGACTGACCCTTTGTCGGGTCGATTGAATAATCCACTCCTTCTTCCATCATCACGAGCTACACCATGACAACTCAACCCCAAACCTTGTCACTCAAAATTAGTACTTCACTACCATTCACCTGTAAGAACCCTAGATTATGCTTATGAAACCTGCACCTCAAACCCTCCAACTTTCTCTAAGAATATGCTATTATAATATTACATAACAATTGAATTGATGTTGATATTCCTAATAATATTAATATCAAAGTGAGTAAGATTGTTATATTAATTTGAAAAAAATATACTTAAAACTCAACTATTATATTTTGATTTTTTAAATATAAATAATAATTTTAAACAAAAGTAATAATGAACAATTATAACTATAAAGTATATGTGTTCTACCTTCTCTCCTTCTCTGTATAAGGTGAATTGCAATCACATATAATATTTTAATTTCATGCATGGATTTAAGTAGAGATGGATACTTGATATTACATGATCCCTACCTAATTCATTTTTAGGGATGATGGAGTACAAAGAATATTAAGTATTTTGGGATATTATAGGGGATGCAACTTTCTTTTGGTTTTATAATAAAACTTAAAATTGCTTTTTATTGGTTAAGAGTTAGTATTCCTCAAACATAAGGAAATAAATTAACAACCGAAAACTTAGAAATATTTAGCAAAAATGGAAATCTACTCACTTATTTAGGTGGTATGATTTATTTCAATAACAATAATGAATTAAGATGACAACCAATAATAACTATCCTCACTACTTATTAATAATTAAATTATAATATATTTTATCACAATTATATTTTTACTCTATCCCACTGGCACATATTAGAATCTTGAGAAGTGAAAGTGCTTATGAGAATGTGGATATTTTTTTTGAAATTCACTTTATTTTTGGAAAACAAAAGGGAAATTGGTATAATAATCAAAACAAATACTCGAAGTTCCATGAAAGAAAGAAAGAAATGATTTTAACGTCTGCGAGGTTAACAATAGCCTATGGGACAAACTGCCTCACACACTGATTTCTGTAGTTCAGCCCTTTTCCTATTCAACTTGATGATGAGCTCCCCCAATTTCTCCACTGTCCTCTCGTTGAATAAGTTATTCCAAGAGCAAGCTGTCAAGATACTTATATAGCTGTCCCAACTGTCTTTGAAGGCTTCACACTCTAAAATGAAATGTTTTTTTGTTTCCACTTTTCCGGAGGTGCAAAATACACACATCCTTTCTTCCCAAGCATTTTTTGGTCTTTTCCAATGCCTAGTTTCACAACGGAGTTGATGAGAATTGGTTCTTAATTGGGCAATAAACATTTTGGCTCTCCAAGATATATTGGCCCCTATGTACGCTTTTTGATGATGATTGTATGTGGGGTTAAACTCTTCAATATAATACTCTTTCTTTCTCCCGAGCCTTTTAGTCCAAGTTAAGCTGGTAGAACCTATCAATAACAAAAGCCTTTATCTCTTTACTGTTAGTAGAGAACTTGTTCAAGTGAATATCCCATTTATTAAGCCATGTATTTAACAAAAATTAGACTATTATGACTTTACGGAGTCATTTGGATTTGGCTTTTTAATGGAGTTATTTAAATATTCGATAATTTTGATTTATTTGGACGATATATTCTCTTATTTTGACCCATTTTAATCGTATACGAATTCAAATCATCGAATATCGACGCGCTTTTTTATTCTACCTAAAATTCCCAAGGCATCCCAAGAATTTCATTCTCCTCGGGCCAAAAAGTAGAACCCTAGAGCCTCCCATTTAGAATTATCACAGATTTTTATTATGTGCTACAATAAAAAGTCGAATAAGCTCAATCTCTGAATACAACAGAAGTTATAAGAATATAACGATAGTTGGGATTAATCTTCATGTGGCAGTGATTCTTTCCGGTTGGTTTTGCTTGCAGAAGCATGCTTGAATCTGTGACAAAAGCCATTATCTTACATAGAGAAGGCCCCGATGGCAACTTCCGGACTAATTCCGCTATTGGGTTGCGACGTGTCAAACAATTCTACACTCTCCACGGGTTTATCTGCTTCCAAACAATGGCCTCTGCACAGTTTTCCTCGGAAAAAATACACCCAATTCACATTGAAGAGGAGAAGTAGAATCAAAACCAGAAGCACAGGATTTGGTAGAGAAAGCCGTGAGGAAAACCCACAGAAGGGTTTTATATCCATGGCTCTGGTATTAGAAGAAGATAAAGAGCAGAATAAGGAAGAGAATTTGCTTCCAGAGAGGGATGAGCTGTGGCTAGAGATGAGAAGGGAGTGCAGGAGAGATGCAGAGACTGAACCCACATTGGCAAGCTATCTGTATTCAACCATATTGGCTCACAGGTCTCTGGAGAATGCATTGGCATTTCACTTAGGTAACAAGTTATCAAACTCTACACTTCTGAGCTCCCAGCTTTATAATCTAATTGCAGATGTATTCATGGAAGATGCCTATATTAGGGAATGCATTCGTGCAGACATTAAGGCCTTTAGGGAGAGGGATGCAGCTTGTGTTTCATATTCCCATTGCTTGCTGAATTTTAAAGGGTTCTTGGCCTGCCAGGCCCATAGGGTTGCACATAGACTGTGGAACCAGGGGAGGATTTCATTGGCCCTTGCAATACAGAGCAGGGTCTCTGAGGTTTTTTCTGTGGACATACATCCTGCTGCTAGAATTGGCAAAGGGGTGTTCTTTGATCATGCCACAGGGGTTGTGGTGGGGGAGACTGCCACCATTGGGGATAATGTGTCCATCTTGCACCATGTGACATTGGGGGGGACTGGGAAATATGGGGGCGATAGGCATCCCAAGATTGGAGATGGGGTGCTGATTGGGGCAGGGGCTACTATTTTGGGGAACATTAGGATTGGGGAGGGGGCCAAAATTGGAGCTGGGTCAGTTGTGCTTATTGAGGTGCCTAGCTGTACTACAGCTGTTGGAAATCCTGCAAGATTGGTGGGAGGCAAGCATAGTCCCTCTATGCTAAAGGAGATTCCCAGCAAGACAATGGATCACACTTCATTTATCAGTGAGTGGTCTGACTATGTAATTTGATGTTGGATGCATGCTGTCATCATTGCTTGTTTTAAGAAGCTCGATCAAAGATCATATAGTCAGCATTGTGTATGAGTCCATAGGCAAATTATGTATTGACCTGCCTGATTAAAAAATGGGGGGATCCTTAGCAAAACCTTGTAGAACTCGATGTCATGGTATTGGGTTTGTTTATAATTTCTCAGAATCGCCAAGCTTTAGAGATGGATACACATGTGTATGGTTCAGTGGCATTTATAACTTAATGCCATTCCAGGGGGCTTGTTCATGCTTACTTGAACGTGAAAGCTACGAAGCTGTTTCGCATCAATATGTTCAGCAATTATATCTTTGTATGAGCCAATTATTCATAGATAATCTTGCTTCTCATTGAGTTTGTACTTTGAAGTCAGGGTTATGGCATTATTCTTCATGAGGAGTTTTCTCATTGTGCTTTGAAGATTGCACAGCTTTGTGTATGAATTCATAGGCAAACTATGTATTAACCCATTTCGTAGAAAATGAAGAGATCCATACTTGTATAGTTAGCGAAACCTTGTAGAATTTGATGCCATACTATTGGGTTTGTTTAGAATTTCTCAGAATTGCCAAGCTGTAGAGATGGATGCATGTGGATGGTTTGGTAGCGTTTAAAACTTGATGCCATTCTACTAGGGGGCTTGTTCATGCTTAGTTGAATGTGAAAACAGCGAAGCTGTTTTGCCTGAATATGTTAAGAAATTATATTTTTCCATGAGGTGATTATTCATTAGATGATCTTGTTTCTCACTGACTTTGTACTCTTAAGTTGGTGCTATGACATTGCTCCTCAGAAGGAGTTTGCTGATTGTGTTTTGAAAATTGCACAACATTGTGTATGACTCCATTTACAAATTATGTATTAACCCGTCTCGTAGAAAATGAAGAGATCCATACTTATATTGTTAGCAAAACCTTGTAGAACTTTACAAGCTTTCTTTTATCCATATGCGGCAAGTTTTCCCTTCCCCAATCTGGGAGTGTTACAATTAGTGTAGCCAGCTTGCAACATTCACATTGGAATCTTTTGGCTAAGAAGTTGCGAGTGGGGCGTATCTATTCTACCAAAGTTACCTGGGATTTGCACCTGGCCCAAACTGCAAAGACAAGCACAAGTACAAGCACTAGCACAGGCAAGCGGCCCGTAAGGGGTAAGCATGTTGCCAAGGAGAGTTGATTCTTGGTGGAGGCATTAACAGCACCCTGCTTTCACTGACTATGCAAGCCCTGCAAGCCCTCCTCGACAAACCTTGTTTCTCACTGACTGTTGTTCTAAGTCAGTGCTATGGCACTGCTCTTAGGAGTTTGCTGATTGTGCTTTGAAGATTGCACAGCATTGTGTATGAATTCATACAAAAATTATGCATTAATCCATCCCATAGAAATAAAGAGATCCATACCGATATGTTTTATGAAACTCCACAGAACCTCAAAGATCAATGCTATTGGGTTTATTTAGAATTTTGCAGATGTCCAACCTATAGAGATGGATCTACATGTATGGTTCGGTAGCATTTAGAACTTGATGCCATTCTAGTGCGCTGTTCTTGGTTCCTCGAATATGAAAGCTGCAAAGTTGTTTCACTGTTAAGAAATTATATCTCTGTATAAGACAATTATTCATTAGATAATCTTGTTTCTCACTGATTTTGTACTTTTAAGTTGGTGTTATGACATTGCTCTCAGATCGAGTTTGCTGATTGTGCTTTGAAGTTTGCAAGGAATCCCTTTTTGAGTTCAGAATTTGAGAAATGCAAATATGGCTCTCATCTTTCTCAGGGTATATATTTTTTGCACATATATGAAAAAGGAAGCCATTCTGAAATTGACTCCCTATTGTATTCAACCCCCATTTCCTTACCGGTGTGCACATGCGCATTTAATGTTGTGGATTATGGGCGTTACTGTATGATTCTATTTTTTCTATGGATCAAAGCTTAAAAAGTATTGTGACTACAGTGTGGCCAATGACCAAGGCTCCTAGACACTAACCATTAGCCTAAGAATGCGAACTCACTTTAAAGCTCTTTATAAAGGACTGAGTTTATTTGCATATATAATATGAATAATAATATGAATGAGTCCTTTATAACAAAATCCTTAGTAGTCTTGATGGTAGTAGCGAGGGTGACATTTGATATGTTTCTGGAAACGGGCACCCAATGATGCTTTGGCCTTTTGGTTAGACGACTGTTCTATCCTCTCTCTCAGATCTGGCCCTAAGGTCTACGAGTCTTTTGGCTACGAAGACCTTTGCTCTTCAAATTAAGAAGACAACTATACATCTAAGGTCTATAAAACTCAATGACAATGAGCATGTATATAATATATATATTGCTATTGTTCTAAGTCCGATCACTACTCTACAGGTACTTAATGCTAACCCAAAATAAACCTTTTTATGGGTGGGAA
>ML787128.1:436366-447062 GCA_009831015.1 Picea engelmannii | reverse complement strand
ACCGAAATGCCAAGGCCTCCGTCCATCCATAATCACACTGAAACCGTATGCGCGGGGGTTAATGTCCACGCGAGGGAGGCGTACCTCCATCCCATATCCACTGCTATGGCCGTCCACCATTGTTAATGCAAATGTGTGGGTGGTGGCCATCAGCCATTAAACCAGGGCTGGGTGCGCGTCCAGCTGTCACCTCCATCAAGCCGCGTGTCACCCCATCCGGGGCAATACTTAGTGCATATTAATATAAACTTTAAATTCATATTAGAATGATTTCTATTTTTTAATATAAATATAATAATTAATATAATAATTAGTGTATATTAATATTAATATAAACTTTAAATTCATATTATAATGATTTCTAATTTTTAATATAAGTATTATTTGATACATTATTTTATTAAATTTTTTATTAATAATTTTTTTTATATAAAAATTATTAATTTAAATATACAATTTATATTGAAATTGAAATTATTTTTGTTTTTATAATAAAAAAATGATAAAATATTTCATAGCTTTATTTAATTTTCATAAATAAATAAATTACAAAGATTAATATTTTTTAAACATAGGAAAATTGAAACTTAATGTATGGACATGAAGGATAGTCTAGCATACAATATTTATCATTCCCTATTTTATTTATATCACATATATTGCATAATCTTTATTTCCATGATATATTTTGTATTTCACAATTCTTGGTTTTTCTGGGATGTTTGTGAGAGTTTTTTTTTTTTCAATATTAATTTTCTTCTTTAAATTTCATATAATCAACTTTTTATTTTTTAAATTTTGTTTGAATAATTTATTTATAATAAACCAAGTTTAACCCAATCTTTTCATTTCTTTGTCTGAGCATAATTCCTCTTAAAATTTATTTGTGATAATTTTTAGCGGTATCAATATGATGAATAACTAGAGTAGTGGATTTTATTAATAGTATGGATATTTTATTCCAAAACGAGTCTATATATTAATTTCACTTATATATGTTATAAATATTATTTAAAAAATAGTATATTTTTTGTTTTAAATAAGGAAATTATTTGGTTTTATGTATGAAAAAGTATACGATCTCCAAATTAGAAATTAAGTTATAATAATTTTTACAACTTCAAAATATAAAATAAAATAATAATTTAATGTTTTAAATAAGGAAATTATTTAGTTTTATGTATGAAAAAGTATATGATCTCCAAATTAAAAATTAAGTTATAATAATTTTTACAACTTTAAAATATAAAATAAAATAATTTAGTATTTTAATTATATATATATATATATATTAGTCTTTGGAGGAATGAGTAACTAGTGTTATCCAACCGCTACTACTAATGCCCTTTACGCGGCACACAAGGTAAGTCAGGGGGAGTTGAACTCGAAACCTCATGGAACTTCATTTTCATGGCAGTTGCCAATTGAGCTGTCCCCCGGGGACTTTTGAACATACTTCTTAGTAAACATCCCAACTATATATTTAATTTATAATTACTATGAAACTTGTTTTTAAAATAAATAATGTTATTTATAAAAAATTTAAATAATAAACCTGTGGCTTGAGAAACCGCTACTCAGGGGCATCTAAGTCGTCAAAATCACCCGGGGATCACACCCGGCCTGAGCCACACCAACCCTTAACATGGTTGGATTTTTTGTCCACGCAGGTTTCAAACCGGTGACTTTAACATTAAGGAGTGGCTTAACAACACACTCCATCAGCGACTGTCCTACACATCGGGAACAATTTTTAATTATATTTAAATTAGCAAATAAAATAATAAATAATTATATTATCACAATTAATAAGAAAATTTTTAATCTATATAAATAATTTTAAATAATATGGAAAATAAAAAACAATATGAATATACATAAAACTACAAGAAATTAATAATTGAATTTGGTAAATTCATACTAAATTGTATAACTAAATAAATGTGGTATAAATTGATTTATGGTTAAATACTTTTCAAAGATATATAATAATTTTTAAAATTAATCATTACATTTATTCATGTAATCTATTCATATATGATTAAATAGCTCACAATTCTTATTATAATTTTTAATTTTTTATTAATAAAAGATTTTTCAAGTAGTTATGAATAATTTATTGATATAATCTACTAATATAAGATTAAATGGTTCATAAATTTGATTATAATCTTTAATTTTATATAAATATAGATTTTAACTATTTATTTAGTTTTTGTTTGCTAGTGTGTCCATTACCTATGATATGGGTAAATGGGTGAGAATCAAACTTAAGACTTCCTTTTTATCATTTTATTAAATTTGTTATTGATAAATTTATTTTTATAAAAATTATTAATTTAAATATATATTTTATAAGAAAATTAAAATTATTTTTATTTCTATAATAAAAAAAAATTGAGAAAAAATTTCCAAGTTTTGTTTGATTTTCATGAGTTAACAAGTTAAAAAGATTGATACTTTTTGAAATATAGTAAAAATGAAACTTAATGTGGGCATATGAAGGATACTCTAAGATGAAATATTTATCATTCTTTACCTTCTTTATATCACATTTTGCATAATATTTCTTCCCATGATATTTTTTCTATTTCACTATTCCTCGTATTTTGTATTTATGTGAGATTTCATTTTTTTTTCAAAGTTAATTTTCTTCTTTAAACTTCATTTGGTTGAATGATCTATGTATACTAAATTGAATTTAACTTACTCTCCATTTCATTGTTACAACATAATTTCTCTTTAAATTTAGTTGTGATACAAGAGGTGAAGCAAATTAATGATGAATACCCACAGTATTAATAGTATAAAATGAAAGAGGGAAGAACAAATAAAATATGAATGACCCATATTTTGTATCCAATGTGTATATAAGAATAAGGTTGTTATTTTCTAAATCTATGCTTCTATTTGAATATAAATATTCAATTCTCTATTTTCCCTAGTTTACTCTAGATCAATTGGTATGAGAGTTATATTTCACAATTTCCATAAGGGATTTGTTCCCTTCTTCTCTTGGCTTCAAAAAATACCAAAATGGACGAGGTCCCTTCCTTTTCGGGCTTGTATAGATGATGTAAGGTATTTCTCCACTCTAATTTCCAATTTTTTTTTTAGCCACTAGAAAAGGAAATAAGATGGTGTCGCCCCCTCTTTTACTGTTAAATGTGACCCAATCACTACATACAGTCACAAATATTCTAGTAGACATGGGATATTTCAATATCATTACCATATATAGGACCTCACTTGCAAAAGAACATATGCAGTTCTCTATGTCATTAGCAAGTGATTCAACAAAAAAATCAATTGGGCCAACGACATGCTCAGGTGATCAACGCACTAGCTACAAGGTTTGTATATACAAGGATGAATAAGTCAATGCCTACATTGCCACCTAACCTATGTTGGGACCCTAAAAGATATCTTCTAGTATTTTTTGGTGATTTTGATTGTGACCAAGTTGAAGCTTGGTTCTATACATTCTCCTCTTATTTCACATATAAATTTTCAATGCACTTCAACACGATCAAGTCACACTTCCAACTTGTCATCTTTAGGGTTTAACTACCTAATTATAGGAGGATATTAAACAAACATGGAATGTAGAGGCCTCCCTTTGCATGGAACTAAATAATGAGGTCATTTGCTAGACTCCTAGAATTTTTGATAGCTTGAAATATTCTACAAAAAACACCGAGGATATGTTTATCTTACACATTACATGGAATATTTATGGACACAGTTGTTATAGATTTCACAGTCTACAAATCAAATTTTGTAGTAAGAAATTGTCACCTTTTGCAAGCTCCAACTACATCTTTCCATCTATGATCAGAAGTACTTATTGATCGTTAAATTGAATTTTGGTTTATTCCTTTCTCTTTGTCTTGAATATGCTTTGGTAAACAATGAATCTCCTTCCATGGAATTTCAAAATCCTCTCACTACTAAAAAGAAAATGGGTAAAAACTTAATTGTGTCCCATTCTCTATCTCACCCCACCCCTAATCCCATAAACCCCCCCATGTCCAAACCTACATACTACCCATGGGCCAATACTGTAAGCATCAGAAATTGACCGCTCACGACACAACTAAGTTTCATACCATTCATTGTCCATGACTAACTAAGATATTTTATTCAAGGAGGCACCCCCTTCTAAAGGTCAACAATGTTCCCCATCACACCACCCATAATACTAATATCATCTTAATAAGTCATCCTTCTCCTCCTATATCTTGTGCCACCCTCTTTTCTAAAAGGTACATAGTGAAAAATTACATGGTCCAACTGATCATTGAGAACAACAACCAAAAAAGTTTGGTCTTCTCTACCTTTTTCAAAGAGTTTTATTTGTTGACCACTTCTCATACTCACCTTTACTATTTTATCTAGGTAAACAAAGGGGACAAAAACTAACTTTTCAATAAATAATGTTTTCTTACTTTTACTATTAATTTTCAATTTCATGACTCTATTATATGTAATGCCACCCCTCTAGAATGTGTCAAGTTACCACTAGATAATCCTTACTACTATGCACACTTCGCCAAGTATGATTATAAAAATATAATATGCCCTCATTAAGGACCATCTTACATATTCTTTTAGTCCTCCATTACATCCGCACTCAAACCCATCTCTAGTAATGAAGAGGTATGACAAATAACCCTTCCTAAATGGCTTCATATTTGTATCATTTGTGAAATGAAACTTTATGGACCTTCTCCTCAATGCTACCATGAAACGATTATTGAACAAAAGGCCTTGAAACCTCCCTACCATCTTTAACATGAACTCAACCCAGTCCCAAGTGCTTCCCTTCCTACTACTGTATACCATCTTGAATAAGCTAATAATGTAGAGATTCACAAATCCATTTAGGCCCTTCTGAATATAGACATGATCCATCCCATGTCATCACCTGGTGGATCACCTACCTTTATTATCCCTCAACAAGATTCATAAATTTTCATCTTCAAAAATGCATGGGTGGCACATGTGTTATATCTATGCCAAGTTATTGATATTAAAATACCAATAAGATTTAGGAAAAAATAAAGAAGTTTTTGTTTGACCAACAATTGTTTTCTTCTCTAGGATTTTTAATTCAACCAACAATATTCAACCCAACCCTCATAAGGTAAAGGTGGTATTTAACTAGCATTCCCCTCATTCTATAGTATATCTCAAGTGTTTTCTTGAGGGGATCTATTTTTATTGTAAATCACTTTCAAGGTTATTTTCATTAGCTTTATAGTCCATGGTTCTTTGATTGGAATCCAAAATTGAAGTGAAATTCCATGGAATCCAAGATATCCTATGTTCCACACTAGTCCTTCATCCTATTAAATTATAAGATCCCTTTAAGATAGAGTGTTATGCCTCTCCTATTGCTAGTGGGGTTGTACACGAATAACAGGGCCTCCTTATCTCATACCATTCAAAAGTGTTATCTACTACAAAAAATTATTACAAAATATATTTCCATGCAATTTATGACTTATTTAATAATTTACATCATTATTGGTTGGGGAAAGAAACAATTATGCACGTGGATAGAAATCGTTTACTCTTCATCAATTTTAACTCAAATATCCTAGATGGTTGCCACCTGAAATGGGAAATTGATATACAACAATGTCATCAAGGTCTTGCAAGAGGGTGCAACAATTATTTATTTTTTCTCCATATATACCTTCCTACCACAATCTTGTAGTTTTTTTAGGTCCATGTACTTGGTTGAGGCATGAAAGCAACAATATTTAATATCTCTTCCATTGAGCACCCCACTATACTCAAATCAAACACCATTTCTTGATTATATTGTTTGTGGAATCTTCCCTACCTATCCAATGGGATACAAGGGTAAATTTCTTATCCAAGATTAGTAGTTTTTGGAAGATGCATTTTATACTCTCTTCATTTATCTTGTTTCACAGGTAGGGGCACTTGGAAATTAAAACGTGGAGGAAATTGTACAATAACCAAGACACCAAGGGTTTGAGTGCATTAATGATGAAGTCATGGAAGGGATTGGAGTTGTTTTTATTAATTTTATTTCTACTTAACCATGTATTTTATTATAGTATTCATCAGATCCATCCATTCATTCATTCATAGCATGCATTTTGCATATATATTCTAGTGCACACTGTAACTAAAACCATTCATTCATCTATATAACCATTCAATCATAATTGCAGAAATAGTAAAAACATTAAGACACATTGCACATAGAGTTTTACCATGGTTCACCCCCCTTTGGGGCTACCTCCAAAAAATTATTTTTCTTCTTTTCTTATTCATCAAAAGGCGTTGTGTGCATTACATCATAATATAGAGTAGTGAGGTGAACCAAGATCACACCAAGCTCCATATATTGCGACCTGGACCTCAAATACATCTCCATATTTACTCCATTTGAGCTCCACAACTCCCAAAATAGACTTCAACTCAAAACATTTCTTCAAAATAGTTCTCTCTAAAAGACACGACAAATATTAGATCCAGATACAAAATCGATGCCTCATTATACCTTAGATCTCTTTTATTTATACTAAAAAAATGGGTTAAACCATTACAATATGACTCTGAAACCCTAACCCTAACATGGCTAGGTTTGTCCACATCTATGCTGGATTTCCACAAATACTGTCGCGCTCACTACTTTTCCTCAAAATATGGAACAATCTCCTTCTTGATACAATATGCCTCGTTTGTTGCATTGTTCTTGACCTTTTGCCCAAAATTTATTCTTCTCTCAACATAGGCCTGCGCCAACAAGCCCCCAACACTAACATGTGGCTCATCCCGAACCACTTAGTTCACCTTTTGCAGTGCTACCTTCAAGACATGAAACTTCACTTCCAACTCTGTAACTTTCTCCTTGGCATGTGCGCTCTTTCCTACTAGTGTCTCCAAAATATCTGATGTCATGTGTTATGTTATCATTTCTCTTCTTTTTGCATGCACTTGTTCTAAGTTGGATTTCCTTGCTTGTGGTTCTTTTATCATTCCTATCGCCTGTTACTGAAATGGCTCCAACTGAGCCTGCCTTGCTTGTTTCTCCTCTTGCACGATCTTCACTTATGTTTTCAAATTCTTCATCTTCTGTGCGGCCTTCAATCTCAGGGATATGCCCATGGTTTTTTTCCTCTTCTTTAAGTCTTGAATCGCAACGTTCAAATTTTCCTCTTTGTTCTCTAGCTACTAGATCTTCTCATCTTCTTCCATGCTGGTCCAAATATGTGCAGTCTTCTCATATAATTATGCCACTTCTTTGATCTCCTGCACTATGCTATCTATGTGCGTAGTAGCCTCTTGCTCTGTATGTTCCCATAGTTCTAAATGTGTGCTTAGAGTTAGTTTTTATGTTAAGTCCGCTATATCCTTTTTATACTTCTCTATTTTCTGTGAAATCTTCTCTATCTTCTCTTCTATTCTTACCTCCTATGCCTTCACACACTCTAGTATGCTCATGTATACTTATGCAAGTTGCTTCTCCAGGTTATCTATGCACTTCTTTTCCTATTACTTCTCCATTGTGATCTTCTCACAAGTCATCTGCAAAATCACCTTCACCTCTCGGTCAAGTGCTAGGGTCGTGGCATCCACCCTAGCTCTAGATTGTACTTCCTGCATCACACTCGCTTGTAATCCATATAACACCTTCGTGGGTATGTTATCCAGAAGAAACTACAATTGTTCCACACCCTTCATTGGTTTTTGCACTGTGTTCTCATCCACCTCCAACATCTCTTGTGTGACCTTAAACCTGTCCTTACTCATGACTACTTTCTACTCTATCTCTCCTTATTCTCTCTGTGTTGGTGCCTCCTGTACTTTTTGTTTCTGTTGCACTACTGGATGATGATTTGTATTTAGATGCAGCCTTTGTACAATGTCATGAAATTCTACTAGATTTTCCATAATCTCCTCTCATTGTGCCTCTGCTGCAAGTAGTGCATTTTCCCATCTATCCTATACTTTCTTTGTGACAAATTATGCATTCTCTTCTGTAATAGTAAGAACTAGTGTGATACTTCATATTCTTCCTGATTTCTTCCTCCTATGTTCTAGTCCTCTTCTTTGGTGGCATTGAGTTCTGTGCCTTAGTTTTATTCTTCTCTGTTTCCTCATCCCGGACTTCCTTTTTTCTCAAGATATCTCCCTTCTCTCCATCCCCTTTTAGTTCTTCCTTTGACATAATATATTTCTTTCTTGGATTCTTGCTTGTTGCGTTACTTCTTGAGGCTTTACTGCACTTTGCAACCTTCCTTGTATTATCTGTTGGACAACTTGTCTTCTTTGATGTTCCTTCTTCTGTGTGATTGGGACCTTCCACTACATAGGACAGTCTTTCACAATCTAGTCTACTTCCTCGCATGATGTACAATACCTCATTTCTAGCCAGTTCTTTTTTGGATCCCTTCTGGCCTAAATCCACAAATGGTGTCTTGAATATTTGAAATTAGCAATCCCTTCGTTTTCCTAGATTGCTTCAATTGGGATCCTTCAAACATTGGTTGTGTTCTGCTACATGTATTCGAAGAACATGTCAAATACTTCATTGTTTGCGTATTGGTTCTTAGGTACCTTTACCTGCCACAAGGTTTCATACCGCGCTACTCAACATTTTCCTTTTATGTCCATAAAGTATGAAAATTTGGGCTCATTCCAACCTACCAAATCTATCATTATTAACAACCAGGAATAATATAATTTTGTTTCATTATCTTGTGCATCTATGCAGTCTATTAGAACCTAGTTCAACAAATATGGAACCCAGTTGAATACTATACCCTTTACGCATTGCACAACTATTGTTATCACTCCTATTGGGGCCTCTTCCTTTCTTCACTTCCTCAAAAGTTTTCAAGGCATCAGTTTTGCAGAGATTTTTTTCGCATGGTCATTAATTTCCTTTATTATTATACCCTTGGTGCCCCTCTTTGTCGTGAACTTAACTTTAACTTCTTTTGAAATTTCTGTATCCCTGGATTTGTTGTCCAAATAATCTTTTGGATTTATATTATTGGTAGGAAATCCTATAATCTTGGTTATGATATCTACATTTATATGGATAATCCTGTCCATCCATAAGATACACCCATGTACCTTGGCCAACAATTTATTCACATAAAGGGTTACATTTTTACCACTCCCAAAATGTAGTATGTCTAGCAAGTTCATAATGCCCAAGTTGTATAGACATGTGATCCATTGCATGGGTTCCAAAACGATTTTCTCTAAGGCTCCTACCTCCCCCCTATTCTCAAAGTAACTTTCCTATGTAAGGTTAGGAAACTTTGTTGCATTTGTCACATCAAGATCTTCAATTTTTAATTTTGGCATATTCCCAAGAATATCTTCAACTGCAACTACAATGTCTAGCATACAAGGTAAAGTGATTTCTATTGTTCTTGGTGCTTTCCTCTTCTGGACCACACTTGGTTTTTCTTCTGTAGCTTCATACTCAACTTCTTCTTCTTCTTCGCCCTCTATCTCTTGCTATCCTATGACATCTTCGACTGATACTTCCTCTGCGACGGCTTTCTATTTTTTTTCTCCATTTCTTCCACTTCGACAACATTTTTGGGATTAGGGTTTGTCCCACCATTAGGGTTTTCCATGCTCTGACCTGCTTTCACATATTCTACAGTTGATATTTATTCCTCTATCCAGGTAGAATTAATAGATATAGTTTCTGATATTGTAACATCTTCTAGATCCAAGAAACTTTTCGTCTCTCTCATTCTTTCCTTCTTCATTCCTGACTATCGGGTCACTCTTACAAATCTATCGGGAGAGACAACCTTTGGGGGTTCCATATAACTTTCCTTGCACATGAATGTCAGTCTTTCTTTCTTACTCACCCTCTACTCATTCTCTCAAGTGCTCTATTTCTAAAAAACCACTAATTTTCAAACTCTTTCTAGCTTTTCCCTTTTTATAAACCCCGTCATTAATGTTCCGACGCGATCTCCCTTTTCCATTCACTTGTTTTTTTTCTTTTTTGTTTATTTATTCATTTTTTCTTGAAATGTATTATTTTCCTGTGCATAATATTATGAATTATGTCACACCAACTTTCTATTTGTTGTGCGATGTCATTTCCCACTGTCACTTGTTCCTCTAACTACTTCTTTTTGGCCTTTTCTTCATTTTTTCTTCTTTTGTCTTCCTTTTTCTTCTTTTAATTCCTACTATTTAATATATGTACAAGTCTACTATTTAATTCCTACTATTTAATATATTTTGTGCACATATGTGAAATTAAGGAGGAGATGGTTAAAGAATTGTTAACTAACTATCCTATATTGCAAGAATTCCAAGATGTATTTCTAGAAGAAATTCTAGGATTACCACCCAGAAGGGACATAAGTTTTAGTGGATCCCCATGATCATAGATTTTCTAGAAGAAATTCTAGGATTACCTTACATTAAATGACTTCCACTAATAATACATAATCATATTATCATGTATTGAATGAATTCCACTAATAATATATAACCACATTCCCATTGGATACCTCCCTAGTGTTGGTTGTGGAGCCTAATTATCTTCCTGATGCAGAGGTCCCTTGCTTTCAGCCGTGTCTATACCCCATGAAGTATTTACACCCCAGAAGTATGTACACTCTTCCACGCGGGGGAGTGCAGAGGGGGGGTACCCCCTCTGCGGGGTCCG
>ML787128.1:402120-431938 GCA_009831015.1 Picea engelmannii | reverse complement strand
CTGGTGGATGTAGCCCACACTGGGTGAACCACGTAAATCTGTGTCTCTCTTGTATTGTGTGTCTTCTGTGTTTTGTTTCTGCATTTGTTTTATTTTATTGCTCCGCGGTCCTGTTTTTCTAACACCTAGGTACCCCATATTACCTCCCTAGGTATACTACATTCCATCCCCCTTCACGTGTTTTGTCTTCGAAATAAAAGAAGAAACAATACAATATGACCAACTAAGAAATTTATTCAACAGGTACCAAGTACGACCATCCATCCATCCTAATGGAAGTTGAACATGAAGTCCATATGTTGCCTTGTCACCCTGGTCTTTCTCTGCATCATGTCAGGGTTGGGATGGTATTGTTTCATTAGCCGGAGGTCTTCTTGCAATGCTAATAGTATTCCATGCACCTCTTGCTCGGTTTCCTTTCTGGTGCCCCGATGGTGCATAAATGTGTTGAAGATCGTTCCCTTTCCTTGATGATCGTTGTTTCTCTATATGATTTGGATGGCGATATACAACAATTGTAGGAATCTGTTATTTTTTCTTCAAATATGTAACACATTGTGACTTTGAGTCAATGACCTCCTTGACTTCATTATTTTGTCCTTTTTGTGGATTTTCTTCATCTCCTTCAATAGACATTTCCTCTGATTCAACTTCAGAGTCAACAATAACTTCTTTGCTGGCCACCATGGGCCCATCTTTTGTACTACGAGACACATCCTGGAATGTAATTTTATTTTTCTTGTACCAAATCTTTAGAATATTCTTTTTCACATTAATATTAATTATACCAACTGATTCCATCCAAGGATATCCCAAAACAATATCTACTTCATCCATATCGATAGCATAGAAATTTGAATGCAACACATATTTTTCCATGGTGATTTTTAAATCTTTAAAAATTTGAACATTTTCATGTTCAACTTTTGTTCTTTGAACATTTGTTTCAGTAACTTGCAATCTATTGACCAATTGAACATTTATAAAAGTATGGCAAAAACTAGGGTTAATAGAAACAATGATATTTTCTTTATGAATACAACCATGAATCTGTAATATATAATTGCCAAATGAAAATAAACCCTTGTTTCTTTCTTTAATTTTTTCACGAGACCATTTTTCTAAAAGGAATTTTTCAAATTCTTCATGAGATAGTGCCCTCACTTTTCTATAGCTAAGTGAATTCCACCAAACGACTGCATCACCTTGTAAACTCAAATTTATCGTCACTTTCGAGTTCTCTTTACTGACTGACTTCCTATGTTTTATCACTTCTCCAATACTAGGGCCATACTCTTTTCTTGTAAAATACATCCTGCTTGGAAAAAATATTCAACAAAAACTAGGGTGTAAAAATAACTTACTGTGCAAATCACACGACTTTTTTCGGAAAAACCCTGAAAATTTGTCGAATTTAAAATGATGATAACTTCACTTCCCCGACTCCATTTTGGTCGATTTTTTTTTGAAATTGGGTATTTTTCAAACAAAATACCAACCGCCTAATAAAATTCTAAAGGAGGAACCTTCTAAAAGCATAAAATTCTAATAAGTCCTCTTACATTTATTATATCTAACTACCCTACTGGGCCTTATTTAATACTATAGTGGACCTAGTCTATCTTACATTAAATGACCTCTACTATTAAAACTATGGGCCCTCTGGAATATTAATAATATTGTTAAATACCAGAATAGACTCAAGAATAATATATGAAAACCACACATTATTATAGAAAACCCTTAAGGTAGGAAAACACAATACAATGGATCCTATTATGGAAGGGATCCTCTCATTTTCACTTGCCTCTTCGAGGAGACAACCTCATAATGAGATTCAGCTCCAAATACAATATTTCTCTTCATATCACATTACATTGCTTGAATGCATTTTTATAGTGCTACCAACCACCTAAGAACATTCTAGAGGAGGAACCTTCTAGAAGCATAACCTTCTAAGAAGTTCTCTTACATTTATTATAGCTAACTACCACAGTGGGCCTTATTTAATCCTATAGTGGAGCCAGTCCAACTTACATTGAATGACCTCTACTATTATAACTATGGGCCCTTCGACACCCCCACTACCTATCTAGCTACCTAACTGTGTCTTTGTGTGGAACAACATTATTCTTTGTTAAAAACAAGGATTGAGGTTGTGCATTGATTACAAGAAACTTAATAAGATGATAATTAAAAAAAATTATCCTTTAAGTTGCATTGATGACTTGTTTGATCAAGTTAGGGAATCTAATATATTTTCAAAGATAGACCTTCGGTCATGATATAGGTTAGGATTAAAGAATCTAAGATATTCATAAGACTGGTTTCTGAAGTAGATATGGACACTGTGAGTTTGTAGTGGTACCATTTGGTTTAACTATTGAACCTACAACATTTATGTACTTAATGAACATTATTTTAAGGAAATATTTAGATACATTTATGATCTTGTTCATTAATAACACATTGATTTATTCAAACATGAAAGAAGAGCATGAATAACACTTAAGATTGGTTCTACAAACACTTAGAAAACATAAATTTTACGTAAATTTTAGTAAATGTAAGTTTTATCATGAAATTCAAAGTACCCCATCACTCACGAATGAGCTAATGAGTTCTTTTGCACACAGTTTACAATACATGGGTTAAGAAGTTACCCAATAAACTCAAGTTTGCATCCAAGATGGAGTCTCCCTCGTAACAAAACAAAATATATTAAAATATTAACAGAGGGATGAATATGAAATATGACCATAAAAATTATTGTCACATAGTTAACTTATATTGTTATCTTAGATGCATGGTAAACCAACACGTGAAAACACTCATAGTTGGGTTTTGGGGTTTCCATATGGATTAACTGTGGAAACTCCCCTATGTGAAAAAAAATCAATAGTGAAACATTACTAAACTAACGAGGATAACAATGTAATGATATTTTATTGAAGAGGAAGCGAGAGCCATAGGGTATATACATTACCTTTATATCTTGAATTCGGTATTGATGATGGAGACGAATGGATTCCATACCATACTCCACGAACCCATAACCCTGTATGTATCAACACTTAGAAAATACATTGTTAAATGAAGAAATTACCATGCACAATGAAAAACCTCTAAAGAGTATAAGATGTTGAGAAATTAAGTATGGGAATAATACCAACTCTTTACGATGAAGTGAGTGAGTATAGCACTATAGATACCAACGAAAATTTACAAACCCTCATATGAATAGAGAGAGTGGAGCCTTTATCTCTATGATCCTCAGTGTCGAACTATCATAATGAACGATGGTTAGGAGGATCTCATTTTCAGATACACAAATTAAAAGAGTATCAAGCAATGTCAATCGCGGTAGTGGGAGATTAATGGTACCAAGTCTAATCGTAACCATAACCCAAGTTAACACAATGTTTCATTGATTAAAACTCATATTCAAGGGAGAGTAGGTTAAGTGGTGGAATAAATATCATTAATTCATGATTTGAGTAGGTACGAATACACCCAGATGGTGGTTACTTGGAGGTAAGTTTAGTTGTAATATCCTTAAGGGTTACAAAGCTAGTATTAAAGTGTTGTTTGGTAAACACTGTAATATGAACCATGCATGTATGCATATATTATATGAAATGATATGTGGAAATTCAATTCATTAATATATTGCTGTATATCATATGTACTAGTCATGGGCTCGCTCGTTCAATTAGTTATGGAGTGGATCCATTTATATTTTTGTAATATGAACCATGCATGTATGCATATATTATATGAAATGATATGTGGAAATTCAATTCATTAATATATTGTTGTATATCATATGTACTAGTCATGGGCTCGTTCCATTAGTTATGGAGTGGATCCATTTATATTTTGTTAACATAGCTCATGTATTTGGAAAAGTGGATTCGATCCACTATTATGTTGACAGCATAACAAAAGGACTTAGTAATCATATGGTAAGTATATATGGGTTACTCATGAAAATATTTAAAGGTATAATAACATACAATGAAACTTGTAACCTCTCTATATAAATTTAAATGCCACTAACATAAGAGACATTGATATATATGGAATGTTTCTCGAGGATTAAGAATAATTTCTGACATTAATTAATTTAGTTTCTCAAGGATTAAGAATAATTTCTAACATTAATTAATTTAAATGCCACCAACATAAGAGACATTGATATATATGGAGTGTTTCTCAAGGATTAAGAATAATTTCTAACATTAATTCATGGAGAGAGAAACATACACATAGAGAGAGAGAGTTGTTTTCCAAGTAAAACTTGATACATCAACCTTGTAGTAATACTGTGTTAGGACGTGGAAAAGCCATTCTATGTATGAATGCAATAATATTATTTAAACCAAGATAAAGAAAAATAAGTGTATACTTGTAAAGTGAGTAAATTCCCCACGATGTTGGTGAACTTTGTAGTAGTAGAGATGATGTAAAGTATTCAACATAATAGAATCTTCATGTTGTCATGGTAACAAAATGAAATTTATAAATGAATAGTAAACAATTTGGGTATTAACTTTGAACTAAAAAGATTCATAAAAATGCTAAGTACATTAATACAAGAATAAGATTAAAATATGAAATATTTTAACCGATTTTATTGTTTATGGTATTGGGAGACATTACAGAAACTAACATTTAACTCATTCAAAAGATTTAGGAAGCTCCAAGCCCTTGTGAGGGGTATACATGGTAGCTAGATACGTTTCTATATAAAGAGTGCATTGTTCTAGTAAATAATTATTCCTTAAAACAAATAATATTAGAGGAAATTCATTCATCACCTATAATAGGTCACTCTATATTTCATAAAACACATAAACAAACTAAGTGCTTGTTATTTTGGGAGGGGATGAAAATTGAAATCCATGTTTTTTTTGGCCACATGTGACACTTTTCAAAGAAAATAGTAGGAGAAAATAAAGACAACAGGGGCACTGCAACTTCTACCAATCCCAAAACAAATATGGGATGGAATTACTAAATTTTTTATATTGGGTTGTTTCAATGTGGGAAACAAATATTTGATCATGGTGGTAGTCAACCATCTCTCCAAATAAAATCATTTCTTTCCCTATCACATCAATTTACCCCCTCCTTAGTCTCCCAAGTCTGTCTAGATTATATTTTCAAGTTACATGGCATGTCCATTTTCATTGTCTTGGATTCAAACCCTACCTTCTCTAGCTAATTTTGGCAGGATTTGTTTAAACTACATGGTACCAAGTTAAAAATGAGCAATTCATATCACTCCCAAACAAAATTTGAAATTAAATTGGTCAACAAGTTCCTATAAACCTATTTGAGATGCCTTTCCTTTGAAAAAACACACCAATGGGCCTAATGGATTCCCCTCATAGAATGGTGGTGCAATACATGTTATCATGGATTTATAAAAATGATCCCAAGTGAAGTGATTTATGGTAAAAAACCATTTCCAATCACTTTCATACTTAGTAGGATTTTCCAAGGTTTAGGTACTAGATCAAGAACTTCACACTAGATAATCCATTATTCACATAATTAAGGACAATTTGGTTTGGCTCAAAACAAAATAAAGCAAAAAATGGACCAACTTAACTTAAAAAATTATTTTATAGTATGGTATTGTGTGTTTCTTTTACTTCAACCATATAGAAAAAACATCACTCAAAGAGTAAACAACTTATAAATTAGCACCCAAGTTTTATGGACCTTATGAGATAATCTAGTGCATCAGACAAGTGGCCTAAAAAATGGTGTTTCCATCCTACTGTAATATTCATCTAGTATTTAATGTTTCTTTTCGAAAAAAGGTCATAGGATCAAAGTGTAAGGTGTAAACCAACATACCTGAACTTGATGAAGAAGGATCCATTTTGACTTAGTTGGTAATAGTATTGTATACCAAAGAATATCAATTATTCTAGAGCATTATTAGTGAAGTATTGATAAAGTTGAAATGCATGCCACCTAAATATTACACATGGGAACCAACCTTGATCCTGTAGCAATTTCCTTATCTTCAACCTTGAGGAAATAATTGTTTTTGAAGGGGGAGGATGATATTTTTGAAGGGGGGGTCATGTTAAGTCCCTACCCTAATATATTCTCTATAGGCTACATAATATTTATCTAATTTGTGTATGAAACCATCCTCTTTGAATAAGGTCCAGTGGATAGTAGTGGGTAGTTATTGAATGTAAAATGGTTCACTTTATAAGTCCCACTAGGTAGTTGGTACCCATGAGTGATGGGACTACAAGAAGTTAGGTTTTTTGCTATGGAAAATATATTTAAAGAGATGTGAGACTATGTAATTTTTGTATTATGTTGTATATTTGTATCTCATCTTAGTGGAAGGTCACCCCAACTTAAGAGGTAAGTGAACATTGTATTCTTCTTCACATTATTTATATGCAAGGGCATCTTTACAAATTTTATCTTATTGTCTCTTGTTTTTATATAGTATGCATTTATATGCTTTGTGTACTTCATTGAATTTCAATTTTCAAGGGTTAAGGAACACTAAAAAGCAAAGTGTTTTATTTTAGCTAGAAGAGTTTATATTCTATTAATTAGAATAAATGCATCCAACATATTAGTTACTTCTTTTATAGGAAGTGAGATATTTTCAAAAAAAATATTTTTCTTGGAAACATTAGAGAAAATTATGAATAATAGAGAGAAAATATGTGCTAAAATTTTTGTGCCCAAGATTCATAAAATCCTGCTTATATGTGCTAGGGAAAGAGAACTTGAGTTCATTTTTAATTTTTCTATGAATACAAAATGCAATCTTTTACGTAGAAAAAAACTATCAACTCGATATATATGTTTGTTAGAATAGTAATAATTCTTTGGTATCCATAATATATTTAGATAAATGTGTGCAATTTGTACATCGGAGTGTTTTCGTTTCTCACAAATATTGCACTAAACAATTAATGGTGGTTTGAAACGAGGAAATAAAATCATAAAATTTATGAGAAGAAAACAAATTTTAAAGAGTGGAAAAGAAATTCCTTTGTTTTCTCTACATATTTCATCAATGCATTTTGAGAAAGAGGTTTTGCCACATTCAACAAAAAACTAATAATTTACATACATCATTCTAAGAACTCTATGGATACACTATGAATGGACTTTAGCAAGAATTGCCAACAACAGGTTCCTCATATAGGATACAAGTCCACAAGCATCCCCAAATAAGTGAAACTATACTAGAAGTATTAGTAATCTCAATAGGTGTAGAGGGAGAAATACTAATTAGTTTCTGTCAATGCAAAATAATAAGTTTGGTATAAAAAAGAAGTTGTTTGAACTAGTATTGTGCTAAAGTGATTGCTATCTAAACAAATATCAAATCAATAATACAATGTTGTAATTTTTGTAATTTAGGAGGTAACGGTTCTAGAAATTCCTTTGATAGGTCATTGTCTTGTATAGAATATAGGAAATGGGATGAGAATGCAATTAGGAATGGACGTTTGGATAGGTAGTGAGGAAGATTTTATACTATACCTAGTTGTCCAATCAATCAATTTTTTTATATAATAAAACTCATTGATGTTCAATTATTTCCTACACAAATAGGTAGCATATCTATAAAATTAAATCAATTGATCCATATCCTACTTATCCTACATAGATAATAATTATTCATAAGCATCATAATGATATCCTACACATTGTTGTTTTTCTTGCATGAGACAAGAAAAATTGATTGTCATTCTTTAAGAAGAAGACATGAGATAAGAAAAATTGAAAATTGCAATTTACAAAACTATCCCATTACCATGACTAGACATGGGTTCAAGGCTATGACTTGAAATGATTATTTTTTCATACATTGGCTAGGGTTTCACTATTGTGGTTAGGATTTCAAATGATGGATAGGATTTTATTCCTATGATGAGGGTTTGAAATGGTGTCTAGGGTTTTCAATAGTGGCTATGGTTGACAAGTCTTATTGTAATAAAAAATAAAACAAATAACTAAATAATGTTTACCATACATAACTGATCAAAGGTAAAATTGAGGAATGTTTAGTCCAAACCATTTCTAAGTGAGTGCATAGGTGACTTCACCTCTACATGCAAGTGAAAGAGATACATCCACCAAAACTTGGTGCAAGTTAGTGATTTTTTCTTGGGTGATTGAGAAGTTCGATATTGAAAGTGTTTGTGAGTGAGTAGTTTATTGGTGAATGGGTTTGTGGTGAGAGAAAATAAATCTGAAATTTTACTAGGCTAAAATCCAAAACCATGAGTGACTAAAGAGGGGATTGCATAAAGATGCCAAATATTGGCTAAATCATTGGGGGAATGTTAGGATATTTAGAAACTTAGGAGTTAGTTAAGATCTACTTGGTCTAATGTGTCGTTAGGTAAAAGTGTGTTTCTTAGTGTGTTTTTTTAGTATGCATTAGTATGCATTTGTAGTTAGGAAATCTGACAGTCATGATATGTTCCCGACATAGAGTGATCCAACGGTTCATACTCTCCTCGATATTAACGACCATTGATTTGTGGCTTAACACCTGATTGGTCCATTATCTCTATTTAAAGAGAATGGAAGGTCATTTGTTGATGATCGATTATGAGAAAATCTCATGTAAAATTTCTATGTAATCTTTTTATTTTTCTTTAATAAACTGCTCCAAGTGGCCACGTTGGCTGGGGTCATGGATGTTTCCCCGTAGGGGTTTTACCACGTGAAAACATCGGTGTGTTTATCTTTGATATGGTTATGTGAGAGATTACTGAAGGTGTTCGTCCTGTATTGGAATACCTGTGTTGTCGAACATGGTATGAGAGCCTGTTTGAAGAACCACTCCTATTGTAGATTGAGATCGTGTTCAACCGATTTCCTCATCTCCATTTTATGTCATTTACGTACATTATGGGCTAAGAGGACTGTTCGATTACGTTTGAAGCGCTCATTTCAGTCAATAAGAATTTTCATTTCACTTGAAAAGGTTTCCATTTTCCCAAGATACATCCATTTCAGTGAGATTCGGAGGTATAAATCGTGAATACACATTTTAATTTTTTTTGCAGAGTATCATTTTGGTTTTATGTCGGTTTTGTATTATTTATTTTCAATCTGCTACTCTTTTAGATCTACATATTCTCTTTTCCCCACGCCCTGTGTAATCTCGGTAAATCAGAAACATATAGGAAAAGGTGCATTTTCTGGGTAAACTAACTGAGATCTAACCCTTATTGTCATCAAGAAGCAAAAAAATTTTCTTGTGTGAAAATAGTTTTTTTAGCATGCTCTTCAAGGTCGTCTTCAATAAAAACAACAACAACAACAACTCCAATCCTCTTCCTAAAAAATACAATATTTTTTGCTAGACCATTTGGTTAAAAGTTGCCTTATTAAGTAAGAGGTCTTGAGTTTAAGTCTCTCTTTTGTTATTTTTTTTTGAAAATGTTCATGCTCAAATTGTAAAGTGTATTTCACTTCAAGTATAAAAGTGAATCACTATAAGTATCTTTAATATTTTATTTTAGAGTTATTTGTTTTGCATGCAACTTTTATTTTATAAAATAACTTTATTGTAAAAGTGATCCACACTTCTCTTTATAAAAGTGGGTCACTTCATAAAGGAACTTACACTATCACGTGATCATTTGGTTACCATTTATGCCTTTTTTAAAAAGGGCATAACTCTCACATCCAAAGTTTGTTTTCAGTGTTTTTTTTTTTTTCTTAACCGCATGAACTTTCGATATCTTTCCATCTAGATATTTAGTTTTAGTTTTTAAATCCACATTATCTACATATTTAATATGGATTATACAAGTAATCTCTTGCTTACCAACACCAACTACTTCCAATGGAAATCTCATATGGAAGATTTATTAAGAAGTAAAGTTTTGTACCATATTACCTTGGGAAAGGAAAAAACACCCATTAATGATGATAAGAAAGTGAAATGGGCTAATAGGAGTGATGAAGCACGTGGACTAATCAGAATGTCCATATCTCCTAATTTAAGGTTCCACCTTAAAGAAATTGATGACCCCCATGATACTTGGGAAAAGACTGAACCTGTGTTTGGTAAAATCAATATTATTCAAGCACAACAGTTAGTAAATCAAGTACTGACCTTAAGTCCAAGTGATGCTTCTTACCTTGGAGACTATCTATCTAAGTTTAAAACACTCATAATGTTATGTGAAGAATGTGAGATAGAAATGGAGGAAGAGCATTGCATCTATCTTATTCTGTCTAAGATAGGTAGTGCATATTCTGTGTTTGTATATATCTTTTATGCCATGAGAGAGGCTCTAGGGAAAACTTATCAAAAACCCACTCTTGAGTCCTTTTGTGTTTCTTTGATTAGAGAGGAAGATAAGCTTGTACAACTTGAAGTGATAAACACTGTAAATACCTCCAACAAAGCCTTATTTTCCTAGTAGAAAGATAAACCAAAGTATCCCAAGAAGCAACATCCTCACTACAACAAAAAGCAACATAAGGTTCGCAAACTCGCTTAGACAGCTTTAGCTCCTAATGGTGACAAAGGAGAAAAATATTAAAATACGAAGACTGGCAAACATTGCAACGTTTGTGATAAAGATAATCATGATGAGTCCAAATGTTTCAGGAATATCGAAGCTTTAGAAGTAGCGGTGAATAAACACAACATCAATATTGATTCTACTTATTCTTCTTCTTCTCATGGGCATGCACTTTCCGCTTATGGTTTCTCCTTCAATACAAATTATACTTCTTCTTATGACGAGTGGCTTATTGATTCAGGATCATCTTATCATATGTCTAAGGATAAATACATATTTTCTTCTCTAAATGAATGTAACACCAAGAAAATATTTCTTGGTGATGATAGATCTCTTAATGCTGTAGCATTTGGAACAATTCAAGTAGATAATGGTCATTTCAATGATGTATTATGTGTTTCAAGTATTTCTTCTAACTTTCTATCAGTATATAAAATTACTCATTCAGGTGAAGGTAAAACCATAGAGTTTTCACCTCACCAAGTTGTAATCAAGGATCTAAAATATCCTAAGCATGTTCTTGCAACTGGAATTACTGGTGATATTACTAGGTTGTACAAGTTTGAAAACTTTGGGTCATCATAGTTTTCAACAGTTTTTGTTGCTCATAGCGATGACTTGAGAAAACTTTGGCATGAGCAGTTTGGTCTTCTAAACTATCGCTCATTGCAACAACTATGTAATCAACATATGGTGACTGGTTTTCCTCCTGCTTAATGAAGAGATGGTGTTTTTGTCGGTTGTATTCTCGACAAACATCATTGGGACAGTTTTGACAAACGTGCCTCTTGGCATGCCTCGGGCCCTTTGCAACTTGTTCACAATGATTTGTGTGGTCCACTGTCTTCTCCTTTTTCTGGGTGCAAGTATTTCTTAACTTTCATTGATGATTTTTCCATATGTACTTGGGTTTACTTCTTAAAACTTAATAGTGACTTTTTTGACAAGTTTTTGGCCTACAGGGACCTTGTAGAAAAGAAATATGGACATCAAATTCAAAAGTTAATAACATATAATGGAGGTGACTTTGTGAACAATAATTTTATAGGTTACTGCACTACACAGGGCATCCAAATGCAACACAAGTTTCCATATACACCACAAAAAAATGGTGTTGTTGAGAGAAATAACTGCACATTAAAAGAAATGGATAATTGTATGATCCAATATAAGGGATTAAGTCTAAAGTATTGGGCAAAAGAAATCAACTCTGCAAATTACATAGTCAATCAGATTCCCACAAAGGCTCTTAAAAATATAACACCAGAAGAATCTTGGACTAAAATTAAACTACATGTAAGTCACTTCCATGTATTTGGTAGTATAGCATGGGCTCACATTCGTGATGAGAAAAGGAAAGCATTGCAACCTAAAAGTGAGAAGTGTATATTTGTTGGTTATTCTGAAGATGTCAAAGGTTATATACTTCTTCAACCACATTGTAATGAAATTATTATTAGAAGAGATGTTAAATTTGATGAAAATATCTTGGTTTGCGATCTTAATTCGATGATTGTGCCTTCTTTAGCCTGTGAGATATCATTGGCGTTTGTGACTTCTTTTGTTCCTATTCTGGTTTATTCTTCAGATGATATCAATGAGGATGGAAATCCACCTTCGCCTGCTTACCTTACTCCAAATGAGTCCTTTGAACCTGAACCAACACCAGTTCCACCACTTCCTATATGGGTCCGTTCAACATGAGTAGCATTTGGTGGTCTTGTTGGTGATCCTTCATATTGGTGTCGAATATGTTCACAGTTCCAGCAAGCCTCTTCTCTTTTGGCTCAATTTTCAGACACTCATGATCCAGAAACATTTGCAGAAGATTCAGGTAATCCAGATTGGGATACAACAATGAATGAAGAGTATCGTTCTTTAATGGAAAACAATACTTTGGATCTTGTACCTCTTCGAAAAGGAATACAACTTTTCATATTTAAATGGGTCTACATAACTAAGTATGAATCATATGGAAGTGTTGAAAGACACAAGGATCGATTGGTTGCCAAAGGATTTTCCCAAGTTGAAGAAATTGACTATAATGAAACCTTTTCCCTTGTATCCAAAATGAATTCCATCTGCCTTGTTCTTTCCCTTTCTACCTCACATAAATGGGAGGTCCATCAGATAGATGTTAAATCCTCCTTCTTGTGTGCAGATTTACAAGAAGAAATCTACATGGAATAACCTCTTGGCTATGTTCAGAGTGACTCTAGCCTTGTTTTTCGCCTTAAGAAATCTCTTTATGGTCTTAAGCAAGATCCTCGATCTTGGTATGTCAAAATGGACAACTTTCTTATTGACAACAGATTCTCTAGATGCCATTCTGATACTAATGTCTATAAAAAGAAAGTAGGAATCCATCCCATAATCCTTGTCCTTTATGTTGATAACCTTATCCTTACTAGTAGTGAATCAAAACTTTTAAATCATGTGAAAACCAACCTTAAGAATAAATTTTAAATGACAAACTTAGGGTTTTTTCACTATTTCCTTGGCCTCCAAGTTTTGCAAACCAATGAAGGAATTTTTCTTTCCCAGTCTAAGTATTATTGTGACCTTCTTTGCCGCTTTGACATGGATGATTGTAAACCATCCCCTTATCCATTCCAGTCTAGAGTCAAGCTTACTTCCACCTGTACTTATCCTGAAGTTGATGCCACCCTCTACTGTCAGTTAGTTGGTAGACTCTTATACTTGATTCGTACCTGTCTTGATATTTCCTTTGTTGTTGGTCTTGTTGCCCAGTATATGAAAACGCCCCATGAAATCCATTGGAAAGCAGCTGAAAGGATCCTTCGTTATGTTTGTGGTACAGTTCAGTTCAGGATACATTACAATTCAAGGGGGGACTCCTTTATTGGTTGGTTTCACTAATTAAAATTGGGTTGGCGACCCTGATGATCATAAGTCTACTACAGGTTATGTTTTTAGCCTTGGTTCATGACCTATCACTTGGTCTTGTAAGAAACAATAGGATATTGCACTTTCTTCAATAGAAGCAGAGTACCAAGCAACAATAAATGCAAGTCAGGAAGCTTTGTGGCTTCGAAATATCCTTTCAGAGTTTGGATTTGAGCAACAACATCCGACCAGGATTTGGTGTGACAATTAGAGTGCCATCAATCTCACCAAACACCCAGTTCAACATCAGCGCATCAAGCACATTGAGATACACATGCACTACATTAGAAAGCTTATTCATGATCAAGTTATTGAAGTGTTCTTTTTCTCTACATAAGATCAAGTTGTAGACATTTTCACAAAGTCTTTTACGGAAGTGAAGTTTTCCAAACTTCGATCAATGTTAGGAGTTCAGAAAGTTGTTATTAAGGGGGGATAGGCTCTAATTCCTCCTTCCTTCTCCTATTGTCTCAACATTGTAAATCCTTCAATCCCATCCCAAGTTGTGCTTAAGGGGGGATGCTAGGATATTTAGAAACTTAGGAGTTACTAAGATCTACTTGGTCTAATGTGTCATTAGGTAAAAGTGTGTTTCTTTAGTATGCATTAGTATGCATTTGTAGTTAGGAAATCCGACGGTCACGTTATGTTCCCGACATAGAGTGATATGACGATTCATACTCTCCTCTATCTTAACAACCATTTATCCATGGATTAACACCCGATTGTTCCATGATCTCTATTTAAATAGAATGGAGGGTCATTTGTCGATGATCGATTGTCAGAAACTCTCTTGTAGAATCTCCGTGTAATCTTTTTTTTTTTGCATTAATAAACTACTCCAAGTGGCTGCGTTGGTTGGGGTTGTGGATTTTTCCCCGTAGGGGTTTTACCACATGAAAACATCGGTGTGTTGATCTTTGATCTAGTTATGTGAGTGGTCACTAAAGGTGTTCGTCCTCTATTGGAATACTTGTGTTGTTGAACACAGAATACAAAAATAATTCATGATGCACAAAACCAATAATATTACAAATATTATCACTTCTAAATTTAAGGATAATATGTGGTGTGATAAAGAATTAGAGGATAAAATGGAATTAAGATACTACGAGGCGGTCAACCCTAATTTAGAAGATCAAAAGTACCTTTGAGCTCTGACAATTCCAAAGAATAAAATCAACATTGCTAAAATAATAACAAACTCTCACCAACTACATAGTGGAACTAAGCATTGGACAATTTCCAAAACACTGTGGGATGAAATAATATACCATCTTTGTGACAATAAAAGGGTTAAAGATGAAAAACACTTCGTGTGACAATAAGAGGGTTGAAGATTAAAAACACTTCCTCTTTGATTTTCTCGCTTATTCCAAAATTAGTTCTCAATTTAAAAATATTTGACACCCTTCCTAAACTCCTAAGTCATCAAAACCTTAATCATTATCATTTATCAAATAATTATTTAATAATATATAATTTGAAACAAAAGGTATGCCAAAAAAACCCTCTTTAAATTTTCTCATCATTTTCATATGTTTATATCATATTATATCTTATTATTAAAACACCCAAAATTCAATATTTGAATATTATCTTTTTCAATTTCACATATTTTATTATATATTGATTATTTATTATTACTAAAAATAATCAGATTTATAATAAAATTATAAATATAAAAAAATTTAGCCGTGACCTTAAAAATAGATTATTATTATTATTATTATTATTATTATTATTATTATTATTATATAATCACTTTCAAGATAATTCCATTGAAAAATATAGTTTATATCTTTTCTTTTCCTTTTAAGAATGGTAGGGAGTGTTAAGCCGTAGGGAGTGTAAATACATTCACATTGATATGATGGAAGTCCACATAGTAAAATATGGTTTTTCTAATGATCCAAAGATCACATGCTTGTTATTTACCACTCTCAATCACTCAAACAGATTTATCTAACTAAAACAAAGAAATTATTATATAATGATATATCATTATATTAAATAATATTTAATATAATTTTTAATATAATATTGAAAATAAATATCAGTTAGGATGACATCCATTAAGATTACAATTTTTTTAGATACAAAAAAGTAAAAGATTATTTAGATTGCTTTGAAATTTTATTTTTGTGTTCCAAAATAAAAAATTGAGAGAAGTATCCCAAAATCACCATAGTTTTGTTGACTTCTAAATTAAAAAAGATCAATATTGGAATAGATATTTTGAATTACATTACTATTTTTTCTTTCTTGTAACTATGCTCAATTTGTTTTTATATTTATTCTTACTTTATTTATTTATTTTGTAATTTTTTAAACTAATAATAACATGAATATTTCATTAATAAATTTGATATTTTTGTGTATGTATTGTTTTGTCAAAATAAAAAATACATGATGATAATGATGATGTGTATCCAATCTTAAGAAAAGTAAGATATTACTTAGATTTCTTTAAAATGTTATTTGGATGTTTGAAGAGCATTAAGAGAAGGGTTCCAAGATCATTAAAGTTTTAATGATTTAGAAGATTATGAAGGTTGGTATTGTGACAAATATTTTGAAATTGGGATCTAATTTGGGTATACTCATGGGATTCTAGGAGAAAGTGTTTTTCATCTTCAACCCTCTTGGTGTCACCAAGGTGACATATTCTTTCTTGCCATGGTGTTTTGGGAATTTCCTTATGGCTAGTTTCATTATGCAGCCTATAAGAATTAGTTCTTATTTAAGCAATATTGATTTTTTTCTTTAAACTAGTCAAAACAAGAGATACTTTTCATTAATAATTTTTTTTTTTTAATAGCTACTGTTTTGTCAAAATTAAAAATACATGCACAACTAGGCATTGGACACTTAACAACACCCTTCTACGTCTTTTAAATTTAAATTTAAGATGAATGACATCAAATTTGTAAATGAACCGTATAGCTCCAATAATTTTTTTAGTATCACAAACTAATACATTCATACTTTAGATTGCAGCATTTCGTCAACATTATCCTTTCCCATTGCTTGATATCAAAACAAAACGCTTCTTTCCTTCATATTAAATACAAAATGCTTCTTTCCTTCATACTAAAAACAAAATGCTTCACGGTTACCAGCTAATTTTTTTTAATGTCCATGTTTTGTTTTGTTTTATTTTATTTTTTCAATATGCATATCTTATTTTACTTTTTTTTTTGTTTGTTATATAATTTTAGATTATAAAATGCTGAGCAGTTGTGAAGAACTAGTTACAGTGAATTAGATACAATTCCAGAGCTATAAAGTAAAATTGGGTACAGTAAAAGCTAGGCCATGTTGCACTTAGTTGATTAGATTGAGGATTGCTGGATTCTCATTGTTTTTTGCTTAATAATCAAACCGTATTAATAAAATAGCATAAGATGAAGCTTTATGTAAATATGACTATTCCTGTTTCTAAAACCTAATGAAGGATTCCAGAGATAATCTTTTCTGAAATTGTGGCCAAACCCAACTTTGTTAGCAGTACGGAAAATAGATAATGAAGTAATAGATGATGCAGTAACGTCACTTTGCCTGATTCTCCAGAATTATGAAGAACGATTATAACGGTAGTTTGACTGAAAAGTGTTTTGAATACTTGACTTAATATAATTAGAACGAATAATGACCGGAAGAGCACTGAGGGAGACTAAAGTTAAAGATTAAAGACAAAGTTATGGTATCGCATAATATCGAGATTCCAACGGACAAGCTGCATAAATTATTTTATAACATTCTGCTGCTCATGTTCGGCTTTTGAATTGTGAACATTTTGTTGGGACATCATTATCGTTGAAAATAAAGTTTATAAGTGAGCGCTGATCCGCCACAGAACATACTGAATCAAGGAGTACGGATGATAATATGAAAACTAATCTTTAAAATTAAAAAACATTATATCTGATGAAACACAGTATCAGTATTCATAATTAATAGTATATTCGATTGCTTTGAATCGTGAAGACTTGTTTCGTTAAATTTCGACGGTTCCCTTGTCTAGTGATGGATTCTTATACCTGAGTTCCCTTTATTCCTTAAAAGGAGATAAAGAACCAGCTGATACTGCTCGTGCAACAAGTGCGTGGCTATTTTTGCAGCACAGGGATTTATTTTGAATTTGACCATAATTTAAAGGTAGTTCGAATTTTATATGATCCAAGTGTTATGATCACTTTAAACAAAATCATTCTATTGAATTCATTGTTCATTCACTCTTCTTTCTTTTTGGTCTAATGATTCCAAGTTTCCTTTATTCTTAGAAATTAGATTATTGTTGCTAACAATGTAGTTTCTTCTTTGTAACTATATTCTTGTGTGAAAATTTGTATGAGAGCTTTGGAGGAGCTTACAAGAATAAACTAATATTTACTTTGCAAAGCATAAGTTGATCTTGTAAGAGAAGCACTAATTTCCTTTGCAGTTGCAAAGCATATGCTGATCTTGTAAGAGAAGCACTAATTTCCTTTGCAGCTGAAAAAGGAGAAGCACATATTTTATTTAGAGTTGACAAAGGATTGAATAAGACATAGAGAATGGATCATCCCATATCAATGATCCTCCTCACACTGTTACTTTGAATGGAAGCCAAAATTGAGCTTCTACTAAGAAGCAAAGGACTCTACATGACAACAATGCGAATCAAATCAGAACCTACCTCTATAGTTGAGAAAGAAAAGCAATTCAACATGATGGATGAAAAATACGGGTTACTATTTTTGTCAATATCTCCAAATGCACTTTTTCATGTACAATATCCTTCCACACCAAATGAAGTATGGATCACATTGAAGGGTCTGTTCAGGAAAAAATGATGAATTACGAGGACATATGTTGGAGAATGAGCTCAGCTCAATGAGCCCAAGAATTTTTGACAACATAGAAGACTTCTCCACTGAGTAGAAGTTTGTAGCTTTGCGATATTTCATGGGAGAAAATGACACAACTACATGGCACCTCACATAGCTAGGATTCTATTTTGATGGGTTTTTTTCCTATTAGGTTTTCTCTCTTTACCTCATATTTTTTTCCATAGTTATTTTCTACATGGATACCTCACATGGCCACATTATTATTCGGACCCACCTATTGTACACATCTCCCTTGAGACTCATAAGAGATGTTTGTGTACATGCACATTTTTCATATTTTCTTATTGTTTATAGGGGAGTATTATTTTTAGAATGTCAATTTGTAACATGACTATTTATATCATGTCTATTTTTAGTAAGTAGCTATTTATAGTAGGTCTATTTTTAGTAAGTGTTAATGACATGGAAATGACAAAGAACAAAACACACTTGACCTTAAACATTCCTCCTTCCATGGGAATATTATCCTCTTAAACTACTGCACACTTCATCTGTCATGGAGAGTTATATATATATATATATATATATATATATATATATATATATATATATCACTCTTTCATTGTGAAGAAATTCACTATGTTGAATTCATTTTCCATTCTCTCTTATTTCCTTTTTATCTCATTCGTGCAAGTGTTTTCTTTCTTCTTAGAAGCTAGATTATTGTGTTTAGCAATTTAGTTTATTCTTTGAAACTAGTTTCTTGTGTGAGAGTTTTTACACAATGGAATTAAAGAATTCTTATTTGGGATTGGTAATTCTCTTGGCCACTTCATTTTGGTAGAATATAGTTTCATGGCTAAGGAGGATATGAGAATAGATAAGAACTTGGTGGAATTTGACCTTAGAGAAGAATTTCCAAGAGAATTGGATACTCAATGGAGGAGTTAGTCCTTCTTGTAAAAGTTATATTTATTAATATTTCCCTTCAAATGAAACGGATATGATGAATTTGTTCAAAGATTGTAAAACCTGTAAAAGGAGTGTTGAAAGAATTGATCAAATTTGAGCTAAAAAGTGTTGAAGGCCAACTAGTGTGGATCCATTCTTATCCAAGATTATAGAGGATGGTGAGTTTGTTTTTAAGGTCACATTCTTATTCATGCTCATTATATTGATAGAGGTTCTACAAATTCCAATTCCTTAAGGGAAATCTCAAGGGGATGAAGGAACTACCTATATTCAATTCAATACTTCACTAATTGAAGGTATGCCATTTTCTGATCCTTGACCATGATTTTGGATTACTCATCTAGATTTATCCTCTCCTAGAGGGTTGTTGACCATAGATTGTAATCATGGGAAGGGCTCAATGGGTTTCTTCAACATTTTTGAAATCTTCTTTAATTTTTAGGAGTGTTAGCATTTTCATAATCTTCGAAGTTTCATTGTTTACAATGGAAGCTCAGAATTTTAGGCCCCTATCTAAGGTAGGTGGTGTTATGCCTTCTACCTCAATTTATTCTAATGTTCGAATGTATATTGAGGATCCTCACACAAAAGATCATTCATTGGAGAAGAGGAGAAAATATTATAAGATTTCCATCAAGTTTTCGTACTACTTTATATATAAAACATAGAATGTTGTTGAGCTAGTGTATTTGGAAGGGAATTCAAAATTTGATGAGGACTATCATATATTTATAGGGAGGAAAAAATGGATTTCAAAAGACAAGTCTTAGGAGAAAAGGGAGGTTATGGAGGGGAAGAAATAAACCATTTGTGAGGGCCATATAGTAGGAAATACGAAAATAATAGTTACCAAATGATAATTCTCTCTCTTCACTCCAAATGGATAAAACGTTCCGAGAAACAACAATCCATAAGAAGAATTCTTCTTATATATAAAATTGATATTTTTCTTCTACAAGAAACTATGTGTGTTGTCTCTAAAGTAGTGTAGTTTTTATCTTCCTTTATAAAAGAGTGTTCAGTTCACAATCGATGGATTCTAAATTCCTTTTGGGTGTGTAAGGACCCTGTTCATTATGACTACATGCGACACAACAAAAAATATTTTTTTTGTTTTGTTTTAAGAAGGAAGGAAATCAACGACAACAATTAATCAACACCACTTGAAGACGAACACAAATTATGCATTCAGGCAACTGAAAACAACGACCCAACATACTAGCACATCATACAACTTGATGAAACATGTGATAATCAATAGACAGATAAAAACGGCTACCCATCCGACACAAGAAAGACAACGCCTACAAGCTAAAGGACAACATCATCAACTTGACACAACAACTTTGACGACCGATACCTATAATCCCCTACGGTGCGCAAAACCAATCGCATTAAGGCATTATAGAACCAAGTACCAAAATCAATTACCACGAAGAATACACCGACATTAAGAAGCGAAAGAATTTGGCCAGGTTATCATTCACATCTATCCATCGGTGTGCACAATCATCCCCTCATCATGAATCAAGTCGTCACAAGGCGATAGGCGAGATAGTAACCAAGGTGAAACATAACATATATATACTAATAACCCAAGAAACATCCAGCATGCTAGGAGACCAAATTAACTGTCAAAAATACATGAAGACTAAACCCAAGTACCCAATCAACAAGTCAGCAAGATGTAAGGGAAATTTGACTACTATAACAATCATACATGACCTTAAATTCCGCAACAATTCTACATCAACATGGTTAATGGCACCAAGGAATCTAATCTTTAACCAATCATACCTCACATTAATTTCTTGAATCCACATAAGTCATATATTCCTTAAGCTGATCTTTCTTTACCATTTATGGAATAACTATTTGCTTTTTTTTTTTCTTTTCATTCAAAAGGTGAACTAATATATGCACTTAAAATAATCAATACTAATTCTACTTTAATCAAGAATGTAATGATGAACTACACCATGTTCGCATAGTCAGAAGTATATTCTCTTGGAAGTATTAGTTATTCCATGGTGATGCTTGACTACATCATTTTGTACACATTAAAATAATTATTATCAACAAAAAGTTCATTAAATATAAAAATTGCCGTCTATTAAAAAAATTATTGTTTATTAAATATACATTGTCAACAACAATATCGTTGTCTATTAACACATGATATCACTATTGGGTAGGTGTTATATTCTTTGCATATCTGTGTGTGGGCACATCAGATATGACAATTGCGTCTCACAATCCCTCTAGTAGTGTTCTTTGTGTCATGTGTGCCACACGCTTTCCTAAGGGTGTCCCATGGGGGGGTACGTATGCCCCCCCCGGTTACGCACAACATTCGGGGGAGCGCCTCGGTTTTTTTTTTTTTGGGTTGTTTTTGTATTTTTAGCGGTTTTGTGAATTAATCTCGGATTAAGGGATTAGGGTTTTGGTATCTACAAAATACCTAAAAACATTATATATATATATATATATATATATATATATATATATATATTGTATAGTGAATGGTGAAATTCAATATAATGAATATAAGAAAGGTTTTCCCACTTGAGGGTTTCTGGTATAAATCTCTGTGTACTATGAATGAGCCATTGATTAATTTTATTTTTCTTAAGAATCTATATGCATTGCTTTACTTCACAGATTTAAAACTCACATGTGGTATCAGAGCTTGTTTTTGGCTTCAGAGGGATGCCTTTGTTGTTGAGGGTTTGGCTCATTCTTGATAGATAAAGTTTATATTAGGTCTGTGATAAACCTGGGTTTAGTGGGAGCTTTTGCAATGGTGATTTGAGTGCAGAAAGAAGAATGACGAATTATTCTAGAATCGAGATAGAGAATTTCAACGGTAAAAACTTTGAGCTATGGAAGCTGAAGATGGAGGACCTTCTTGTAGAAAAATAACAATGGATCGTTGTGGATCCTGGAACATAGCCAACTGGTACGCATCCTACAAGGACACAAATGGCTGGTACACAACTTACTAGTGCACAAACTACTAGTACACCACCTACTAGTATGTTGAAGGCAGATTGGGAGAAGTTGGACAAGAGAGCAAGGAGTACTATTCGACTCTACCTGGAAGATTCGGTGTTGTTGAATGTCTTAGGAGAATCTACAGCCAAGGAACTATGGGATAAGATGGGGAATCTGTATCAATAAAAGTCTGTGGTAAACAAGTTGTTTCTTCAAAAGAAGATGTATCATATTAGGATGGAAGATGGAGATTCTGTGACAGAACATCTAAATTCCTTTAATACTCTAGTAGGTCAAATTGGCTATTTGTTATGTATTACTTTGTTATGTTCTTTGCCAGACTCTTGGGATAATCTGGTTGTAGAAATAGGTAGTACCACTCAATCTACATTGGAGTATGATGATGTAGTTTCATCCTTTTTATCTGAAGAGATGAGGTGAAAAATCATGGATGGTCACAACACAGATTCTTTATTTATAAGAGGGCATACCCAAGACAGGAACCCTAGTAAGCCTTTGGGGTGGAGATCTAATTCTACAGGTAGATCTAAGTCTCCAGGAAAATCTTTGAAGAAATGTTGGAAGTGTTTTAAAACATGGCATTATAAGAAATATTGCAAGTCTAAGAAGGTTGAAAAACCAAAGGGATCTGATAGTACCTCTTTCACATAGGTGAAAATCTCCACTGAAGAAGGAGGTGATGTTTACCTAGCATCTACAAGTACACATCCAGACCATCATGTATGCTTGATCGACTCAGGTGCATCATACCATATGACTCCTCACAGGGAGTGGTTCACTGAATATGAAAAATATGATGGTGGTGATGTATTCCTAGGAGATGACTCAGCAGGAAAAATCTTGGGACATGGAAGAGTTAAGTTGTTGCTAAAAGATGGAAGGATTAGAACTCTCCCAGGGGTTCTATACATTCCAAAACTAGTCAGAAGCTTAATGTCTATAAGAAAGATGGAAGATATAGGAGTGGATACTATATTTGGAAAGGGCACTTGCAAGATGGTACGAGGAGCAATGGTGTTGATGAGGGGAGTTCGGTGTGGAACTCTGTACAAGTTTTTGGGAATCACTTATACTAATAGGTGTAACAGCTTTGTTGTCCCTGGGAAGAGAAATGAAGGATACAAGGTCAATATTGTCCCAGAAAAGAAGACCATGTTGTGGCTTCAAAGACTAGTGCATATTGGAGAAAAGGGCTTGCGCACACTACACGGTAAAGGTATGGTTGAAGGTATGTCTAATTACACTCTTGATTTTGATTTTTTTGAACATGGAATATATGGTAAGCAAAATCGAGTAATATTCTCATATAGTGATACAATAGCAAAGGGGATCTTAGAGTTGATACACAGTGATGTGTTTGGACCTGTTCCTATTACATCCCTAGGTAAATCTATGTATTATGTTTCATTCATAGATGTTTTTTCAAGGAATAGATGGATTTATTTTCTTAGAAAGAAATATGAGGTATTTGACAAATTTAAAGAGTTTAAGGCTCTGGTAGAAAATGAGACAGAGAAGAAAATAAAGGTATTGAGAACATATAATGGTGGAGAATTCTGTAGAAATGAATTCGAATAATTCTATAAGAAGTGTGGTATATCAAGGTAGAAGACTACTCCATACACTCCTTAGTAGAATGGAGTTGCAGAAAGGATGAACATGTCACTGAGGGAAAAATCAAGGAGCATGCTCAATGGTGTTGGGTTAGGACAAGAATTTTGGGTAGAGGCAATGGGTACAACATGTTACCTGGTCAATCGATCACCTTCATCAACATTGGATGATAAAACTCCACACGAGGTATGGTCTGGAAAGAAACCCTCTCTTCAACATCTTAGATTGTTTGGTTTTGATGCTTATGTACATGTTCCAAAGGAAAATAGAAGTAAGCTAGATAAAAAGGATGAAACATGTATCTTTATTGGTTATAAAGATAGTGTGAAAGGTTATAAGCTTTGGAACCCAGAAACTAAGAAAACTATTTACAGTCGAGATGTTGTTTTCAGACAGGTGAAAGATGTGTCCAAACAGTAATTCCTATCAATGCAAGATGAACCTGAGAAAATATAGCTTGAGTTGGATGATGCAAAATCTGAATCATCGGAAGAAGAGGAAGTAGAATAATAAGAAGAAGAAGAACCACATACCCTAGTATTGAGGAGATCAGTGGGAGATAGAAGAAAACCAGAAAGGTATAGTCCACCTGATTCTCATTCCAATTTTTCTTTATCTATTACTGATGATGATCCCAGAACTGTTAGGGAAGAAGTGAATTCAGAGGATAGTAAACTCTGGAAGAAGGCCATGGTTGAAGAGATGGATGCCTTGGATAATAATGAGGCATGGAATATATTTGAGTTGCCAGCTAGAAGAAAATCGGTTGGTAGAAATTGGTTGTTCAAGAAGAAGTTTAATGCACAAGGTAAAGTGGAGAAATACAAAGCTCGGTTAGTAGCAAAAGGTTATTCCTAGGTAGAGGGAATTGACTTTGGTGAATTTTTTTCTTCTATTGCTAAGTTAACTTATATTAGATTCCTTTACCTATTGTTGTTTCTTTTGATATTGAAGTGGAACAGATAGATGTGAAGACATCATTCCTACATGGGGATTTGGAAGAATAAATCTACATGAAGAATCCAAAAGGATTTGTAGTGAAGGGAAAAAAAGAGTTAGTATGTAAGATAAATAAGTCACTATATGGTATGAAGAAATCACCTAGGATGTGGTACCAAAAGTTTGACACATACATCCTTGGATTGGGATTTGTAAGAAGCAGGGATGATCACTATGTATATTCCAAGCAGGTTGGTAATCAATTCATTTATGTAGTGTTGTATGTTGATGACATGTTGTTGGTAGGAAATAACAAGGATGTTATCAAGGAGGTGAAATCACAACTATCCTCCAAATTTGACATGAAGTATCTCGATGCTGCTAACTTCATTCTAGGAATGGAGATTAAAAGAGATCATGCAAACATGAAACTCTGGTTGAATCAAAGAAAATATGTTGAGACAATATTACAAATGTTTAATATGCATGGAAGTAAACCCGTCAAGGTTCCTATTCCTATAGGTGCAAAGTTATATGCATATCAGTGTCCCAATACATAGGAAGAAGAAGAGGACACGTCCCATGTTCTGTATGCCAATGCAGTTTGATGTATGCAATGGTTTGTACTAGACCGGACATTGCACATGGAGTGAGAGTTTTGAGAAGGTATATGTCAAAACCAAGGAAGGAGCATTGGACAACAATAAAGAGGGTCTTCAGGTATCTTCGTGGCACTACCAGTTATGGATTGTGCTACCAAGGAAGACCAGGATTGGACAGAGTGCTAGACATACATGTCTTTGTTGATGGAGATTGGGCTGGAGATATGGATCACAAAAGATCTACAAGTAGGTATGTGTTTAACATTTTTGGAGGAGCAAAAGATGAGTTGTAGTGGAACTCTCAACTACAAAAGTTGAATACATGGAAGCCACTCATGTAAGCAAGGAAGCAATATGGTTACAAAGATTGTGTTTAGGTATTGGGTTGGTACAACACGGAGTGAGATTAGATTGTGAAAGTCAGAGTGAAATCTTCCTGGAAAAGAACCCAGCTTATCATTCGAAGACAAAGCATATTTATGTTTAGTATCACTTTGTGAGAGACATGGTTGAGGAAAAGAAGGTGTTGCTGGAAAAGGTTGACACTTTGAAGAATGTTGTAGATTCATTGAAAAAGTCTGTGAGCATAGAAAAGTTCTCCTCGTGTAGAGTAACAATGGGCAGTGTTGCCCTAGATTGTTGACTATATAATCCCCTGGACCCCTGGATTCAAAGAAAACAACAAGTGGGAGAATGTTGGGTAGGTGTTATATTCTTTGCATGTGTGCATGTGTGTGTGTCAGATATGATAACTGTGTTTGACGATCCCTCTAGTAGTGCTATTTGTGTTGTGTGCACCGGGTGTTTTCTTATGGGGGTACCAGGGGGGCTAGGTATTCCCCCCCCTAGTTACGCGTAACGTTAGACAACAGGCGGTAGCCCGAGGTAGCGCCCTGAAATGTTTTTTTTTTGGGAGGTTTTTGTTATTTTTAGTGGTTTTGTAAATTAATCCTAGATTACGAGATTAGGGTTTTGGTATCTACAAAATACGTAAAAAAATTGTATATATATTGTATAGTGTATGGTGAAATTCGATATACTGAATATAAGAAAGGTTTTCTCGATTGAGGGTTTATGGTATAAATCTCTGTGTACTATGTGAATGAGCCATTGATTAATTTTTGTTTTTCTTAAGAATCTATATGCATTGCTTTACTTCACAAATTTAAAACTCACAATCACAGAGTTAAATATGAAATCATTGTGTAATTATCAATAAGATCCATAACTATATGATATCATTGTGTATATATCGTTGTGTAAATAACCATAACTATTTGATAAATAAATATCATTGTGTAATAACATTTACTAGTAATAGTATTTAAAACGCTATCATGATATTTCTATCCATGATATTAAATTGCTATCCATAATGCTATCAATCAATATGCTATCATTCAATAAAAATGTTTTCCAATACAGGTATCAATCAATATGTTATCAATTAATAAAATTGTTGTCTAATAATTCTACCAATAGAATCGTTGCCTAGAAATGGCATCGATGTCCAACATTAATTCATTATGCAATTACATTTTAAAAATAATTTGAAACCCTACAAATTTAATCTATGCCAACAATCTCACTGTGTTAAATAAATTTCAAATGGAAATGAAACTCTACGAAATTAAATCTATACCAACAATATCGTTGTGTAAGTGCATTTAAAATGGAATTTAAACTCCATGACATTAAATCTCTACCAATATCTATTAGTTTCACAGTCACATGATGTATATAAAATCGATGTCAATAAATATTAAATTTNTATATATATATATATATATATATATATATATATATATATATATATATATATATATATATATATATATATATATATATATATATTCTTTGTCAATAAGTATTAAATTCATAGTCACACATTATATATATAATCATTGTCAATAAATATTAAAGTTGCGGTCACACATTATATATAAAATCGTTGTCAATAAATATTAATTTCGCAGTCACGTTGTATGTATAAAACCATTGTCATACATATATTAAATTTGTTGTCCATTAAGAAGTTTAATGAATATATGATATGACTGTCTAATGAATATAATATCATTTTGTAATTAACAAAAGATCTGTGACTAAGGAACAATAAAATCCAACCAGAATGTTGTGTAAAAACAACTGGGTGAAAAGGCTGTGTAAAATGCCAAGAAAAATGTGGTGTGAAGGCTGGGTAAGATGCCAAGAAAAACGTGGTGTGAAGGATGGATAATATGCCAATAAAACATGGTGTGAATGCTGGGTAATATTTCAAGAAAAACATGGTGTGAATGCTAGGTAAGATTCCAAGAAAAGCATGGTGTAAATTTTGGGTAAAGTGCCAAGAAAAATGATTTTCCCCTTTTCGCGAGTTGCCAAGGAATCAAAGATTAATCATTCAACACAGAGATAATCATTCAAAAATGAATAAATCAGAACACATAGATACTCATTCAAAATAGTTCAAGGATTAAAGATTAATCATAAAAGGAAAACATAGAGATACTCATTCAGAAGGAAGGCACAAAGATTAGAGATCAATCATAAAAGAAAAATGCAGAGATAAGTAAGGAATAGATAGTTGCGTGAAAATTTATCCTTCACTTATTATCCGTGCACATGAAAGAAATGAATGTAAATATCAGTCTTAAACACTGGAGTGAAGACAATCAATTAAGCTCCTGGACGACTACTCAGGCACAGAATAATAACTTAAAGGACAAGGGACATAAGATAAAACACAAATTTTCTTTATATTAATCAATAAAAACAAACACAGAGAAGTCATTGCATTCAGAGTTTGGGTTTTCCATAGGAAATCAATTCAAAAACAACGTGCATGATGCTGGGATGACTCTAAGTCCTCTGATCATAAAATGTTGAGCTCAACAAGACATTTTGTTGAAAGATGAAAATGAAAGATATGGATAATGTTACGCTGATTAAACATAAACTTTAACATAGTAGAAGTACATTACTGAAGGTGCATGAAAAATATTTAAAATACCATTCATTTACAAATATACACATGCATACCATAGCCAAAAAAGAAAGCTCCAAGTCATTGTCCCATGCGTGCTCTGTCCAACTCCCGCTTACCGAGCGATGTGACCTCATTGATACCTCCGAGCCAATGCTAGGGGTACTCTTATTCCCCCTGAGCCCCCTGATCCACAAAGGGGCCATGCACACAATACCAGAGAATGCTAGCACCCATCTCACCTCGCAAGGTCGAGCTACCACTCATTACCTAAGTTGGGTATCCCAACTCCCATAAGAGAAAATTCAATCAAGATAAAATTTCAGCAGCCTAATGTTACACAAAAAGATGAGATCCATAATCCTCCTCCTCCATCCTTTTTATTGAGTTTTTAAGTAATTAGTTTCCCAAATTCTCATTAAATCCCTTTTTATTTAATTAATTTCGAAAAAAAACCCTCCCCATACACATGTCGCCCATCCCCTAGTTGCACCAGAAAATCAATTGTATTAATTCATTAAATACTCCTATTTCCCTCACCCACAAAGAGAATTCCTAAAAATTCTCGTCGGTGTCCCAATATTCCCATACAATTCTTAAATGACTTACACCTTACTTTATGACTAGTTGAGTTCATAAATAGAAAGTTCCAAAGGCTAGATTCCTTACTAAGTTAGACATTCAATTTCTTCTTTAAGTTTCCCCCTTTTTTAAGTTCCACTTTTTCTTTAAGTTTATTTTTCCTTTAAGTTTTCCGTTTTTATAACTAAGTTCAAAATTAGTAGTTTAGATAAACAACCATTTACTCTTTTTATGAATTTAATCCTCCATTATAATTTTTTTTTCTTTAATAAATAAAGTTTGAATTTCTCTTATTAGTTATAAAAGAATCTTTAGTGAATTGAATTTTATAAAAGAATCATAGTGAATTAAAATTTTACAAAAGAACCTTAGTGAATTAAAGTTGTATACCAATAAACTTAGGAAATAATCATTTCCACTTTAATCCGGTTATATTTCTAATTAGTCTATTTTTTTATTTTTTTTTCTAAGGTTCTACTCAGACCTAGGTTTTTAATTCACTAGGCTTGTGTAACAACCCTTCTTAAATAGATGTATAAGGATTATTAATTATAATTAATTTGATAATCTGACTGTCCTAGTATGTTAGTTAAACAATAATTATTTCTTAATAATATTAACTAATTAATTATTATGAATTACTTGTTCATATCTGTCAATGCTTAATTAATTATTAATTGACTCATTAATTATTTGAGTAGAGAATTAAAGGGATTAATAATTTAATTTATTAAAAACTTACGTATACCGGGGGGAAGAAACATTAAATAAGGGGATAATACATTAAATAAGGGGATAATACATTAAATATAGGGA